>CM067517.1:26732930-27150430 GCA_034509495.1 Acestrorhynchus altus | reverse complement strand
TTGGTCTCATTGAACTGCTTCCCTTCAAACCAAGACCGACCCGGTGGGTTGCCAGGTGTTTCATACGGTTTGAATACCCAAGACCCAAGAAGGTTTACTTCAAAACCAGCCAAAGTTAAAGCAGTTCAGCTGTAATCCTGCAACAGCCTTGACAACCAATCAAACAACAAAAATCCCCAAAAGAGAGAATCTGAGCTTAGTGTACCATCCTACAATGCAAGCTCAACATTATCTGCCAGTGCTACTCCAGAACATTTTCACACGTTGCCCTGGGCAATTTAAAGTGGTCATATTTTGACAGGTTCAAACTGTTTTGCTGGAACTCAGTTGGTGTGCAGTCGGGTTCTGACAATATTTTTATGCCTTTATAATTGCGTCAGTATCCTGCTCAGACTGAATTTTGTTCAGTTACAGGTAAGCTTAAACTCATTTTCATTGGTCCGCAATCAAGTTCAGACTGAAAGTTGTTGGACTACGATGTCAGGAGCACACGGAGGAGATGAAGAGAGGTGGACATACAGGGTTTTTGAGGATTTATTAAACAATATGGACATAGGAACCAAAAACAAAACACAGAGCACATCCAAACAAGACTCACACAGACCTACTGGAACAAGGAACTTAAAAACAAGGACAGCATGGGACACACCTGGGACTGGATGATAAACGGGCAGGGCTACGAATGAGACACGGGTGGAGCAAGGACGCAGACAAGACTAGAACGGAACACGTGTGCTAAGAAGCACATGGGGAAAGTAAAACAAAACGGAACAGTGACGATGTGAAAGGACTGACAGGGGAGCCAAACAGGACAGATCCATGCCATACAGTCCAGTTCAGACTGGAATTTGTTGGACTACAGTCGAGTCAGACTGAAGTCGGCTGCACTACATTTCAGATCAAAGTTTTTTAGGAATTTTCTGGAATTGTGTTTGTTGGAATTCTATTCCAACAGAATTTCACAAAGAATGACGGTGTGATACAGTGGTTCATGCCAGACCCGTTTTCAGGCACTATTTGTTGTTTGATGAAACCTGCAGAAGTGATGTCACTGCAGTCGTAGGTCCTAACTGGAATGTAACATTGCTTCATTGCAGACGCAGTCGGTGCTCTCAGATGCAGAGGCCGCAACTTGCTGGATCACCTCTACCATCCTGCTTCTCCATTCTTATGCCCCCAGCCTGCAGGAGCTAAAAGGATGAGACTGGGGATTTTCTGCCGTAACGGAATTATGGCTGGAGCTCTGAGAAGTTGGATTATTCCTTCTCTGTACTGTTAAGGACACACAGCCTGCAGAAAGGAGGTACCGTGAAAGGAGACAGTTGATTTTGCTCGCTGCTTTGGGAGACTCATCCAATAGACCTGTGTAACTTTAGGAGTTTGCAACTGTAGACTTAAGTCATAATTTGATTATGGTATTGTCCCAAAACTTCTTAACTTCCTTAATTTTATTGGAGCCCCCTATGGGGATGATGGTGGACCCACTTTCAACCTAGGACGGATGACGTACGCATTATATATCCAAATATTTTTGGATACCCCCTTCTAGTGAATGCATTGAGCTGCACACACATGCTTTTCAAGTACTGCCAATAGAATAAGGCTCTATGGAGCTCCTCAGCATTGGGCTGTGGACCAGTGGAACCTCCTGACCTCACTAAAGCTCTTATCATATACAGTCAAATGCTCAGCGGTCCAGAACATTCCAGAAATGTTGCACTAGAAAGCCTTTAGTGGGCATCGGAGAGAGTTACTCCAACAAAAGTGGGATAAACTCTTGATACATTTGATTTTAGTAGAAACAGGGAATGAGTTGTCCCAATACTTTTGCCCCTGTAGTTATGGTTATGGTTAAAAACTTGATATTTAAAAGACCGGCACAGTCACACTGGCTTAGGCAAATAGAGTATTCCACAGGCAGCCGTGGCCTGGTGGGTAGGGAACCAGCCTTGTGATAGGAAGGTTGCTGGTTAGAATCCCTGAGCTGGCAGGGCATGACTGAAATGCCCTTGACATGCGAGGCTTAACTCCCCAGCTGCTCCCTGGTCACTCGTGGCATGTGTGCTCACTGCCCCCTCGCGTGTGAATTCACTAGTGTGTGTATCACTGTGTGTGGATGGGTTCAATGCGGAGGACAAATTCCTCTGTGTGCACTTTTATCTTACCATAAAGATAGTCCTCCTACATGGTTGCTAATTGAGCCTGCCAGGCAAAATTCACACAGTTCACCCTCCAAACCGCAATGTAGACAAATTCAAATGAGATGTAGAGTCACTCCAGCGAGTGGAGCAGCAATCCTCTCAACCATTATGCACAGTTGCTCCGGAACCCAGCTTAGTAGAAACCCAAACCTCAACGTAGAGTCACTCTAAACTGAGATGAAGAAGACAAGAAGTAGAAATCAATGTTAAATCGACTTGAACCCGGGATTACTCTGTACAATTCCTGGGAGAAGGAATTGGAATAACACAAACTAGGACGTTAAATCAACTCGTCCTTTAGTTCTAATTAGTTTTCATTCCACATTACCGGTTTCCTCTTATCTGGGCTTACAGTGATGTTGAATCACTCCAACACTGTAGGAGCACTCCTGGAACGCTCCCAAAGTGAGATGTAGAGTCACTCGAGCAGCCGCCGCAGCAGTCCTCCAAACCATTATGTACAGTCACTCTAGTAGCCAGTGCATAAATCCTCCAGGATGTAGAATTAGTCCAGCAGGAGGATCAACAAGCCTCCAACCCATGATGTACAGTCACACGAGCAGCCACCCCAGCAATCCTCCAAACCATAACAGTGGCTCTGGCAGCTGGACCACAACTTTGGCGCCGGCATTGACTTTCTCCAGGGGCTTAGAAGACCCCCTCCATGATATAAAGTCACTCCAGCACTGACGGGGCTTACGGACATGATGTGAAAGCACTTGTTGCCTTTGGAGGACGTTCCTTTAGATAACGTGGATTATAAAGTGGACAGTGTTTAGTGAAATTATGTCTCCAGTAGTAAAGCCTTTGTACTAACAGACATCAAACGGGTATCATGTGACACCATACTCCTTTTATTTATTTATTTATTTATTTTTTTTTTTTTGCCTATGAGTAGAAGGTGTCTTGCTTCCATCAAAAACACGAGTGTAATCCTACAGTCTGACAGCCTTTCCCTTCTTGTGCCGATAAGGGATTAAAGACACTTCATTTCCGAATTCCTACATAATCCCTTCAAATGTATTCAGTTACTCCACTCATCCCTCGTTATGATGTCGCTTATGTGCTCTGCGCCTTATCTTCCACTTTTAATCACCCATATGCTGTGTGAGACGTTCAGGAAATGGCATATGTGTAAATTAGACACTTTCCGAGGACCCAAATCCCCATCCGGATAATGAAAACAAACATTTGGAAAAGAGGCCAAAGCTGATCTTTTGGTTGCTGAGATTAAGGTTAGGGTGTGTGTTTGTGTGTGTGTGTGTGTGTGTGTGTGTGTGTGTGTGTGTGTGTGTGTGTGTGTGTGTGTGGATATGAAGACATGGCAGACTCAGACCCCCTGACCCATCGCGCCAAAGGGACAAGCAGGCTTGTCTGAGCAAACAGGGTGGCAATTAACACACTGAGCCAGCTAGATGTATGTGTGTTTGTCTGTGTGTGTTAGCACACAGGGTGAGTTAAGGGGTCCCTACCCCGGGGTCTCCTGTCATCTGCGGTGCTGCTGAGTGACAGTCATTAGTCCACTGCAGAGACGGAAGTGTCCCGAATTAAATTCTCATTTAAAACCAAACGCCACAGGTGAATAAGGTGAATATTAGATACTGCAATTTACATATGCAAAGCGCAGTGTCTCTTATTAAAGACACAAGTGCATATTTTTAAACACACTGACTGTCACCAGTGTTGGGTTGCAGTGTTATTAAGAAGGAAGATGTTATCAAGAACAGTACATGATTGAGAATTTAGGCTGATATGATCAATATTTGTAGATCTAAACATACAGAAGTCTCTCAGTACGGCGTTGGGTTTAATGGAACATGCCAGACGTCCCAGCATGGAGTTGCAGAGGTTCCTAATGGTATCCTCTGTCCTCAGTTTCTTGCTGAGTCTGGTGTGATGCGTTCCAACCAACTCATTATTCTGAGTGACTCCAGGACAGTCTGGAGTCCATTGCAGTCCTTGGCAATGTTTACATGGTATTAAGGGCAGCAATCATTAGTGTCTCCAAATAGTCCTCCGAACAGGAGGACACAAAGAGGGCATCACTGCTCACTGTTGGGTCACGCCAAGCATATTGCACATTCTGTTGGTGCTACCTCTCTGCTTTGTGTAGATCCCCCAGGTCCTTCATGCTGCTGGTGCATGCCTTCTTCTATCCACTGCCGCCGACAGTGTACTATGGTAAGATCCGCGTGACCTGTATTGCACACGATACGTCCAAAGACCATCCTTATCAAACTCATCCATTACTTTTGAACTGTTTTCTGAGGCATAGTTAGGTTGCAGACCACCTCCAAAAGGCTCAACAGTCAAGTCTAGCATCCCAAACCACGTCAGCATATACACAAAACAGCCTATAACGCTCGCCTTACCGTGCCTTCAATCGCACTGCCCCACCTCACCCAACCTCAGCCCTTCTTGTTCCTTCTTATGGTCTAACATATGTCAGCTGCCCACGCTCTCTCACCTCGGCCTCGGAATCTGCATGTTTCAGCTTTTTTTTCCTTTCATTTATTCAAATGGAATCATCAGCTCAGTAAAATAAACTATTTGTTTGCTCTCTGACTATAAAACAATGTTGTTCCTGAGTGTAGTTGCCGCAATACATTATGGAACCTATAGTTCAAGTTTGATGATCCTTCCAAACCTCTGCACCTCAGCAATCGGAACTCCATAAATAGTCACTGGCCACCTTACGTGAGGTTACACCAAACTTTAATCCCACAACGAAACCAAGCTTTCATTTACCAGACACAGAAAAAGACTTATCATTGGAACCCTTTCAACCTATCAACCTTCCACCACTTTCTTCCTCAACCCCACAACCTGCTCTTTATCATTCAGTGCTGTACTACACCACCTGCTGAAACTCTTAACTTCCCTTTCATCAGAAACCTTTCTTGCACCACTTTTACAACTGACTCCGTTTGGGACCTTCATCCTTGACATCCTGAGATTTCATTTCATTTCTCCAGTAGCTGCACATGAACGAGTAGTAGTCAGGGTTGTCATAACATCACCCATAAGCCCTAATTTGCAGGAGCCAGGTGCCATTGTGCAACCTCTCCCCCACCTCCATCCCACTTTGAAGCTCTAATAATGACCTCCTTTGCATAACACTAACAGTGAAACTGTGCACCCTGCCGTTATACATACTTCCAGCCATTGCCAAAACATTGCGCACTCCCCTGTTTTTAAGCAGAACTGAATATTCTCTAAATAAGTTTGTCACACTGTCTGGAAGCTGAAAGAACTTGAATGCTGTTCACAAAAAACCCATGTGGCACAGAACCAAAGGCATTAGCCAAATCAATAAACAACACATGGAAATCTCTTCCACCGCTTCTGCTGTTTGATTCCGACACAAAATCATACGACTGTAAAACACATTCTAAACAACCTGGAAACCTGAAATTGTCAATTAGCTTATTTGTACTGAGGTATGCAGAAAGCCACTTTTCAAACACACTAAAGAAAACCTTCCACATTTCGCAAACTTGTCGGATGAAACTGCTCAATAACTATAGAAACGTTCTCTCTCGGAATGAGGACACCCCCTGCCTTTTCACACTACAGCCATCATTTTACATAAAAACCTCAAGACAGCAGATGCACACTCGATATGGCACCCCATTGGGGCCTGGTGCCGGGCCTGCTTTTGTACACTGCACCACATCCTGTACCTCACACAACCAAGGGGGGACTCAGCCTGCAGACCCTTTCCTCTCCTGTACACATAGTCTGGAATGCTTCTCTAATATTTATTTTCCACCTTAAGTCTTCTGGACGTCTCTTTACTAAACAGGATCCTAACAAACTTGAAAGAATCTGTAAAGAATGGATGCTCCTTTATCTTCCTCATAGACTCTGCTCTCCCTAACCTCACTTCCTTAACGGCCTCTCTTTCCTCCTCACTTCCTTGTTTCGCTGCTTCCTATTAAGTTTCCCTATTTCTACCCGTTACCTTGACTTTACTACTTTATGGCACTTTTTCATGCTTTTGTAAAATACCTTATCCTGTCATTCCATAATCACAGACAACTTTACCCGGCCTGTTCAATTTACTCTCTGCTTTTCCCTTCAAACCAGCTACACCTATCAAGTCGTCATTAACGCCTCTTCCATGCTACCTGATCTCCTGCTCCTGGCCATCCAACCTTCGCTCTTTGACCAATTCCTTTCTCGACTACCATCTGACTACCATCCCCTTGCCCTTCACCCTCTTGTGTTCTTGTGCTTGCTTCCATTGTATCAGAGACGTATTCTAAACTGTGGTATGTAATCCTTCATCCAAGTACTACTCCTCCCCTTCATGAAATAAATAAATAAATGCAATTAAAAAGCATGTTCAACAACTGGCAACATGGCCACGTCCAAATAAGTTCAGCTCAAGAGCAGAGGTCGTCGCCAATAGTCCTAAAATATCATCACAGCACCTACAGGTAGCTCTGGCCAAAGTTGACGTGCAGCATCTACCATCAGAAAGCAACCGAACATCTTTGATTTTCATGGGAGGTGTGCAAGCTATGTGCTATTGGAGAAGAAAAAAAAAGAAAAAAAAAAGAAAACAAGGCCAGAGACAAAAAGTGCAGATCTTCTGGGACAACATTCTTCAGAGAGATGAACCCAATGTTGAATTATTTGGGTGCAGTAGCAGAACACGTTTGGCACAAACCATACACAGCATCTGAGCACAAGAACCTCATAGCAACTGTGAAGCATGATGGTGGAAGTGTCATGTTTTGGGGCTGCTTTCATAGAAACCACTATGGAATCTTTATTGTATCAGAGGGGTCTTGAGGAAAATGTGAGACTTTACATACATTGACTGAGGCATCAATATAGAAACCGTGTAATTTCCAGGTATTAGAGCACAAGCTGTTTGAAATCTTCCTCACAAGAAAAGGTGTTTGTACAACAGGTTTTTTAAAGAAATGTATTCAGTTTTGTGCATTTCGTTATATCACCTCAAACTCAAATATAGATCAAATAAAGATCACATGTCCACATATGTGAAATATGTGAAAGGTTTGCATGGTGTCCTTTTTCCCGGACTACATACAATTATTCTGGTTTCCTTTGGTTTTCTCAATCTGCACATGCACTCTTATTGACAAGCTGTCCCTATTCAGTATTGCCTGACTCATGTAGACCTGGCGTTTTCCTATTATCTGATTAGCCAAGTACATGTAAACACATTTATCAGATTAATAACAAAATCAGATTTACCTCCCGGGCTAGGGAGCTGGACCCAATTTGGACGTAATATTGCCAAATTGTGTAAAGCACTTCCCCATAAAGATGCTGAGATACTGATGCACACATTCATAACCTCAAGGCTGGGTTATTGCAATGCCCTTCTGGCTGATAGTTCAGGAAAATCATTGCAGAAGCGCAAATTAGTCCAAAATGCAGCTGCTGGAGTCTCACCAGGGCAAAGAAATTTGATCACATTAGTCCTGTTCTCTCATTCCTTCACTGGCTTACCCGTCTGCATCGGCTATAAAATGCTGCTTCTAATAGACAAGTCACTATCACAATATCTAAAAGACCTTCTTAAATCATACAGCCCGCGTACACTTTGGTCACAAGATACAAGATACAAGTCCTCAAATCAGAAAATCACACTGCAGGGACGAGCATTCTCTTACAAGTCACCCCAACTCTGGCTCTGGCTCAGCCTCTTGGTTAACCCCTCCTTCACACCGTCTTCATCCGTTGCACCAGAATATCTACGCTTACCTATTTCCCTCACTCTCTCTCCCCAATGTCCCGAACTGCCCCTGCTACCTGGCTGATCTTGGTTCATGTCCATTCATGGTTGGGTGCTATTACCTGCTCCCCCTCCCTAACATTTGCTTAGATCTTCCTAACCCCTTGCTTTTTCCTTCTCTCCATTTTCTTTCAATCGCTCCCTTGTACTGAGATGCCCTTTCCTGATGGATCTACCTAGATGTCACTGGACCTCTGATGCTGTCCTCTTGCATTGGCTCACTCATCCCACATTGGAGACCCCACTGCCCGCTTATGAATGTTTAAACTGCATGAACGTCCATATTAAGACTGAGCTTGTATCCTACATTCACTCGCATAATTCATTCTCACCCCAAACACGGTCTGCTATCAACTACACTTCCTTATTGTTTTACAGCTCTTTATACTTTATGTCTGTGCTATTCTAGTGTCGACTAGAGGAGGATTGGTTCCTCTGAAGGTTTCTTCCTCTTACCCTGATGGAGTTTTTCTTTTGCCACGGTTGCCCGCTGGTTTGCTCAATTGAGGCTTGGACCTGGATTTCTGTGAAGCTGCTTTGTTGTGAAAAGTGCTATATAAATAACCTTTGATTGATTGACTGATGGTCTGTCATTGCCAGACATGTTACTAGGCAATTCCTGTGAACTGCTCGCTGCCCTGCTGTTGTCTTTCTCAGCACTGTCAGTGTTTGATACTGCCCTGATGGTGCCCATCCAGGGCTTTAAGCAGCAATAGGGAATTTGGGACTCTAGGTATTGCGAGTACGGAGCACTGGCCTAATCCTGCTCTCCAAGGATCCTGACAGTGCTAGATGCTGGTCTGTCACTACCTCTCCAGCATGGCTCACTGGGAGGTGGCCTGCTCTTTACAGTGCCAGGGAGCTAAACTACTGTCCCAGTGGTTTCCTGCATTTATCAGGTTATAGCGTGCATGTAAACTCACTCAGTATTATTCAAATGAGCATTTTAAAGTTGTCTTTTGGAAGAGCCCCCCCGCTGACCTGCATGATCACACTGTGCCAATTCCTTAATCTTAATTACTTTGGAACTATTACTGGTTCACAGCATCATTTTTTTCCCCCAACTGATTAAATATTTTAAAAGGTCCACATTAAATTTGTATCTGCTTCACACACACACAACACTTTCCTCTCAGATCTCATCCAACTAGAAGCGCCAAGAATTCAGCACCTTTCAAAACTTGATCAGATTGGACTTGGCATGCGCTCATCTGACCTTTTTGCTGTTAACTCAGGGTTAACAATCTATACTGAGGAGTTTTCTCAGGGTTTTGACACACTGTCAATAAGATCGACACTGTTGACGCGTTTCCAAGTTCAGGGCTCTCATTCCTCAGCTCTGCACAGCTTTGTGTTTGTCCAGTTCTAATATGCCTGATTGCACTCACATAAGCCTTATTAACCCATTGGCTCAATTGCACGGAAATCACAAATCTATACAATAAGCCTTCAGTTCTGAAGCACTAATGCATTTTTTTACAGGGCATTTGGATAGACTCGCACTGCAATTTTTAAGATTTGACACTCAGGAACTGTAGAAGATTTGTAACTGGTCTGTTGGTGCTGTAGGGTGCACTAGGTGGTGCTACAGATCCGACCCCTAACCGGCAGGGCCCTCCAGGACATTAGGCAGTGCTAGAATAATGGACAGTGGCCTGTTGCCCCCCAGGACTCTCAGTATGGAATTGGGTGCTGACCTGCTGGTGCCCTCTAAGGCAACAAGCACCAGTAGGGAGCCATGTTCCCCAGGGCACTAATCATTGTCCCTGAGGTGCTAAGCTTTGGCTACTAGGACATTAGGTTTTTATTCTCCAGGTCACTTGGCAGTGCTAAGGTCGTGGACACTGGCCTATTGTTGACGGTGCTAAAGGGGTTGGACCCTGGTCTGTCATTGCCTTACATGTCACTAGTCTGTTCCTAGGTACTGGCCTGCTGTTGTATTTGCCAGTGCTTTAGAGCTGGATACTGTTGTGATGGTGTCATGCCAGCAGTAAGGACTGAGCAAAGACCTTGTCTACAGGTCCAGAGATTGCCTCCCTCCAGCAGTGCTAGGGTAATTGGCACTGGCCTCCTGTTGTCTTCCAGGGCTTCAGGACTAGGGAATTGGGTGGTGGTCTGCTCTTTACTGTACCCTGGGAGAAAAGACCATTGCCTTTCAGAGCAGTAGGCAGTACTAGGGAGCTAGTACACTGCTGAGTGTGCAAGCCGTCCTCTAGTTCATTTTGGCTGGGAACATTTGGACGTGGGACCTACCAGTGAAAGGGATGTTTGTAAAAATGAGACATAACTGTCGAAAGCTGGTCTTTAATGTAGGTGGGTCTAGCAAAATAGCCCTAAGGAAGTAGTGTGTTAACTTTGTCATGAAATTCAGTTGTGTGTGGACTCAGACTGCCCACTTTATCCTCAAAAAGACCCCAGGCAGGGACAGTCACACTGGCTAATGCAAATGCAGCATTCCGGTGGACATTAGGTCAATGTTCCTTCAAAACAGTGCCTACTGTGAATTTATACATCAGCTAATCTTCAGGCTTCTGATCTTGTGCAAAGAGGAGCTCAGTTAAAAGGAATAATTTTGTGTTATTCAGTGTAACCTTTAGAACCGTAGGCAAATAAATAAAGGCAAATAAAATGACATGAGTTATGAAGCCTAGAAACGACATGTGACTGCCTACAAAGTGCAGAATTCAGTTAGTCTCTGTTTGCAGCATCTGAAACATACAGTCATACATTACCATGGGTGTGAGTTTCCTTGTTGATTTTTTTGGGGGCTTACATAAGAACGAAACTAACACCTTAGTAAAAGCCAAACAACCAGTGTGGTAAAACGTGATCTCCTTAGCAACCACCTAAAATACCATAGCAACCAACTGGAACACCTTAGCAACCACCTGCAGTACGACAACAACCATCATAGATAGGAACAACCTAACAACCACTCGGAATACCAAAGCAACTGCATAGTAGCAACCTACCAACCATCTGGAATACCAATACTATTGTATAGTAACAACCTAACAACCACCCTTAATACCAAGGCAAAAGTGTAGTAACAACCTAACAACCAGCCGGAAAACCAATGCAAATGCAACCTAACAACCACCTGGAATACCAAAGCAACTGCCTAGTAACAACCTTCATCCCTCACAGCAACAGCCTGGAATGGAGAACCACTGAAGCTCTACAACTGTTCAGTGTTTTCTTCAGGAAATGAACGTTTCTAGTTAACAAATGTTTTTGAACATCATAAAAGTTGGTAAAGAATGGGAGAAGTAATGTTTTAAGGCCCACTATTAAACAACATTTCTCACACACAACCTTAAAAAACACACACATACTTTTAAAGCAAATATTAAATATTAATATGGTTCAAATCCCAGCTGCTGTAATGGAAAGACTGGATCAATCCGTGTCTTCCAGAAATCCAAAAATATATGTGCGCCTCCACAGGAGGTGACAAGGGCTGTCAGTGGACGGGTTGGTTAGAGAGAGAGAGAGAGAGAGAGAGAGAGAGAGAGAGAGAGAGAGAGAGAGAGAGAGGTGGAAAAAGAGAGAAGGCTGACTTTTTACCCACTGTGCTTAGCAGCGCGTAGCTGCTCAAACAGGGAGGGAGTGGGGAGTAAAACCAATTTGCCTCGTAGCACATCCTCCAACACCTCCTACTCCCAAAACACACACACACACACACACACACACTACTACGACCAAGAAACCAGCGGTCATAAAGGCCGGATATGAAAGATGCTGGAGAGACAACAGAGCAGTTCAATGAAAAATCCCATTTTATGTAACGCTGTTTACATGAAATGAAAGAAAGAGTTTACATGGAATAAGTGAAATGTTTTCTACAGTAACATTCCTGTTTATTTTACAGTAAACAACCAGCAGCAGATTTCCAAGAAAGTTACGGTAATTTTACAGGGACACTATAATTCTTATTTACAAAATTAAACTGTACTTCATTTTAGGACATGGTCAGGGTTAGGGTAAGGATTAGGTTGAGATTAGGTTATAGTTAGGGTTAAGTTTAGGGATATCCGATCTGATTTGCACAGGGACGGTGTGGCTACAGGTATTTTACCCAAGCAGGAGGTCACCTGATCAGCTGTTTGAATACTTTTATTTAACAAGCAGAATCAGGTGAGCTTCAGTTTGCAATGAAAACGCGCAGCCACATGGGCCCTTCGTGGATTGACTAGGACAATGGTTAGGCTAGGTTTAGGTTGTGGTTAAGTTTAGGGTAAATTATAGGGTCACAAGGCTGTGGAGGCCTTGACTAAAACACGGACACCGCCATTTTACGCACCATCCAAACACACCAATGAACCTACATGAGTGTTATATGAATGTTGGTAAATCTGGAAAGAAGTGAAACCAAGTCACAACTACTGTAAAACAGTGTCTCCGGCATTAGATAGTGTATTTATGACCATTCGACTAATAGGAAACGCCACGTCAGCAGCTCTGTTTTGCTCTATTTCATGATTGCCAACAGTTTCGCTGTGAATCTACAGCAGATTGTTAGTGTCTGTTGAATAAAACAGCAGCAGCGTTGCATTTGGGTGTGGAATCGTGTATATATTTGTGAATGTTTTTGCCAGAATTATTCTTTTAATCCACAAGCTTTTCTGTCTACGTGCAAACGAGGCTGCCAATCGACCACTGGAAACACGGAGAACGATTCATTTAGTTAATTGGCACCAAGTGAAACTCAACTTGGTGCCCAGTTCCAAAGATGGGAGCCATAAATTAGATCTAGTTGTAACTGT
The DNA here is from genome assembly GCA_034509495.1 of Acestrorhynchus altus. Classification (NCBI taxonomy): domain Eukaryota; kingdom Metazoa; phylum Chordata; class Actinopteri; order Characiformes; family Acestrorhynchidae; genus Acestrorhynchus; species Acestrorhynchus altus. The sequence continues at coordinate 27,137,690 of CM067517.1, read as the reverse complement.
AGCCTTAATGATTTCAGCGGGATTCTGCGAAATCTATGGAAAACTAACCCCAACATACCTGAATGGAGTTTTTTCTGGAGATGAATGGAAAGGACCTGGATCTGTTTAAGCATGCCAGCTGTTACTGGTTCTAATCCCAATCGCTGGTTTGAAACAGAACATACCTGCAATCCAGGACATTCAGTTGTGAATCTAACTTTCAATAGTTGAAATAAAAAAAATGGGAGCGTTTGGATTAAACAGCTGAAATCCTCACCAGCGTCTATGAAACCACTGTCCGGCTCTGGGTTGTCCGAGCAAATTGTGGTTGCCAGTAGCTAAAGCCTTTGGCTGAGTGACAGGAGGCTGCCCTCCATTAGTCCTTGTCTGATTTCTAGAAAATGACTGTGGTCATAACTGGTGGCACCAAGACTAAAGACCTCACTAAGGCCCAGCCACTGTCAATGCTGGGCATCATCGTCTTATAATAGCATAACAATATTTCCAGGGTCTGCCTCCCTGATTTGGACAGATGTGCTTTTCTCACCTGAGGCGAAGGGCGGCAATGGCCAGTGATGCAACAGCAAGACACACTGCACCACAATGGCTCTGTCCCATGCCTTCGCTTCACGTCTCTCTCTCTCTCTCCTTTCTCACCTACAGGGGAACACCGGGGATAAAGCTCACTTGAGCAAAGCTGGGGTTACTAAATCAGTCTTTCCTACTGGCTTCTGCAGATGGAGGAGACAGGTCAACAGAGAATGGTCAGACTGGAGCAAAAAGGAAGGCCTACAGTAATTCAGAAAACCACTCTGTAAAGATGTGGAGAGCAGAAAAGCTCCACTTCCAACCTTTAGGAAGGTGGGCTGCAACCGCAGTACCGTTGGCTACACTTTCTTGAGCACTGTGTGAGCCAGTCCCTTCTAAGTTCCATTTCTAACCCAATACCTGACTCAGTAATATCATCAGCCCCGCCCCCTCTCTCTGATCAGTCAGTGTCTGTATGCAGGTTGGGCATCAGCCCCGCCCCCTCTCTCTGATCAGTCAGTGTCTGTATGCAGGTTGGGCATCAGCCCCGCCCACTCTCTCTGATCAGGCAGAGTCTGTATGCAGGTTGAGCATCAGCCCCGCCCCCTCTCTCTGATCAGTCAGAGTCTGTATGCAGGTTGATCATGTTCACGTGGACAGAGCAGTAAACATGCACTAGAAGCTCCTTCGGCATTTAAACTGGGATTTAATTCAGATGGAAACGACTGAAATTTACCTGATTTCTGAGCTCGATTACTCACTGATGATGTGACTACAATGGTCAGATAGAAGATTGTTATGATATGTAGATTGTTTTGATATGTGTTCCACGTCTGTAGCTTACTCAGATTGGCCTAGAATATGGTTTGTAAGAGTCCACAAACTGCAGAACTCAGGTTCTAAGAGTGGGACGCGAGTTGAAAAGGTTGGATCCATGGTTTACTTCCTTTGCTCTAAAGGAAGACAGCAGGCCTCGTCCTCAAACAATGTCTTCCTTTCTCGGAGACAGAAAGAAGATGAGTCATAATGGTCTCGAGATTGAGAAAAGACAGAGACCATTCTTTCAAAGTCTCGAATCTTTGAGACCTTGGACTTGAGTACTAGTCCTCTAAAAATAAAAGTAGACAATTTGGCAGCAAATAAAAGCGTACTGGGTGTATTGTTGGAACTGAATATCTGTTGTGGAAAAAAAAAAAAAAAAAAACTAGGAGTAGGACAGTCTAAGCCCATCTGTCAGAAATGGTACTGTCACTTCAAAGGAATAATGAAGAAGAAGTGAAAACACTGGATGTGAAGCAATACATGAAAAAGGAATTTGAGTCTATTGTTAGTGGTTTCACATCCCCAGCCTGAGAAAACATCCCCTCGGGGTTAATTTAATATTTTCAAGTTTTGGAGAGGCTATTAAACTGGATAACAAGATAGGCAACAACGGGATTTCTGCAATTTCCAGAGTAATGTCATTATTTATTGTACTAGTAAATAAGCAGTGGTGATACCTTTGGACTGCCTGGTTCATAACAGCGTAGTCTAGGGGGTAACACCAAAGGTGGCAGTCTCCTCCTCAATTATCACCAATCAATCATACCATTATGACCACCTCCTTCTCTCTATACAGTACAGGACCGAAGTTTGGACTCAGTTTTCTGTATTTTCATGACTATTTACATTGTAGATTCTCACTGAAGGCATCAAAACTATGAATGAACACATGTGGAGTTTTGTACTTAACAAAAAAAAAACGGTGAAATAACTGAAAACATGTTTTATAATCTAGTTTCTTCAAAATAGCCACCCTTTCCTCGGATTACTGCTTTGTGCACTCTTGGAATTCTCTCAATGAGCCTCCTCTGGGAACTCCTTCAAGACTGTCGGAAAACCATTTCAGGTGACGACCTCTTGAAGCTCACTGAGAGTTTTTTTGTTCAGTACAAAACTCCACGTGTTCATTCATAGTTTTGATGCCTTCAGTGAGACTCTACAATGTAAATAGTCATGAAAATACAGAAAACTGGGAATGAGAAGGTGGGTCCAAACCTTCGGCCTGTACTGTACTTATAACTCCTCTGACCACACAGGAGCACTTTGTGGTTCTATAACTCCAGACTGTAGTTCATCTGTTTCTCTGATACTTTATTCTCCTCCTTTCGCCCTGATCTTCAATGATCAGGACCCCACAGGACCACCACAGAGCAGCTATTCTGTGGGTGGTGGTTCATTCTCAGCACTGCAGTCACACTGACATGGTGGTGGTGTGTTAGTGGATCAGACACAGCAGTGCTGCTGGAGTGTTTAAACACCTCAGTGTCACTGCTGGACAGAGAACAGTCCACCAATAAGAAATGTCCAGCCGACAGCGTCCCGTGAGCACTGTTGAAGAGGACGACCAACACAAACTGTGCAGAAATAGATGAGAAACTGGGATTTAATTCAAAAATGAAAAACTGGGATTGAATTCAGTTGGAAATGTGTAGTTTGTTATGATGGGTATCATGTCTGTCTGTTACTCCTCAGTTATGAAGCCTAGAAAACAGCACGTAACTGCCTGAAAAGTGTGGATCTCGGATTCTTAAAGGAGGTCTCGCCAATGTGAACCCCTCTTATTAGACCAGAAAAAAGTCTAATTCTGAAAGTTCCGGCTGTTTGGACCGAGACACGTTGTTGCGTCAACACCACATGCGGTCAAGTGGTCAAATCTGAATTTTTGAATGTCAGATTCAGTGCGTGTTGCCTTTTGATCTGCCACACAGATAACACATCTGGAACACATCTGGGTCACATCTGAAGAAAAGATCATAAACTTTTAGACATAAGTAATAGATAAGGAATAAGGCTTGTCTGGCTTCACTGAGATGGACTTTGCAGACAACCTTAATCTGGATGAATTATTATTTTTATTTTTTTTTTTTTTTGCTTTAAGAGTCTCTTGCCCTCTTCCCACCAGCCCTTCAAAAATACTGCTCCACAGCCCTGGCCTTTGAACGCTGGTTTGAAATGAAATCTCATATTAAAGATATGTGCCCTTTCTGAACACCTTGTGTTGAAAATATAGCTTGAGATAAAGCCTCAGGAGGGAAAAAGAAACCAAGTACAAGGATCTATCTGAAGAAGTCTGATCCACTTGAATTTAATGCTTACAACAGCAAAACTGGCATCGACGAACAGGTCTTTAAAGCACTGAAGCTTCGTTATCATCCGCCGGTCAAAAGTCAAATTCAGCAACTCGCATCTTTGAGCTTACAGTGTTTCTCTTTTTCCTCACTTTCCTTCTCTTGTTCATCGGTTTTCCAGGGCTTCACTGAGTGGTTCTCCCAGGTTAACCCTGCCTCTACTGGGTAATCCCTAAAAGGCAGGTTCAGCACTTTTACTCAACCCCACAAGATCTAGTTTGTTCTTTAAAAAGATGTTCAACATGCTTCTCTTGGATTTGTTAGAGTTTAAATGCCAGAGGAGCTTCCAGTGCGTGTTTACTGCTCTGTCCACGTGTGCGTACTCAACCTGCATACAGACTCTGACTGATCAGAGAGAGAGGGGGCGGAGCTAATCACACCATGAACTCAGACATTTTTTTTTATATATGGACCAATGTCAAGCACTTTGATACTGTTTGTGTAGACTTCACGACCCGAGCTCCAAAGCTGCTCCCCAGGCAGCCCACCGCTCTAGGAAAGTGTGCTCACTGCCCCCTGGTGTGTGAATTCACTGGTGTGTATGTGTGTGTGGATGAGTGAAATGCAGAGCTAGGGAGCCTCCAAGGCACAGTTAAGAAACACAGACTGACAAAAGCACTGCCTGTGTCTAGATGGTCGGCCATTGAGAGCAAGACTGAAAAGAAAATACCCAGGTGGTGTGGAATGAGTAACCACGGAGAAGAAGTTGGGGAACGTGATACTCAGCCTCAAAACATACCCTCCTAAGAGGATTTGGAAGAACCAAAGACAAAAACCAAGACTTAAATGATAAAGGCTTCTAACAGTGTAAAGGAACCACTGAGGAGAACCAAGACTGACAGAACCTCTACTGACAACACCATGAATGAAACAGGGTCTACAAACAAACGAGAGCAATACTAACATACAGGGTAGGAAACAAAAGGTCTGACAAAGACAGACTGGGAAGGAGGGTCTTAAAAACAAGACAACATTGGACACACCTGGAGTAAACTGATAACGAGGGGGCAGGGTTACAAATGAGTCAGATGGGAATGGGTGGAGCAAGGGAGGAGACAAGGACTAAAACACAAACCATGTGCTAAGGAGCACATGGAGGAACTGACAGGGGAGACAGGACTGACAAGTGACGGACATGACACACTGACCCTAAGAGAATGAGGAAAACCGAGAAGAACTAAAATTGGAAAGGAGAAAGACCACAGGCCCACACAAATCAATCACATGGTCTATGCATTTCTACTTTTACCAGAAAAATAAAAAAATGGAGGTATGATGTAACATCTCAATCTCACCACTCAGCCTATGAGAACCTTCACATCATACAACTTCACACCCTCCACCTCCCTGTCTCCTCCTCAACTTCACTCACCAACCCAGAAGCTACATGCATGGACCAAATTTACATGCTGATGCTCTTATCCAGAGCGACTTACCAGGTTTCTCATATTACAGTTTCAGGAGTCTTGTCCAAGGACTCTTATTGGTGTAGCACAGCATAGGAATCGGACCCCAGTCCAGACCAACCACAGTTGACTTTAAGAAATCTAAACCTGTGTCTACACCCAAAGAAGGTCAGATACACATACACATTTCTAAAGATCTGCCTATTGGTGCCTCAGAGGCAGTGCTGCCTTCGGTTTTGAGTAGTTGATTTTGTACATCTGCTCTCATCCAGTGTGTGGAGGGGAAACCAACACTGGGACATCTTACCCTGAGAAATGGCTCAGCTCCAAAGCTCCAGCGACGAGGACACCCCAGGTGCTCATGAGGCTGACAGGTAAGACAACAGCCTAAGAGCTGCAACTACTGACTCAACAGTTTAGTCTTTCTTAAAAATAGACGCAACACAGAGACTCAAAAGGAACCTTCTAAAAGCATTTAGAAGAACCACTCGGAGGAACTAAGGCTCAGGAAGAAGATCTCCCTAAGGGGTAAGGACATCAACATGAGCTCAAAACAGGTTTACACCATCTTGTTCACAGAGGTGTTCACAGAAGGATTGATAGTCATGAAACTAATTATCCACTCTGAGAGAGCTCGAGGAAAGGGACGCGATGATTGACTACTCATTAGAATCTCCGGGGCATCCAGGTGATGTGTAGCTCACTCACCCAAGGACCATGCTTCGTGGTTTTATACCTGTCTGCTTTGACATTGACGGATGCTTCCGCACAGGCTGTACTCCAGCTCATACTGTACACTATCATCTTCAGGAGGTGTAGGAGTTCTCATCTCCATTTTCTGCTCTTAAGCATGACTCAACCTGCATTAGATGCACCAGACGAGGCATTGCGGTGTAATTTGTTGACTAGTCACTTGGTTTCAGGTAAAGCGTCTGTCATTTCACCACATTCGCGTAGACAACCTGGATTTAAAGGTCAGAGCCTGATGTTAAACTACAGGATGCGGTCAACAACAACAGCAACATGACCGTGTCCATTAGCAGGGTTTGTTATTCCATTAGTGCAGGGTGCATTGAAACAGGACTACTATTGCTGAGGGACCTGCTGGGATCAGTCAATTACAGAAGACTTGCATGCAATACATGCATGCATGTAGTCCTGCAGGGCTTTCGTCCTGGTGAGGATGACCAGTGAATCTCCACACCCAATCCCAGTTGAAAATGTGTGGGATGCTATTGGACGCACTATCAGCACTCCACCCCATACCGCACCATCTGCAGAACTGAGGGAGAACATTCAAGCTGCATGGGACGGATCATCACAGGACACCATTAGGAACCTCTACACCTCCATGCAGAGACGTCCAGCATGTTGCGTTAAACCTGACGCCGTCCTCAGAGACACCACGTCTGTATGAGTAGATCAATAAATATTGATCAGATCAGACTACAGTTATCAGTTATTGATCCTGATCACCTTCGTCTTCCGTCTCAATAATATTGCAATCCCACACGTCCTTGCACAGAATACAGGACACAACCTGAGCATTTTAGTCATTTGTAATGTAACGATGGAACAGCTTAACACAATTTGAACTCACCTCATTTCATTCCTGTTTTTTTTTTTCAACCTCTCTCTCATTCACTGTGAATCCCAGTCACAGTTGGGAGCCACTGTCATGGGAGTCTAGAACTAATGGAGCAAGAAGTTGAAGAAATCTTCTACTTTCTCCTTCCTTTTTTTTTTTTTTTCCTCAGAAATAAAAGTCCAGCGTTCTGACGGGCAAAGACTGAACCGCGGAACATTTGGAGAGGCTTTATTTAATATAATTCTAATTATGTTCCAATCGTGTTCGACGCATCAGAGATCATCAACATGTTTTGGGTTCTGCAGATTGTTCCGCGGTAATTAGAAATTAAATCAGGCAAATTTAAACCAAATTCATTCTACAATATATTGCGCTCATTTATTCCATTTGTGTGTAATTGGGCCACTCTGTAATAATAAGCGATAAATCCTTTGTCTTTCCTTTCTCTGCACTGTGGAGTTTAACCGCTGAGAGTGAGAGTGTGAGAGGGGGTGAGCGAGAGACCGGGAGAGGACGGGAGAGGACGGGAGAGATTTATAAACATGTTTAAATGAAGTGTCTTATTCAATTCAGCTGATGAGGGACGTGCCTGGAGATCCTCTGTAGACACTGTATGAGTTTCACTAAAGCCAGCCAGGCATGCAAGGGAGAATGAACACACACACACACACACACACACACACACACACACACACACACACACACACACACACACACTCATGACTCATTCCCTTTGTTCAGTTCTAGGTTCTGTTTACTATGTGTGGATCCTACATGTTTTTCCCGTCAAAACCGAAGCAGGCAGGAATATCAGCTCTCTTCCCGGAATTCAGTGGAATAACAATGTTTTGGCGTCACTGCGTTTCAGTTTCTCCCTCTCGAAACGGCACAACTTTCTCATTCCTTAATTATTCATGATGGTTCCTGAACAAGTCATACTGGTTATTAAATAATGAGCTTAGAGATTAATGGCTTGATACGAATCCTGGGGCGCATCGGGCCAATCGGCGACTGTGGATGAAAGCAAGAGAAGCGCCGGGATAAACAAACAAGTGTTTAATATCATAAATGACTTCATTGCCATTATTTACTGTTATTTTACTGCTGTGTTGGGAATTAGTTGGGGATTGTTCAGTTGTGACTATATTTAAAAATGCCTTTTATGTCTGTTATAATGCTACGGATTCATACTGGAAACACACACACACACACACACACACACACACACACACACACACACACACCTTTATTATGAAACTCTGACTCACAGTACAGATAAGTCACGTATATGTTGGCAAGAACAGACTGTAACCCATCTGTAGGATTTTTACATCCGTCCCCAATGATGAGAACAGCCTTTCCCCCAAATATATCCAGCCAAAAAGTGGCCCGTTGGTCAGAAACTGACCTCTCATAAAAGGCAAGACTAAAAAGCAGCAGAGCATGTTAAGCATCCAAAACCCGTCTCAGTGCTGTCACACGTTTAGCTGAGAAGGAGGCAACACCGTGATTCTTACCATTTCTGAACTAGACAAGCCAAAGTCCAAGTTTGAGAATTCAGTGTGCTGACAGAAGGCTGTCCTGTTCTTTCTTCTTCCATCATAAAATTCATGGATGAAGATACTCCAGTCAGTAGCCCGTCTAAATTTATGACATCACGTATCGGTTATTATGCTGTTACAGTCCTTCCCAGTTGATTTTCCTCATATTATTAGGATATGTATCCGTTAGAGTCTTGGTTTCTCTCAGTGGTTCTTTCTTGAGGTCTTAAAGAGGTTCTTTGAGGCTTGGTTCCTCTCAGTGGTTCTTTCTTGAGGTCTTAAAGAGGTTCTTTTGAGTCTTGTTCCTCTCAGTGGTTCATTATGAAGTTCTTAGAGAGCTTCTTTACACCCTGAAAAAGTATCGCCAATTGATTTTTAGATGATCTCAGTGGTTCTTCCTAATTATCTTGAGACATTTCACCTTTGGAGTCTTGGTTCCTTTTTATCGTTCTTCCTTATGCCTTATGTTTTTGGATTGTCGGTTCTTATCTTTCCTTGTTCAAATGTATCTTCTTGAGTCTTAGTTGCTCCCCTTTTCCTTTAGATTTATATTTATTTACTTCTAAGTTGCCCATGTGAATGTCGGTTCTTATTGGTCCGTTTACTTTATTAAAGGTTTATATTTTTAAGCTCTGCTTGTTCTCAGAGGAGCTTTATTTGAATCCTGGTTCATTGCAGTGGTTCTCCTTGATGTAAGGTAATCTCTCTTTTTTTTTTTTTTTTTTCTTGGTTCCTCTTAGTGGTTCTTCCTCATACTCCTAAGTATAGAAGTCAAGTGCACCTGGTACAGGTGAGGAAGGACTTTTGGGGCAATTGATTGTGGATCTGACTTCTGACAATCATTTCAGGACAGGTTGCATGAGTACAATATTTCATTTCAAAGAGTGGCACACAGATTGAATGAAACGGCACTGATTTCTACAGAACGCACATCTCAATTAGGGAAAATACATGTTTTTTTTTGAAGATCTACTGCCTGTCTCTTTCATTGTCTATCATGCCTCCTCTGGTTGTCTTGTTACAGATGCTGTTTTTGGAATAACAAAAAAAAAAAAAAAGCATGTGAATCATAACCACCCATACAGCAGCCGTGCAGGCAGTGAAATCAATTAGTGAAGGAAGTGTGCGGCAGAGCTCAATTTATTTGGTTTCATTTCAGAATTGCTGAAGCCAGCTACGAGGTTCTGAATAGACTTCAGGAACATGCACTGAACAGGCCAAAGGACCATTTTATGAGGGCTTTTTTTTCTCCAATATTTGAATCTCTGACTCACCAGAATGCATTGTCCAAGCTTTACTAGCCTTATTAGGTCACATCTGCAGGGACAGCTTTTGTATCAGGAGTGTCATTGGAGATGTTTGAATAGGAGGTCTTGGGGTAAGCCTCGTAGGGAAACAAAGTGACCCAAAAGCATTGCATTATAAACCTGGCATACAAATACACTCACGACTACACGACTGGCCATGGCATCTGAGTGTATCTGAGTCTTCAGGGTGAGCTCTTGAGCAGCAGAAACTGAGACCCATTACCGAAGATGACCTCCATGAAACCTCCATGAAAGCCTGACACGACACCATGATTCCTTCTGGGTCATCTGGGATGACCGTTTTAGGAGAAATTGACCCTTGGCTGCATAATAATAATTTAAGGGATAAAGATCTCAAATGATCTGTTATCCATCAGCTAATAAGAGGTATAGGTCAAAGATACAAGCAATGTATGTTAGTTCATGCCTAGCCTATGTAATCAAATTCACCATCTGGTGTAAACATCACCACTCGATTCATTCCTCTTGACCACTGACCTTCATCAAACCTGCTTCTTCAGTCCAGTCACAGCCACTCTCCATCTTTTACTCTCTGCCTTTCTGCAATTCGTGCATTTTCAACTTGAAGGAGGAGCCTTGGAGGAGTTGCGGGCTGAATTCGTTCCATCTACAGGTAGAAGAATGATAGAGTTATGATCAAATATATTTATTTGAATATATGTTTTAAATTGCTTTCTGTGAAATACACCGTCACTGCCAAGCAATCCGTTCATGTCGGCATTGTTTAATGCATGATTTTTCAGGTGAACTTTATCATCATCCATCACCAGCTTTCCTCTGCTTGCAGAGCACTGTTCCCCGCACTCCATCCATCAGTTTTCAGTTCGGTTCATTAAAGTTTGCAACACATTTTCTTTCGTTTGTGTGCAAACTACAATCAGTGTGTTACACCTCAGGAACGTCAAGGTCAACACAGACACTTTCCTCACAGAGGGAGGGAGCAGAGCAGAGCCACAGCCAAGTCCTTCTAGGCAAGTCCGTTCACTCAGCAGCCATCTTTGCAATTCTGCCTGGCGGTTATTTTTAGACCCAGCTCTTGCCTGTATGAATGGGGAGAAGAACGTGAACCTGAAGGTCCAGATTACTGTTTCTCCACTGTTTCTTCCCACACGTGAGTGGATTCTGTCCTCTGCTCACAAGATATCCAGCAAACTGATTGTTTCTTTTTGTTGAAAGGTGAGACTTGATGTCCTGTTGAGTGTTGCAAGGACTCCATTGATATTTTAACCGGTGACGGGTCTCCTCAGTTATATTTGTCTCTGGAGATAGTCTCTGGAGATAACCACAGATTGCACAAGTGAAGAGAATAAATTGAAATGTTTCCATACAGACCCTTTTGACTGTCTGAGCTACAGTTTCCAGGATACGCTACGTTATTCATCAATCATGCAGTTTCCAGATCTAACAAAAGCAAGAAACTAACAAAAATTGAATCTGGATTAGATTGATCAACTTGAACAAATGAACAGATGATTGTCTTTGGTGCTGGTCCTGTCACCAACCCAGGTAAGAAAGGATGAAATGTCAGCATTTGACCAGTGAAAACAATGAAAGCAGCAACGTTGGTATGTAAGTAGAGATCTATGCTGGGTTGAAGCTGGTGATTTGTGGAGATTAAAGGCTGTGTCTCAGTATCTGTTCTTGGGATCGTATGTATCCCCATAAACTTGCCTGACATCAAGTTGCATTACAGTCAGGGATGGACTGGCAACATCCTTGACTGGAAGTGGGGTGGGGGAGGGTCAAGCAGATGGGGGATTGTGGCAACCACCACCTTCACCCGCTCAGTGGCCCAAACCCATAGCAGCCCACCAGGATCTTGCCCAGTTCTCCCAATGGCCGGTCCATCAATGGTTACATTTCTCAAGAGTGCAGTTACCAAGAATGGTTACATTTCCTGGATGGTTTCTTGTTCATATTTTAAATGAATGGTGCACCTGGTTCTGCTTTTCAAAATGAGGCGAGTGTGTGGGCGTAAAGTTTTCAAATCTTAAATCAAACTGTTTCTTCTGTTGTGAAGCTCTTCCAAGGTCAAGAATGTTCTTCCCAATTCTCTTCTTTGTGTTCTTGGTACCGATAGACACCAGACAGTCTCCAGGCAGAACTTAAACAGGCTTTCACACAGAGGTACACTGGTGAACTTGATCAAGGCGAAGACGTGAAAGCTTCGGTTAGTTTGATCTTTTGGTTGGTTTTGGTCGGTTGTGAAGGAACGCTTCTGTCTACCAGTTGTGTACAAAGTGTTTCCTTTGTCTTTGCCTTATCAGGTTTTTAAGCCTGTTTTCATATTTCATTTTTGTCCTTAGACCTTTTCAGTTAGTTTGCTGGTTTGTTTTTATTATCTGGTTTTGACCCTCCTTGCTTATCTGTGCCTCGTTCCCATTGGCCATTTTTCATGCATTGACTATCCCGTTTTGACCCTACTTTATTCTTTATGATGTTGAGATCGCATTTGGGTTCTAAAAGAAACGTCCTGGTTTATTTTACATCCAGTGTCTGAGTCTGTCTGACATACTATTATGAGTCATGTGACTTAATTAGGGTGAAAAATGCTCAAATGCATTATTATGAAACGGTTCACCACAACCAGGAGAGCAATGAACGTTTGCTCCAAATCCAGACCAAATCTGAGCTGTAAGAGGCAAAAATAGCCAGGATTTGTCCCCAGTGTGTCTGCTTTCTGGCAAACGATCATCTTGGTTTTGATTGGTTGGTTTATAGCCCCAACGCCTCACATTAAAACATTTAAATTAATCTTGAATGGTAATGGATAGGGCTGTTATTGTGTCCTCTGAGCATGATGTGCTGTTTACAACCTGAAGAGATCATAGCTTTTGTTAGTTTGTTACTTTGTCCTCACGGTCTTCCTTGTTTTCCATGTTAAATGAATAAATAAATAAATAAATAAATAAATAAATAAACTGCTGCTTTCACTTCTGATGTTTGTATAGCTCCAGTCCGGTTCATCTGAGGTGGTCCTGGTTGTTGTTGAGGGAGTGGAGGATGGAACAATAATGTGAACCCTCCTTTGTCCCCCACAGCTTTTGCTGCATCACAGGCTTAGTTTGAGCTGCAAGGTCTGCTGCCCATAACAACCCATACTCCCATAACGTGCCATCGCCAGCAGAGCCTGGAAGTGATGGACTGCTCTCCAGTATCAACGACACCATATTCTCCTGAACGTGGAGTCATGTTTTACCCATTTCTCCAGCTGTAACTAGAGCTTTAACATAGCAGCTGCTCTGTGGTGGTCCTGTGGGGTCTTCTTCTGCTGAGTGTTCCTGTGAGAGCACGGTTCATGTAAATCTAGGTGGAAATACAGCAAGTCAAGACTGTGATGCAGCAGTTTTGGAATTGCCTGATTAAAGCTCTGTTTTGGTTCTGCTGGAGGCTCTTTTGAAGGAGGAACAACTGTGTTTGTCCCTTCCATGTACTGAACTCTAAACCATGCAACCAAGGGGGTACAGTGTTGAATTCCAGGGTTTCTTAGATTCTAGGGCCAATTTCAGTTTCAGAGCTTTCTTTTTTTAGAAATGAAAGTGTGCACAGTGTTGCTGTGTAACAATGTGAGCTTACACACTCACATAACCAGCATTTATGTCACGTAGTACCCTGTTCTTACCTGTGCATGGTTCACAGTCACCCAGAGCCAAAAGAGTACGAGATTGAGAGACTCTCAGCTTTACTTACCTGGGTGAGTCCAACTCTGGCTGAAGGAGGGGGGAGGTCGGACTGGTGAAGAGACAATGAAGAGACTGGTTAAATACCAGTAGCTATTGACCAATAAAAATGAGATCATAAATCTGATTGGGGATCGGTGATGGGGATTGTTGGTTATCGGGTATAATTGTAAGTCGACAAGAATTATATGCTGTATTGTTAAAATTACCTTTGTTGATATTGGTAGAGTCTAGGGGGAGGAGCTACCAGTATATAGCCTGCTCTGAGGGAGAGAGAGGGGTGCAGTGGAGTAGAGAGAAGAGAGAATAAGTGCACCTGAGTGGAAGGTGAGAAGCACAGAGTGAGATGATCTAAGTGTCTTTGCAGTCATTGGTCAGTTAGTGGGGAGCTGTTGCTTTATTATTATTTTCACTTTCTTTTTTTTTTTCCCGTATTTGTTCATTTCTATATTTGTAAATATTTATATTTAAATCGGTGGTTGGAAATGGACAATCTCCCTCTGACTGTTTCATTGGTCGCACCCTCTGACCCCTCGCCCTACGCTACCAAAGAAGTGGGCTACAACGTCCAGAGCTAAGTTATGAACTTCATCACATGCTGGCAGGAACGTCTGTCATGCAATTAGGTTCCTACATGCATTTATTTAAATTGCATTTAATAGTAACTCGTTTTTAAAAGGTTTGGAAGAATCACATGGACATACTGTAATAATACCGAGTCTAAAGTTACTGCTGACATTAACGCGTATGAAATTCCGTTCTGGTCCAGATTACACGACGCACTGTTCGCTTCACTACTACACGACTATGAGTCTGAGACTGACTTTGAGTCGCACACGGATCTACTTGAACACAAGGAAAAAAAAAAACAATTAAAATATTTCAGCAACATCAGAGCTGGGGATTCTGTGGGATGAACATTACCAGGGAATGTGTTTTACAGACATCAGCATCATTCTGTTCTCAAGCATAACTATTAATGCGAGCTATAAATCATGACACTCGGCCCCTGCATGTTAAGAGAGAAAATCTTTTGTATTATCACTTTTGAGCCGAATTCAAGTTCTCCCCCTCTTTTTTTTTTTTTTTTTTTTGGAAGGATGTTTTGGCAGCCCAGTGGCCAGCAGAGGACTGTTAATTAACAGCAAACGTCTGTCAATGCAATTAGCACGGAACAGCCTTAAACTTATAGTGCAGTAGGAACACGTAATTGCGTTTAACAATCCTTTTAAAACTTTTAGTGTTGCAGCACATTTGGGAAAACAACATGGATATATGTACAGGCTTAATTAATGAGCTTCACGACTACAGAAAACTAGTCCTCAAACGTGAGACCCATCGTTTCGTTTCAAACACCGTTAAGTATCAGGGAGAAAAAAAAACAAATGTTAATTTGTCAAACGTCCATTTTAGACTAGATGTGTTTCAAATAAACACAATAATGTACACTCACCGTGAAAAACACACAATTGCAACCAGAAGTGTGGGATTGCAGTGCTTATATTAAAGATAAAAGTTACCAGGAACCATAAATGATTACAGTTCTGACTGATATGATGAATATTTATTGATCTACTCACACAGAAGTCGTGTCCCTGCATGGAGGTGTAGAGGTTCCTAATGGTGTCCTGTGATGATCCATCCCATGCAGCTTGAATGTTCTCACTCAGTTCTGCAGATGGTGTGGTAGAGGTGGAGTGTTGATAGAGCGTCCAATAGCATCCCACACATTTTCAATCAGGGACAGGTCTGGAGATGAGACCGACCACGGCGTAGTATCTGTGTCTTCAAGACGAGCTCTTGAGACGGCAGCAGTGTGTGGATGAGCGTCGTCCTGTTGGAATAGAGCACCGGAGTGTGTGTTCAGAAAATATAGAACCACTGGTTGCAGAACCTCATTAACGTAACATTGGGCTGTTAAAGTGTCTGTAATGAAGTGATCTAGCATTGTATGAAATTGCACCCACACCATGGAACCAGACCTTCTGGATGTGTGACGTGTGAAACATATGATTGATCTTGGCAGTGACTATGGTGCGTCCACACATTGTTTGGATTTGTTGGACAAATATGGGACTCGCCACTGAGAACTATCTGCTGCTGCTGCTTTGAGATCCTTTACCAGGGGTAAATTGTGACCAGTGCTCATTTTCAAATAGTCTGCTGATTGGCCTTATCAGGCCCACCTCCACCAGCCTGGACTCTTCATGCAGACTGGTTGAGTTCAAGCTGTGGGCAACAAATTCTGGCCCAAACATCTGTGTCCAAAAAAAATCTCATCAAACCAGTCTTCAGCTGTCCACCGTTGAGCATGTATCCACTGCATCCTCATCTTTCTGCTCTTGGCTGACCAAACGTGTGTCCAGATGTTGTCCTGCTGTTGTAGCTCATTCTCCTCAAGCTTATGCTGTTCATAATGAGATGATGTTTTGCTCTCCACAATTGTACTACTGTCTGCCAACTCCAACCAGTCTGACCAATCTCTGCTGACATCTCCCTTCAACAAGGCATGTACATTTGTACCTTTTCACTTTCTTCCACTGAGACGAATTAGAGCCAGAAATGATGTAGAAAATAAACTGATGGTTCCTTCATCTAATAAAATATAGAATTACAGAATGTAAACAGAGTACTATAGCAAAACAAATTCATTCACAGAAGGCTTTAGTGTTATGAAAACATCACCATCAATCTTCTGGGAAAAGCATTTACTGTCCCATTTTTCAGAACAGTGTTTGTTACCAAGCTTGTGTCAACACCCCAAAAGTGCAGTGCTTCTTCAGTCCAATGGTGGAAGTGGATGACAGATGAGTTGTGCTTGGAGGACCTGATTCTACCACCAAAAACGAAAGGGCTTCAGGCTCATGAGTTGCACGAGGACCCGCAATCGCCGTTTCTTTAGCCTCTGCAAATCGAACTGCGCTTTGAAAAGCATCACCTGCAGATCCGTTTAGCGTTTGCCTCCTAGCACTGTCTTTGTATCCACTCGAATTATCCACAAATCCACCTGATGTATGTCCAAAACCCACCCACGGACTGTCTTCTAATCGAGGGAAAATGTATATGCAAGAGTTGCTTTGGTTTCAGGAGTTGTCAGAGAAAGAGACAGAAGCAGGATTTGAAGAGGGGTGAGGGAAAAAAAAGAGGAGGCAGAAAGCAAGAAATGATAAAATAGAGGCAAATTGGTGTTGCTTTCAGATATGGACATTGTGGAGGTAGGATGTTGGCTTGGCTCCACACAGGTGACAATGCCACAGTGGCACATATGGGGTATTAATCCATTTTAGCACACATGGTATCTCACCCAGAGTCAAAAAAAAACACAGGCCCAAGTCAGGTCACAAGTTGAATCTAGAGCAGTGGTTCTAAAGCTTTTCAGATCATGTACCAACCATGATCATAGCTAAACTTCTGTTCCACCAAGTCATGTCACAGGAACTCATGTGCCACATGTATGATAGACAGTATTTGTCCACACATCATACATCATCTCTTCTCCAGTGGTTTTTCACCAACGCTGTGGACCTTGCTGCAAGCCACCATGGTACAATGTTTGTTTGTTATTGTTTGTGGCCACTGCTGGATGCCTATGGAGACATATTGTTTCACAGGGTTCTACTGGTCTTACATACAGGTTCTAACAGGCTACGCACTAAACACAAGCACGTATACGAGATTTTGGAATATTGGATGGAGCACCATCATCTCAGAGAGCACAGTTCCTCTGTTCCACAGCTCAGTGCTGGGGGCTTTGTACCACTCTTGCCCACACCTGGCATTAGGTTCATGTTCTGTATTAGAGAGTCCTATCATACTGACTTTACTTGACCGGGCATAGATAAGCTGTGAGTGCATTTGCACATCCGTGTCAGCAATGAATGCATGAACGCATTCATTGAGTGCATACTTGGCCTGAATGAATCAAATGAATGCATTGATTAAGACGTTTGAGGTGATCAATCCATGAAAGCCATGAAATAAAGAACATATAATAAAGATCTCAACATTACTGAGCATCTTAACCCGAAGCCCAACCCAGCTGGAAGATTTCAGACTGACATGTTTCACCACCATCATCAGAACACTGTTTTTTTTTTGGAGGAATCATGTTCCATCACACCAGTACATTTCCAGACGCTTGACAATTCTGTGGTGAAGAGCACTGATGCTTGCAGCGTGACATTAATGAGACACTTAATGTTGATTTTTCCTTCAATCTGTCACCCATCTGCAGCTCCCATGGAGCCGTTCCTTGTGTTGGACTGTTTTTTAGTCTTGCATTGTTTTATTTCCTATAGCGTATAATTTCCTCTTATCATGGATGTTCTCTAACTTTATCTTACAGCTCAAGTTTCCTAGGCAACAGTAAATGCCAGTGTAAATGCCAGATATCTACACCTCAAACAAATGGGTCTTAACCACTGTTATAATGGTTAACTGGCGTGTGCGTGCGTGTTTCCGTGTGTAACCAGATCCGTTGGAATCCATTGGAAGTTCTAGATTCAAGACGAAGTACGAGAGGCAGGAAGGGGAAAGCCAGAGACTTGCAGATGGAGAGAAGAAGGAAAGCGTTGAAGACAATCGACTTGCTTGCCACTGAGGGTGTGGGTGTATGTGTGTGCGACAGTGCCGTGTCTGTGGGGACCCCAAGGGCCGGCCCAGCTGACACTCCTTCCTTACAGCATCCCACCTCCTGCGGCCGTAAACAGGAGGCACTGTCACCTAGCAGCCCACAGACCAATGAACCTCAATCATCAGCCCATGTGTGCGAGGGAACTACCAGCCATGTTTTGGCCAAAGGCTGTATTGAGCTCCCCTGGATTCATTATTCTGGAGGCCTCTCACTGTCCCTTGGCTGTAATATCCCATTAATTTCCCATGACGGCTATTTCACAATATTCAATAGCTACAGTCGCACTGCACAGACTGTAGAGCAGCATGTTAAGATCAAACAAACCTTCCCACTGCTCGTCAAATTCATTGTAATCTCAGTCTCCACTGTTCTCTGCGTCGCACTCTGCTTTGATTCTCCCATGTAGCTCGTCTACGAGCACCTGTTTAACTATGGTTACTTCATTTGGGTAGACAAGTGTAGATGCTTTGCAGAGGCTCACATACAGTTGAGAAACATTTGAGAGGAACTCGAGGCTTGAGTCCAAGGTTCGAGATCAAATGATGAATGAGACAGCAGCTTGCCGCAGCTTTGGTGGTAGAACACCCCATTTTTAGGTAAGAAAAGCACTGGATCTGACAGTTTTATAGTGAATTAATGTCGATGACACTCAATATTCTTGGGATTTGTGAATCAAGGGTGGCGTTCAACTGGAGAGCGGATAAACGGTAATCTGAGATTTGGATTGTATTGTTTAAGGATCGTTCCATACCTGTCCGTTGTTGAACTACGCGACGGGGCCTTATCCAGTTAATTGTATATTGTAGTTTGTTCACGAGCAGATAATATTGTCAGTGAGGGGCTTCGACGCCTCCGTGAATGCTGTGTCTAAAAGACAGGAGGCTGAGCTGGAGGTGGCGGAGATGAAGATGCTGAGATGTTCGTTGGGAGAGACAAGGATGGACAAGATTAGAAATGAGCAGATCAGAGGGACAGTGAAGGTGGGGCAGTGTGGAGATAAAGCCAGAGAGGCCAGGTTGAGATGTTTTGAGGAGGGGTAGTGGATATTTCGGACGAAGAATGTTGGAGATGGAGCTGCCGGGCAGAAGGAGAAGAGGAAGACCTCAGAGAAGGTTTATGGATGTAGTGAAGGTGGACATGGAGATGGTTGGTGGAACAGTAGAGGAGGCAGGGGATAGGGCAAGATGGAGGCAGATGATCGGCTGTGGCGACCCCGAAAGGGAGCAGCCGAAAGAAGAAGATGGTGTGCAAAGTTTAATTCTTGGTGGTTTGTTTTTCCAGTAGAACTTAGAGGTAATGTAGTCTAGAGTCTTGAACCATGACTCTGGATGAATAGGTATCATTGAGGACATATAGGGGATTTTCAGGAGTAATGGCGCTTGTCTGAAAGGGAGAGTGGAAGGTTCATCCAGCGCTGAAGGTCTTCAGTTATAGTTTTGAATACGGGGCTCAAATTAAATTTGTGCAGCTCTGACAGCTTGGGGGGAGATATAGTGGAGGACTGGGCCAAGAGTGAAACTGGGCCAAAAAGAAGATTGAATCCATTTGGAATTATTGAATTCAGGCATTTAATCACAAATAGGTGGAATAGCCCATCTCAAAGGTCAGGTAGAAGAAACATTAGCAAGAGACCACTGAAGTGAGGTTTTGATTGCATTCAGCCACAACAGCCTTAGTGAGGGCAGGTACAGATACTGGCTTTATATCCCAAATGCCAACTCCAACTAAATTCCAGAGGTGCTGGTTGGAGCTCTATCCCTCCAGATAATGCATCTCTACTGTTTCACAAGCCAACGCCTGTGGGCTTTACAGCCCTGCAGCTAACATTTGGCATTAGGTATGGGCGCCATAGGCTGAGCCCAGCTGCTCCTGAGCATCCCATCCTACTGGAAATTCTTTCCTACGGAGGTCACACGAGCTGTGTCTCAACGCAGCTGAATCCGTCTATTAAAAGTGGTGTGCACAAGCACGTGGAGATATGGTTTATGTGTAGTCAATAAGCAATAGTGATGTCAGGGATGATCAGGGATTGACTAGAATCCAAGGATGTCATCCGTGGCGGGGGGGGGGGTCAGGGCACGGTCGGTCAAGGTAAACACGGGCACATCCCGAGGTAATAAAAACAGGCTGGTGAGATTGACACGATGGAAGATGCTAGAATAACCAGCCATCCATCTTCTGATCCTTTTCCTCATGGTCAGGGTCACAGGGGGCCTGGAGCCTACTCGGAATCACTAGATGAAAGGCAGGAATAGCAGACCTTACCAGATAAGGTCTGTCCACTGCAGTACAATGCAGTCTTCTGCGGTTTAGTGAAACAGGTACATGAAGCCAAGATGACCACATTTGGTTCCCAAAGAAAGAGGACGCTCGGCACACCGAGGGGTCTATCCTGATTAGGATGTTGTGGCTGAGGGGCTTTACGTAGGTTGTTGGACTGTGGCAGTGTGTGTGAGTACCACAAGAATAGCCTCATAGTTTGTACAATATCTCCAGTCTGAATTAGATGTGCGGTGGAGGACAACTCATAATGTCCCATGCACAGGCTTCCCACAATCAAATCACTTCTCTTTCCTCCTTCCGTTCTCTTCTCTCCCTTTATTAATATGCGTTTTCTGCTGAGGGAGTCAACTTTACTCTTGTCTTGACTTCATTAGCGAGGAGACTGGTGTGAAACAATGAGAACCGGACGCCATTCTGAAGGCTTTAATGACATTTTTCATCAGTGCTCAGATTTGATGTGTAAATGGAGTTAGCCAGAATAACTGTGGGATGATTAGATTTCATTGGATGATTAGAATTTCATTGGGGCCAGATTGGATGGCTTGGCACGGCTGCACTCTGGGTTGTGAACCTGCCAGGAAAGGCCTGATAAATCCGGCAAAGTGCACACTGAGATCAGAGCCTGCCGTATTGATTAAACAAACATTAGCGGGAAAATCGCTGTGTGACAAAGCCGGCACGCGGGGAATCTTCCATTCGTACAGCAGCAGTGAGGTCGGGGCTGAGAATTGCTCCATTAACTGTCTTCGCTTTGTCTTCCGGGACTCTATTTTCATTCCGAAATGACACGATAAATGGGCACGAAGCTCTCAAATTTCATAGTTTGCATACTTTTTCCAATTAATTTTGAGTATCTTCTGCTCACTGGCCACTTTATTGGAAACACCCACAGTGCACATCTCCTCACTGGCCACTTTATCACAAACACTTGCCTTGCGGGTCTGCTTTAGGTGTTCTCATTAAACAATGTTGCCCATCTTTAACTCCACCCTATTCACAGTTGTTATGCTCGTTATCCTCATATATATATATATATATATATATATATATATATATATATATATATATATTTCCTCCTCAGAACTTTAACATCTCCCCCACTGCTTGATAAACAAACAGGTATTATTTATGATCCTCCTCTCTGGCTGATACTCGTTTCCCACCCTCGTTGGTGATCTCCCACTGCAGCCCAGATTAGAGCGTGTATTTTGCCACGGGAGGCAGACGTGCTGCTCTTTCGCCTCCATGTGCAAAGCTTTAGCAATTACGTACATAAACATGAGATTAATTGCCAATTACTACGGGGTTAATGTCTACTCATGCAAGGCCCAGGCAATTACAACATTTGATCCTCCATATTTCAGCTATTTACAGTGAAGCTACTAATTTGACTTTTGTTTCACAGGGGTGCATGGCTGCAGTATGAAATGTTGCGAAAACAGTGAGCTAAGAAGCAGAGTGCGAGTCTCAAGATACAAATCACACCATTGTGAGGGAAAAGGATTAAGGATGAGAGCGAAGGAAGGTCAGAAAACAGTAGACCAGACGTCTTTTCAACACTTTGGTCTTTTCGGTTTTGTTTATTTTGCTTTGTTTGTAGGATTTCTTGCTGTTGGCTGGTCGGACTATGTCAAAACTGGTAGATGTCAATAGGACCAGTGGCCATGTTGGTGTGGATACTGGGACACCGAAGAGACTGGTTGGAAGCATGCATGCTTACCATTCTGACTCATGCTTTTGTGTTGGTAGCTTTAGGAACAGAGTACAAGACACCATTCCATGCTGAGAATGAATGGCACCCATGGAAAGGGCACTTGGCGACCCAGATTACAGCCCAGAGAGACACAAACAAGAGCTTTAAATAAATATCCCTACTGCCCCACAGGGTTACTGCAGCACTACTGGGCTCAAGAAAGCCCAAGTCCAAGTGTTCTTGTCACCATGCTTACCCTTCTCTCCTTCCCCTGAGAAAAGTGCAATCTGTGTGTGATTGCAGACAAGCCGAAACATGGTGACTCCGACTTTCGATCAGTCACAATTAGTGCACGGAGAGACACTATTCCTGTATGTGTAGCTCAGTGAATATTGTCCATAGCAGTGCAAATTTTGAACTGTTTATTGTCCCTGCCATATACACTACACACGGTATGCATTTGCTGTGGCATAATTTGTGGCTTAATTGTCCCCCAAGATCTTGCATTGATTATAGGAGACTTGGACCGCTGCACAAAGTCTTCTCCAGCACATCCCAAAGATTCTCAATGGGATTCAGGTCTGGAGTCATCAGACCCATGACCTCTTCCGTGCTCCAGGATCAATCTTGATGTGATTTTGCCAGATGGCCTCACTGATAAGTGGTTTTCTTAAAACTACATGTTGTCCCAATCAAATTAGAGTTCTCTTCACAGTGTGTGTAGATATTTTTATTCTCACTATTAAGCGTATTACTGTTGAATTCCTATGATTTGATTTTGACGGACCACTGACCACAATCCTTCCCGGAGGATGATGTTTCCCCACCGTCCTTCCAGTTTTTAATAATGTCTTGGGCAGTTCTGAATCTAATTTTAGTCGTTTCAGCCTCTCCTTAGACATTTTCTCTGCTTGATGCCAATAATTTGATCCTTCTGCAGCAGATTGCCATCTTTCCACGACCACAGGATGCATCTTTCCACACGGCTGTTTAACAAATGAGAGCCTATTCACTGCATCAGTTATAATGAATAAATAACTTGTTTTGAGCTGAAACACACTGACCTCTGCAGTAATTATCTAATGGGAGGCTCTTACCCTCTTACCACGAGGTGACCGTTTATTGGCCAGGCAGTTTATTTAGTGGAATGCAAAAGTCTTGGCACCCTGGTCAAAATTGTTGTTACTGGGATGAATTAAGCAAGTTAAAAATGGAATGTTCTCCAAAACAAATAATGTTATCTTTTTGTATTTTCTGCAAAAAAATAAACAAAAACATTTTCATAAAAACAGAAAAGGAAAAGGGTTGCTCTGGACACCCTGGATGGTTAATACCAAGGAGCGAGTGGCAAGTATCACAGCCCCAGCAACCAGCCAAGGAATCTTTCTTCCTGTTTTTAATCCATTTTTCTTTAAGTCCTGGAGCTGCCTTGCATGCACTGCTCTTGCAGGTTGTTGTGGATTTTGAAGAGTGTTTAGGATCGTTATTCATTCGTAGAAGCTTTTGAACTTCACCCTTTTACAGATGAATTCCAGAGCGATGCTGGGATTTTATTGAATACATTCTTTCTCTACTACTGTGAAATATTTCCTGTGCACTTAATGCAACACAACCTATTGCAGTGATTCACCTGTGTATGGTTGAAGAAGAGTTCTTTTCCATGGAATTCTGTGCTCCTTTTTCTGTGCTCCAAACTAACCTCATTATGGCCAAAGAGTTCTGTTTAACCTTCAGTGGTCCACAGGACTTCTTTCCAAAATGCATCAGGCTTGTTTAGATGTTTTTTTTTGTTTTTTGTTTTCCAAACTTCTGATGCAGAATTTTGTGGTGAGAAAGAGGTTTTCTTCTGATGATTCTCCTATAAAGGCCATGAACAGTAGAATAATGTACTACAAGTCAAGGGGGTTCTGATTTTACTTCTAGCAATCTTCCAGCAGCTGTCCTGATTTTTCTTAGTCTTGGTGTGCAGATTAACCCGAAAACTCTTGTTTTGTTTTTGGAACAAGGGTAGAGTCTGGGTCTTTATACAGCTTTGTAATTTGCATCACCTGACTGTGAACAAAGGGTTCCTGAAACATGAAAGCACTGGTATTGCTTAAAATGTTGAACAGTGTCAGTAGCCATTGGTTCAGCAAAGTATGCAGAAGAAAAATGTCATAACCTTGGTAAGAACTGTTAAAATAGGCTATTCTGAGGACCTCATCATGCTATGTTTTATTATTTTTCATGATGTTTATGTGTAGATCAACTTAAGAATATTCAATGATCATAATTTCATATATAAACGAAAACCACAAAAATATCCAGTCAATGTATGATTTTACAAATTGATTACAATGATTAGATATCAGTTATAAATTTCGCAAATCCTAATTTCATTATTTGTCCTCAATAATCTGTTTCAAGCTAAAACCCAAAAGCTGTATCAAATATATTCTAAGAAGACTAAAAATAATCAAAAACATGCTCACAGTTCTTCGTTTTCACCCTTTCCACGATGATTCAGGACTATAATTATTCAATGTTCAGCATCCCGCTGTTCCCAGACCACACTTTCCAGCTGAGATGTCATTGAAAAGAAGTGTAGAGCTGCAGAGCTGCAGAGCTGAGAGCTGAGATGTTTAATTGCCTGGTCGATAGTTATGTATTCTTCTAGAAATCATTAGAGAATATCAGCTTCATTATTGAGTATAAATTTTCCCAAAAGCAATAAAAGTCCCAACATTTCATTTATTTTTATTTATTTATTTATTTATTTGTTATTTATTTATTTATTTATTTATTTATTTATTTATTTATTTATTTTTGTGAGAGTAGTTTCAAACCCTTCCTGCCATTTCTCTGTAAACTCTGTCCAGCTCTGTGGAGGAAAACTCTGGGCTTATTGATATTCCTGCTGTCCACTGTCCCACTTGGCCCTTCACACAGTTTTGAAGTGTGCACTTTCAGGCCATCCAGAAAACAGGAGACAGTCTAACAGGCTAAAAAATTTCCATCTGCTGTTATCTCCAGGGGCAGTGTTGGACAGGCCAGTAGGGGCAAAAGGCTGATAGCCTGCAGAACCTTCTAGATACCAGATGAAGCGTGAATGTGTTTCGTAATAAATCTAATCTGATAAGTTTCACATACAGATGTTTAACACCATGTACACCCATCTGGTATTTACAGCTGTGTTGGGACGTGTCCATACGCCGGGGACATATCGGGGACAAGATGAGTGACAACACGTATGTACCTCATTTTTATATATACGTATATAAAGTATAAATGTCATCCACATATAAGCTGAGGGCAAGCCCCACCTATCAGTTAGTTTATTTGGTTTTGGTCTGAAGCAACTGCGTTTGTTCTGCCTCAGAGGTAGAGCTGCCTCCAGCATCATTTTGTAATACATACATAATGCAAAGATGTATTTGGAGATATCCAGACGAGTCATTGGATTGTCACTGGGCCGTCATAACTTGCATATGCGGCCCTTCTGCTCATGCTATTTGTGTTGTGGCATCCTTTTGCAAGTAGCCGGATGCCTCAGACAAGAGTTCGAAAGCAATTTGAGCAGTTGGAGGAGTTCAGAAGATGCATCTGGGCTCCAGGAAGGATATGGTCTTGTGTCATGGAAGGATCTGGGGAACCCTGGAGAGGAAAGCTGGCGGTTTGTCTGGCCTGCGGAATGACCCAACAGCCACGATTACGGACATTCAGCAAGCACGCATGCCCTTCGTGAGTCATCCTGTTGGTGTCAGCACCATTGGCGTATGGCTGCTTGATGCAGGACTATACTTGCGCAGACCTTAAACAACACATCCTGCTGAACAATGAAGTTGGAAGCCCAACCTGCCGCCAGAGGCTTAACACATGTACACACAGGGTGTCCTGCATATCGCTGGGCCCGGTTGAGTGTCCTCGCCACCACTGCAAGTGACCGACTGTCTTGGGTTCCCAGTGGTTGCTGTCCGCATGTTTCCTGCTCCCAGTGCCTCCTAACAGCTTGACCTGAATGGAGGGCAGTTCATCAAAAATGTGCCAAAACCCAGTGTCTAAAGGGCCATTTAGGCGTCCAAATGGTTCTTTGAGAACAGTTCTGCTCAAACCACTGCCTTTATAAATCCATTCCTGAAAGGGGCCCCAACGTGGCTTCATCATCAGGAGAGTCATTAGCTAATCCTTATGATTCCACCCAGCCAAGCATCTTGGGTTCCAATCATGTTGCATTAGTTTGAAACCCTGTAGTGGAGCTTCTGGTGACTTCAGATGCATATTCTGAGCTCCATCAACACGTGGCTACAGCGGTTGGAGTACTGAACTAGTTGAAACTGTAGAAAATCAGAAAACTTGGATCATTCTGTCTGTGTGGTTGTGATGGAACTCGTTAAGCCTCTATGGATCCTCCACACTTTTAATATGATGGAAATTATTGTTTGATGAAGGAGAGGTGTTTGCTGGAAGCGGTGATGCTACAAAGGGATCAAAATCTCATTCATACCAGGCGTCCACGTCACACACTGGGATTAATCTGTATGCCTTCTTCCTTGCCAGTTCCTCCTGTGGCTGGATGGTGTGTGTGTTGAAAATGGCCAAAAAACTCTAGTGGTGTACTGCTCAGCAAACCAGAGGAAGATTAGCCTTCTAATAGAAACCCTCTGGATTATGCAAATAGGCTCCAGGATATTGCAACTCCAGTAGAAAGAGGGGACTTATGAGCCCTTGTGTAGGAGTGAGAGAAATGAAAGACAGAAACATGAAACCCTAAAAAGAGATGATATGATAAATGGGTCTGTATTTCATCTTCACGATGACATGGGTCTGTTATGGAGATGTAGGGAAAGGCAACATCTCAACATGGGATAAAATGTAACGTGGACATTTCACATAGTTCAACAGGTGACTTTCTTCATCTCATGTCGTGCTCATGCTTAGAAACCCGCAGTCAGAGCGCAGAGTCTGCTGTGCTACAGCAACTTACAACCCCGCGATCAAACACCCGAACGAGAGAACGAGGTTCCTACAGACCTGTTCAACACCTTACTGGTATTTGCAGCCACAGAACAAAAATAAATATCAAATAAAAACATGAAAAAGCATGTAAATATGAAGGGGAAACATACACAAGGATGCAAAAGTAAATAAAAATGAAAAAAAAAAAAGAAAAAATAGAAAAGAAAAGAGAACACAAGCATAGAAAAAAAAAAGAAAGAAAGGAAAAGGAGAGATAAATGAATGAAGGAGAAGAAACAAAAACATGAAAAGAAAAAAAAAAAATGGAACAAAGATTAAAAAAAAAGGAAGAAAAAAAAAGAAACAAACAAACAAAACAAACAAAAGGAAGAAAAAGAAAGGAAGGAAGAATGAATACAAGCATGAAAAAAAAACAGAAGGATATAAATGGGAGATATAAATAAATGAAGAAAGAGAAAGAAGAAAGAAAGAAGAAAGAAAGAAAGAAAGAAAGAAAAGAAAGAAAGAAGAAAAGAAAGAAAGAAAGAAAGAAAAGAAAGAAAGAAAGAATACCAAGCATATAAAAAAACATAAGAGGATAAGGAGAGATAGAATTAGTGAGGGAAAAACAAAGAAAGAAAAAGACAAAGAGAAAGAGAAAGACAAAGAAGAAAAGACAAAGAAAGAAAGACAAAAGAAAGAAAGAAAAAGAAAAGAATAAGAAGAGAGAAATAAAGTGAGTGACTAATTGGTATTTGAAGTTTAAATGATCTCATAAACAGTGAGATCACACTGAAGTCAGTCAGGAGGAATGAACAGATCAGTTTGTTAAGAATTGAAAAATGCAGGACGATGAAGCGAGGAGGAAATGAAGGGGAGCAGAGAACTGAAGGAAAAGGAAAGAAGAACATAAAGACCCCCCTCTCCCCCTTGGGGCCGGATTGAAGCCGGGGTAATGAAGTTTCTCTGTTGGCTAGAACGTTCTTCACCTGCATCACACAGCCTCCTGACACATCAAGTGTTTTCATTGCTTTGCTTTGATGTGTGTCTCGCCGGAGTGGGATTGTGAGAATAGTTTGAGTCTACAGTTGAACAAGCCCCGTAACCAGACTGTCCAGTGCTCATATTACTGTCAAGCACCATCCAAATCTGGTAATAAATAAGTCCTATATTATAAACTTATTTGATGAAGCATTAATCAGTTCTGTATGATAGAGACTTAGAACCAAAATAATAATAATAATAATAATAATATGTGTAATATGTAATATGTGTGAGTAATATGTATGTGTATGTGTGTGTGTGGTGATGATGATAATACGTGTTAATAATATGTAATATGTGTATGTGTATATGTGTAAGCATGATAATAATGATAATAATATGTAATATGTATGTGTGTATGCTTGATAGTAATAATATGTATATGATATGTAATAATATACTTGATGATGATAATAATAATAATATGCTGATATGTATGTATATGTGTATGTGTGTGCGATGTGTGTGTAATGTGTGTGGTAATGTGTGGCAGTGTGTGTGTGTGTGTGTGTGTTAGTGTGTGGTGTGTGTTGATGTGATGTGTGTGTGTGTGTGTGTGTGTGGGTGGTGTGCGTTGATCAGTAATGTGTGTGTGATGTGATGTGTAATGTGTGTGTGTGTGTGTGTGTTAATAATGTGTGTGTGTGTGTGTGTGTGGTAAATAATGTGATGATATGTGTGCAGTGATGTGTGTATGTGTGTGTATGTATGTGTGTGTGGTAATAATAATACTTGATGATGTGTAATATGTATGTGTATGTATATGTGTGTGTAATAACATTATTAATATGTATGTATGTGTGTGTAACATTAATGTGTAATATGTGTGTATATGTGTATGTGTGTGTGTGTATATATATAGCGATGATAATAATAATAACGATGATAATAATATACTTGATGATAATAATAATAATAATACTTGATGATAATAATAATAATAATAATAATAATAATACTTGATGATAATAATAATAATAATAACGATGATAATAATAATAATAATAATAATAATAATAATAATAATAATAATAATATAAAATACTATGTTTTGGTTATTAGAATACAGCCATAGTACCTGCTGTTGGATGTCTCCATACTGGACGCAGCACTGGGTTGTGAGATTCATGCAAAAGCTTCTTGTCATTTTTAAGGGGGTCTCTGTCCTGTAGGGTACTTTTGTGTTTCCTACAAGAACAACGCTTTACAAATCATAATTACAGAAAAGAACCGTTTAACCGTTCAAAGCATCTCCATTCAAGGCCAGCTGTGAAGCCCAGCAACATCACAAAGGCAAAACAAAAGGTAACCCAGGGAACAGAAACCAAGACAACGAAAAACTCAATTACAAGAACATACAGTGTCGTCAAGCAAAACAACACAGCGCAGAAGAAAGAAGAGGAACAATGGAGCAATTTGTATGAACATCATCAAATGAAAAATGTGGAAAATGCAAAATAAAGGAATCATTATTAAAAATAATAATAATAATATTAATAATTATATCCAGAAGGAAGTGTAGGATTGCAGTGCTGTTGGGAGGGAAGATAAAAAGGTTGCAGAACAATAGCGATTTTATATTTGGAGCAAAATAAAGGACATTTTTAGTGATCTACACATACAGAAGTCGTGTCTCTCAGTAGGACATCTCTGCATGGAGTTGTAGAGCTTCATAACGGTGTCCTGTGATGATCCATCATGCAGCTTGAATGTTCTCACTCAGTTCTGCAGATGGTGTGGTAGGGGTGGAGTGCTGAAGGCGTCCAATAGCATCCCACATTTTCCAATCAGGGACAGGTCTGGAGAGTAAGGGACTTCCGACCACCCGGCGTGGTACCTGTGTCTTCAAGAACGAGATCAGAGTGGCAACTGGCGTGTGGAGCCAGGCATGGTCCCTGTTGGAACAGAGCACCGGACTGTGTGTTCAGGAAAAGGTAGGCTTCATCGTGCCTGTAAGAACAAAGGTGATCTGGCATTGAATGAAATGGCACCCACACCATGACACCAGACCTTCTGGATGTGCAACACATGACACCCTGAAGAGAAGTCACTGCCATTCTGAGACACATATTTTCACATGCGCATTGCAATCACTTGATACGAGTATGTTTTTGATGATGACTGTATACGAGCACTCAACGGAAAATCAACTCCCAACGGAAAATCGTAGTGCTGAAAGGATGACTTGAGATGTTCTTCTAAAACTGCCTAGAAGACATATCAGACACGAGTGAGACATGAAATCTCGTTATCACCTCGATTGCATCTCTTTCAAGGAATTAAATCATTTAACCTCTGGATTTAATCTTTCTCCTCCTCCTTTATTTTTTTATTCTCGTAGAATGAAAGAGGAGTTACTCACCAAAGCAGCCAAAGCATTCCGAGGTTTTAAAGCTTTGTAAATGTACATACTGATCAGCCATCATTTCATCATCACCACCTCCTTCTTCTTTCTTCTCTGTGCATAATTACAGACTCCATCTGTTTCCCCGCATAATTGTCAGTGCTGAGAATGACCCACCACCCACATAATGCCTACTGTGTGTTGGTCCTGACCATTGAAGGTCACGGTGAATGGAGGAGAAACAGAAAGTGTCCAGAGAAACAGATGAACCACAGTCCTTAATTATAGAAGTGCAAAGTGCTCCTGTGTGGACAGAGAGTCTAGAAACAAGGAAGTGTTCATAATGTTATGGCCATATGTATATGACCGTATATGCCATTTATGATTCCTCTGTTTATATCCTTCCATCTCGTTGCTGCTCTCCTTTTCGGGACAGTGTTCTCTCATCAGCTGGAGCCAGAACCCCTGGAACCACTGGTCTTCATCTTATTTCCCTTGAGATCTTGCTGACTAGCTAGGGTTCTCCACTCATGTTGCAGACGGTACTCTGCCATGCAAGATTCTCCTTTACAACATCCAGAGGATTCTAGATGTTCGTTCAACCTCTTGCCGTTTCACGATCCAGAATACAGCAGCATGGCTCATCTTCCAAACCTTCGTGGTGGCCTTCAAGCGTAAAAAGGGACCAGCTCCTTCACATTTGATGGAAATGCTCAAAACATGGTCTGTACCAAGAGCCCTATATGAGTACAGCTCGGCTTGACCCACCGTCCCTCAAGACGCTTGGAAGATAAGCGTCCAGACTCTTTCTGGTGGAATGAACTAACCCTTCAAATGCCAACTGAAGACCATCTCTTTCAAGAGCATTTAAAAACAAAGTGTAATATGTTGAGCTTTGTGTATTGAGGTCTCCGTTCTCAGATCTCCATTTGTCAACATCTAAGTTTGAGGTGCCTCTGGACTCAAAGCACTGCAGTGGAATGGAGGTGAACTTTAATAGTGAGCAGAAAGGTTTGTAAAGGAACAGCGAAATGCTAAACACAGGGGTGGCAGGATCAGGTTTGGTCTTGAGCTGCAGCCAGTAGGGCGTGACTGGTTAAAGCAGGATAATGATCAGCCGCCTCCAAACCCCTGACACACTACTTTAGAGATGTGAGCTGAAGGGTGTTCCATGGTTCTCACAGTAGACCATAGGAATTTCTCCGAACCTCAAAGGAACCTCGCAGAACTTGGAGCGCTTTGCAGGAAGGGTGGCTGAAAATCCCCCAAACAAGAACTGAAAGACACTCAGCTGCTACGAAAAAAGGTGTCCATGCTTAGAACATTAAAGACGTTTGTGAAACCGTGCTTCAGCACACAGACCACATCCTCCACGGTAGGAGTTCCCGGTAACGTGGCCTGCGAGAGCACATGTGTTTCATGTTCGTGATGTGAGATTAGTCATTAGAACTGCAGCCGTCTGCGTACGAGGCAGCGAGAGCGTTGTGGACTTTGCTCTTCTCCGTCTGTCTCCACAGTCCGAGCTGACAGGTGAGCTGTGCTAGCCGGCAGCGGAGGAGACAGACTATGCGAGCCAGCTTATGTAATAATGAACAAACGGGGAAGAAAAAAAAAAAGGGGGGGACTTCACCGCATCTGACGTCTGCGTTTGAAAGGCTGGGAGACGTGGCGGCCGGAGAAAAAAAGGTCAGGGGCAGGAATAAAGGTGATGATGCGGTAACGGTCCAGGGGACAGAAGTTGTTTTGGCGGCGCGGAAGGAGTGCCTGAATGAATGGGTAATCCTTGCATCGCTCATTATTACTCGGCGTGGCGCCCGGCGTGGCCGAATGAAGGCCATGGCTGGCTGCGGCGGGCGCATAGACAAGACAGAACACATTTTGGCAGCTAAATAAAGGAGGTAGAATAGCCCGGTGGAGGGAGGGCAGCTCTCTGAATGATCAAATGAAATCATGTCTCTCCAGGCAAAGGAGGGGGTTTAGTCAGCTTCTGAAACAGCCCAAATGCTTCCGCTTGGGTCGGGTGATTCAAAGAGGCAAGAGTTTGGGAATTCAAGAAGCATTCTTTAGGCGTGTTTGTGTGAAGGGTTAGTGGTGCACAGCAGAAATACACTGGTAGGAGGCGTCAGGAGGTGTGATGTACAGGTACAATCATTGTAACTTTGGTCCAAAGGATATTAGTTATAGAATTCTGAAGGAATGGCTGCTGGTGGGACATAAACCGGGGGCTCATTTAACGGAATATGTAGATTTATTGCTTAATGTTTCATCTCCTCAGGTTCCCAACGTGCCTGCTGTGAGCATCCCTACTGTGATACAGCATCCCTAACGTAGTGCTAGTGTAGCAGGTTCACGATATTTCTATTTTATATTTACAATATTTAAACAAGACCGTTAATTCCTTAGTAAAGCCAGCGGTTATGCAGTCACATGCTGCTTTCGAGACTTCGTATCTCACTGACCTACATCATATGGAAGCCACGATCATTTCAAACATAGGTAATTCAGCTGGGAAGCATCAAAAATCATAAACAACTATGAATTAAATCCCAGCTTCCAGTGCATGTTTACTGCTCTGTCCACGAGAACTTCCTCAACCTGCATACAGGCTCTGATTGATCAGAGAGAGGGGGCGGGGCCAGTGACATCCAGATATTGGGTTATTGAGAAAAAGGTGAAGGGAGGGGCTGCTCTTTTTTGTTCATAATTTTTTTTGCTTCAAATTTCAGAATAAAAGTCCTGAGAGGATAATACTGATACATAAAATATTAATAATAAATACAATACTTATAATTAAAGATAAATCTATATTTAAACAGGATTTCTGAGATATAAAGAGTGATTTATTCCATATATGCAAAGAAATAAATACAACAAAATGGCACAAGTACATTTTTTTAACAAATCTTGGTGAAATTCATACAAATTTCTAAATTCACTTGCATTGTTTTCATCTCATCTGTAACAATATATGTGACCTTTGAATTTTTTTTGGTGAATAAAAGTACATCAAACTATAGGCGTCCCACATGTGATGGCTTGGGTTCTAGGTTAGACTCTGAAAAAAGGTTCCTGGGATGTTAACTTATGAGGAACCAACCCGAGGTAGAGATTAATCACAAAAATGACCGATCCTCATTCTGTAAACATCATTCAACATTGAAACATGGTGGTGGCAGCATCGTGTGGAGGATGTTCAAATATGCAGAGCACTGCCGACACCTTCTCCAGTCTGGTGTCAGTAGGACAACCCCAAGCTCAAGGTGAAGAGGTGAAAGAGTCAATGTTCTACAGTCTTTAAGTCAGATCTTAGTATACCAAGGCCAAAAGCGCACGATTAGGCAGATCAGTGATTTTAATGCTGGTAAACATCACTGTTTTAGGACCCTGGCGCTTACAAGTGATGGACCTTTTGAGGTATATGTTTTTCAATGCTAGGGCAAGGCCAAATGAGGGTTTTGGGTTTGCACGTGCGTCAAAAACATTTATTAGTTCATGCATCCCAGTACGAAGCAAGGGGCCTCGACCCACACGGTTATGGTGACAAGTGCTGAATCTTTCTAGACATTATTTATTACCGTGGGCGAATTCAAATTCACTCTTTATAGTGCACCCATAACAGGCCACTCTTTGCAGAAGCATCCTCGCCTGGTGCAGCGGGCCACATCTCACATCCCGTTAACGACCTCCTG
This sequence comes from Acestrorhynchus altus, assembly GCA_034509495.1. Lineage (NCBI taxonomy): Eukaryota > Metazoa > Chordata > Actinopteri > Characiformes > Acestrorhynchidae > Acestrorhynchus > Acestrorhynchus altus. Next base: position 27,103,849 of record CM067517.1, on the reverse strand, counting down.
TTTTTAATTGCCAAGTTGCTGTTGTCTCCCTCTCTCCTTCCACACACTAATTGGAGGAGTGGGGGAGCATTCAACTGGGGCTGTGGGAGTTTAAGAAGAGCCAGTTCCTGTCAGAAGGCAACAGCACTGTTGCTCCGAACATTACCAGGTCAGTTATAATATTGACAATGTGGTCCAAGCCTGACCCGGCTGTATGGCCTCATTTAAGACTGCCTGGCATTTGAACTCTGGCCCATATCAACACAGGTAAAAGGTTTGTTCAAGCGTTTCTATTTAGGATTAAACCTGGCCCCATCTTGCCGTTCAGGGCCCCATTTTTAGCGGACAGTATTGGGCCAGATGACAGCAGTAAGTGTGGGCCAGAACTGGGCCATGACTTATTTGCATAATAAGGTGGCGGAGCTTAGCACTGTTCATTAGAGAACACAATAAAGCTTAATTAATGCTACATGCACATACTACCAAGTCAATTATTGGGCCGGTGGTCTGGTCATGCTGTCGGAGGCTTGGGGCTCAGCAGGGCCTCAAAAGCATGCATTTAAACCTCTTTAGTCGATTTAAGCAGGTTGTCTCACGGTACGTCACTTTTTCCAGCAGCCATATGAACAACAGATGCCCACTCTCCCACTGAGAACTTCCCTCAAGATGATACTTCCTCCCCCATGCTTTGTGTTAGGATTGCACTTAATCAAAAAAAAAAAAAAATGGCCAATAGGTTTACTACATACACTCATTTTTCCAGCCGTGAGGAGCCACAGAGGAGGCTCAACCCAGGGGCCTCGAAATTGTCACATTTAAAGCATTTTACTCTCAAATCCTGAGACTTCTGATGCTACTTTCCTCCAGAAATGTTGGGGCTTTGTGTCACAGCTCTTAAATTGTATACTACTAGAATGAACACTCATGGAAATACCAGTGAAAAGGATGTGACATCTCAGCAGCCAACATATCCTACTTAAGCTTCTGAATTGTGAAAAAGAACTTTTCCTCTCTATCTGCTACGGATGGGCTTCGTACCCGTGCTTGGATGCCATCACTATGACAAGATTTCCTGTGCGGCAACAAGCCTGTGCCTCCTTTTCTTCATGCCACTGGTAATCGTGACCTAATCATGGGAAATAATGAGAGACGTTACCTAAATGTCCATCAGCGACAGCAGTTATGTAGTGTTGGTCAGTGCTGCATTTCTTTATACCACACAGTTTACCAGCACCTGCTAAAGGGCACCAGCCATAGACAACTTGTGTGTCTTTATGCATAGCACTACAATGTAAGACTCATCCCCACCATCACAAGGGTCTTATCCAACATCTCTAGTGTGGTGCCAGCGCGAAGCCACGGATCCAACACTCGCTACCTTGGCATTAGAACACTGTCTTCTGGCCTCATCAACACCACAATGCTTATGTTGGGCGCTGTCTTCTAGCTTCATGTAATGTACTACCATGATGTTGGGATGCTGTCTTCTAACTCATCCAACATTACTACTGTGGTGTTAGATGCTGTCTTCTGGCCTCATCTAACATCCCTACTGCTTGACATTGGACACTGTCTTCAGGCTCATCAAACATTACCCGTGGTGTTAGATGCTGTCTTCTGGCCTCAATCTACTTATCACCACGTGTTGATAGGACACTGTCTTCCTGCCTCATCCAACACCACAGTAGCAATATTTGGGCGCTGTCTTCTGGCTTCATGTAATGTCACTACCATGTGATGTTAGGATGCTGTCTTCTGGCCTCATCTAACATCCTACCCGTGACATTAGGACACCTGTCTTCGGGGCTCATCCAACATTACTACACGTGGTGTTAAGATGCTGTCTTCTGGCCTCATCTAACATCCCTACCGTGACATTAGGACACTGTCTTCAGGGCTCATCCAACATTACTACTGTGGTGTTAAGATGCTGTCTTCTGGCCTGCGTCTAACATCACCACACGTGACATTAGGACCTGTCTTCAAATCCAACATTACTACTGTGGTGTTAAGATGCTGTCTTCTGGCCTCATCTAACATCACCACCGTGATCGACACTGTCTTCAGGAGCTCATCAACATTACTTTCACCGTGGTGTTAAGATGCTGTCTTCTGGCCTCGTCTAACATCACCACCGTGACATTAGGACACTGTCTTCAGGGCTCATCAAACATTACTACCGTGGTGTTAAGATGCTGTCTTCTGGCCTCGTCTAACATCACCACGATGTTAGGACACTGTCTTCAGGGCTCATCAACATTACTACAAGTAGTGTTAGGATGCTATCTTCTTCATCAACATTACTGCAGTGGTGCTAGAGGCAGCTGTCCTCAGGGCTGCTCCAACACCACTACCATGTCATTAAAACTTTTGTCTTCTCCACCTCATCCCCACATGGCTAGCATGACATTACAACAGATCCTTTAAGTGAGATGGGGAAAAATGCTGTTCCTTGTCAAAGAATGCTTTTCCATGTTTTCCTGCTTTAAAACATCAACCTCAAGAACTAAGCCTTCACTTGCTGACAAATACAGACACCTCTTGGCAAGGCAAAACCAAATAATCAGTTATTCATTTCACCTCTCAGTGGTTTTAATCTTATGGCTTCTGGAAATTTCTCGTAGGGCAGCATAAAATAGGCTACTGAAGATCTACATGTTCTTCTTTAACATCTAAACGATAAACCTGGGAATCCTCTGAAAACCAGCTTAGGGAAGACCCACAGACATCTTAAATCACTGGGAACATGGTCTACTGGGACACATAAGTAGCATAAACAAGGCTTTGATGTATATGACATGGATGTATATATATTATAAACATCTATATAAAAGGATTATTCAGGTGTCAGCTGTGTTATTTACGCTCGTCCAGCTTGTTTTGACCCGTTGCAATAACTGCAATCTAATGACGATTCGAAATGCTTGCTGTGGTCTGCTGAAGCCAAGGTAAATCCTCCGTTCTTGCATTATTTACATTGTAGGCTTACACTGGGAGGAGGAATCTGTTTTCCTTTCTACATGTGTGATGGCAACCCCCCCCCCAACCCGAATTACCAGCACGCCCCTTCCAATTAACCTGAATCGGTCATTCTCCTTGCAGTATTGGAAGACACTTTGACGTAGGTAAATAAGCTCATTTTGTGTTGGGAAAGGGACAAAAATCCCTGCCTTATTTCATTTCCCTTATTTAGTTACATCCATGAATAAATGAACACTTGCTTGGCGGCCGCAATCGAAGAAACCCTGATATGTTTGTCTTGCTAGAACTATTCAATGGTTCTGAAATGGAACGTTTTAATTGCAGAGGAAAAAAAAAAAAAAAAGAGGAAAAAGAAAAAAAAACGTAGCTATTCTGCATGAAGAAAGGCCTCCCAAATCATTTTTCCCTAACTTGAGAAACAGAGTTGGAGAATTCAACCTGGGTGGCTTGAAAAGAAGGAAGGATGGAGAAAAAGAGCCCGTAATTAAAACATAAAACACACAGCGCTTGAGATCAGTAGAAGCCTCACTTTCAACAACTTTTCACTCTCTCATATATAAATATATATAAATAAAAATATACATGTATAAATACAAAAATAAATGAATAAAAATATAAATGTATAAATACAAAAATAAAAGAATAAAAATATAATAATACAATAGTAATATGAATAAATATGAATAAAATATGAATATTAATTAAATAAGAAGATAAAACAAATAAAAATACTGAACAAAATATGAGCCAAAATATAAATAAAATATGAATAAAAATATAAATAAAACATTCTGCTACTTTTTCCCTACGTCACTGCAACAATCTGGGTAAATCACACCTAAGGATTAAAAAAATGTCTTCAGTGTGCGCATACACTCTTCATTAGCCACTTTATTAGAAACTAACCCCTGCTTTTTAGGACTAGCTTGGAAACTGTTGATCTGTTCCTTTTGGTTGGTCCATCATTGAACCAGGACCGTCAATCAACCTCGATCCTCAGCTCATAGTGGTATCAACCACTGAGCCACTCAGAGCCATCTCTGGGGTCATTATCCTGTTGTAAGAGGAAACTGGCCTCAGTCAAGTGTTGCCCTCAAGGTAAGGCACTTCATCATCTTCTGTTGCTTCTTTAAAGCCCTTCAGCCTTAACCCAGACCCGTCCACGCTGTCTCCACCAACAAGGATTGCATTCACTGTTGGTCTTGCGTCGTTTCATTGTTGCTGCACCTCACAAAGATTCTTCCTTTTGATCCAAAGACCTTAAACTTGAACTCGTCTGTCCACAACACCTTCCAACCATCCAATGTCCAAAGTCCTTTATATTTGGCCCACTTCAGCCTCTTCTCTTTATTGGTCAGTGTGAGGTAGGTCCAGCATCCTGAAGTCGACTCTTTACTGTTCCATTTAGTGTAGCTGTCAGTTGACAACCGATGAGGTGTCTTTGTCTCAAACTGCACACTGTAAGATATTTATCTTCTTACACTGTTGGGCATCGGGGGTCTTTCACTATGTCTTCTGTCCTTGTTAGAGACCGTTAGCGCTACTCTCTGATGGGAGTAGTTAACAGCAAGGTATTTTCAGTGTCTTTGCCATGTCTTGACTGAGCAGCCTTCCGTTCACAGCAGTAGACTGATGGGTCTCTAAAACAAATTTTATTTCTGGACATTTTGTGCCTCCAACCAGATTAACCTGGAATGTCCCTTTTATGCTCTATTATAGCGTTTTCCAGCTGTGCAACAAATTTGAAAAAAAGGGCTTCCCTAACAATCAATTAGCTAATAATGGTTCTAAACTTGGACTGGCAGTCATACCAGGAGACAGAGGCAGAGGACTGAGAATTGCTGTTAAAAGGACTTTAAGCAAACATTCATATAATCATCGAAATTGATTGTCTAATGGAATTATTTGTTTGGGAGTTGCATGAAAATTAGATTTTTAATTTTTGGAAAAGAGGGATAAATTTGCAAGTGATGCCAAAGTTTTGAACGGGAGTCTGTGTGTGTGTGTGTGTGTGTGTGTGCGTGTGTGCGTGTGTGTGTGTGTGTGCATGTGTGTAAATAAAGGCAGGTACAATAGAGGAGCCAAATGTGCTGGGGAAGCAGGAACAGTGTGGTTTTTGAGAGAGAGAGAGAGAGAGAGAATGTCAGTGGGGGGGGGTATGGTGTGGGTAGTGTCTTTATTCCTCTTTTCTACCTCTATCTCTTCATCTGTAGCAGCACAGCCTCACTTGGGGATAAACAAACCTCTCAAAGATCCCAAGGTCTCTCTCTCTCTCTTTCTCTCTCTCTCTCTCTCTCTCTCTCTCTCTCTCTGCCAAAAGACCAGTGAAGCATGGCTTTTGTTGAACTGTGTGTGTGTGTGTGTGTGTGTGTGTGATTCCCAAACACTCAAACGAGTGCATCTGAGCAGGTGTACTGTTTCTCCTCAAAGCTGCTCTCATGGCTGCATCTCAGCTCTGCAGACATTAAACTGCACCATGTTCTCCACAGCCAGGGGTTGAGCTAGAATCTGGAAGGGGGCTGAAGCCCCTGGATGGACAGAGAGAACTTTATTGATCCCTTTGGGACGGGCGCCCTTAGGGAAACGAAGAGGGAATGTAATAAAATATATATACATAAATCAGCAAAGACAGGATTGAGTCGCTCACTACAAGGTCTCACTGCTCAAACCCCACCCTCATCAAATCCCAAACACAACCTGGATCAGTAGCTTAGGATGATATGATTCCATCTCGTAGCATTCCAGGGTTCTTGTTTAAAGCACCACTGCAAACAAAGGCAACGGAGACTGGGTCAGAGCGGCCTAGATGGTGGTCAATTCAACCATTGTGTTTCTCTTATGTTGCGTCCCCTCTGTTCAACTGGACACAGTGTCTTGAAGTGCTCCATAGAAGCATGTCTAGCAGTCAGATCTCTCCCCAAGTGGTACACTACCCAAAAGTAGCCCGAGGCTCTTTTTATAGGGCAGTGGGTGGTGCATAATTAAACGGCATCATAGAAGAAAGAAATGAGAGGCAGTAAATCATGAAATGCGATGAAATGTGGAATGATCATCAAGGGCGAAAAACCCCTGGCAGAACATTTGTAGCACCCCGTCTCTTCATGGTCCTCCAGCACTGTGATGGTTGAATACACTCATTGTTCAAGAATGCCACCAACACAACAGTCAGAATATAAAGCAAGCAACAGGAGGACCTTTGACATTAGATCCGCGATTGTGATCCTGCCCACCAAGTTTCTCGACACAATGCTGCACCTACGTTCATGCCATACGGAAATCAAACCAGCATGTACAATGCGATAGCGTGTTTTTGTTTTTATTTTGCTCTCATGTGTTTTCCCAGGCCGGGGAACATCTTGGCTACGTCATAGTGCAGTTTCAGAATTAATAGAGGACATTACATTAAACCGCAGTAATGATGGCCACTGGTGGGCAACACTGAACACAGTTAATGGTCCAGTTCAGCCAAAACGTTGTTCCCATTCTGAGTTACCTTGTGGGACCTTGCCGGAGCACTTGGGATCCTTCAAATCCTGGCTCTCGTGTGTTTAAAGTGCGCAGTAACAGGCAGCCACATAAAATAATATTAAAAGTAATGTTTCTCTCTCTCTCTCTCTCTCTCTCTCTCTCTCTCTCTCGACTTTTTTAATGTGGCCTGTAAATTATGCAAGAATGGTGCTTTGTTAAAGCAAACTTCGATTGCTGAGCGAAATAAACTTATTATTTATAAGCTGCAGTTGTGGAAGGTGTGTGTGTGTGTGTGTGTGTGTGTGTGTGTGTGTGTGTGTGTGTGTGTGTGTGTGTGTGTGTGTGTGTGTGTGTGTGTGTGCGTGTGCAAGAAAGCAGCTGAAAGTGGGAATGTGTTTGCTGTTCTGTAGTGCTACAGGGCATTGGCACAATGAGCAAAGGCCGCACAGATTGCTCAGAATCAAGTTGCTGTACACACACACACACACACACACACACACACACACACACAGAATCCCTCTGTCTGGGACAACATCTGTGTCTGGCTGTGTACGGTAACTGCTTAGCTGTAGCTAGACTGTGGACCATTATGACGGCCTGGTGTCTAAGACAGTTAGTATATTAATGGACAAAAGTATTGGGACACCATTCATTTTTAAAAAAAAATAAAATCAAGGGTATTCAAATTTTATTTATTTTGTATTTTATCCTGTCCAGGCAAGTTTTTTTTACTATATTTTAGAGATGTTGGATGATCACCATGCCCTGAAGAACAGTATATTGGATGGAGCTCCATTATTCCAGACTTCACAATTCCATGGCTCAATTTTGGGGGGGGTGGTTATACCCCTCGAGACCACGCCTGGCAGTAGGCATGATACCAATGCAGGGTTGCTTGAAAGTTTCTTGATCCCAAAATCCCAAAATGTTACATATATGTGAGTGTCAATCGTATGTGAACCTAAACACACAACATTTCCTCCCATGAACTTCTCACTTCAGGTCCTTCCACCACATTTCTATTGGAGTAGTATCAGGACCATTAGCTTAATTGCCCAAACCTGATGGTACTTTAAACGTTTTAAGGTTAATGGTTATCAACACGTCTGACTTTTCCCTCGTCTTGCACGGAAAACCGTGTAGATAGTTTGTGAGCAAACTAGGCCTGTTTAATGAAGCCCCCAATATCTGTCATAACCTCCACTCCCTCCACTAAAATTTGCATATGTATTACCAGAAGGATGGAACATAACAGGACCACAAAAAGAGTGGTCTTCTGGGGAAGCAGTATCTCGACGACAAAGGCCCTTAGAACCAGTGCAGGTGGTGGGAGACAGAAGGATGGCAGCCAAGCTGACATCCATGCTGAAGAACGACTCCCACCCCATGCATGAGACGATGGCGACACTGGGCATCTCCTTCAGTGACTGGCTCCTTCACCCTAAAGTGTGTGAAGGGGCGGCATCACAGCTCCTTCCTCCCAGCTGCTGTTAGACTGTACAACCAGCACTGCTCTCAGCAGACCACGGACACACACACACACAACACGGTATTGGACTCTTTTTTTTTTTTTTCAATATAACAACAATGTGCAATATTTATTCCATCTCCCCAAATATAATTACCTGTAAACAATCTGTAAATGATGTTCTTCTCCTGTATATTGTATTTATCTGTTATCCGTTTTTTGTACTGAGTGCCTTTCGATCCCTTTACTACCGTGGGACTAATAAAGCATCATCTTATATTACCTTATCTTATCTTATATCATGACAGATGCTTTTTAAAGAAGGGATCAATGTTGTGGAGGCCAACCAGGATGGAGTGCAAGTCAGCCAATGGAAAAGAAATGAGTCAAAATAGCAGAGGGAAGCAGATTCCCCATATGTGGACGCAACAGGCAAGCATTCCTGGAGGAGGGTAATAATGGTCTTTTGGTCTTTGGAGTCTGAGCCTGATGAGCATCCTCTTCTGAGCTCCTCGGGAAGCCCCTTTGACCGTGCCACGATACACTTCCATAAACATGCTGTGAAGATCTGATTGTCTCCCATTGATTGAAAACATCCGACTCTGATTTCACCTTCTGTTACTCCTAAAGGTTCGCACACTTTTGCCTTCATGATTATCTCAGCAGTGGAATATTGTTGTCTCATTTGTTTGATATGGTTCTCCTTCACTACTTCTGGGACTTTTTAGGAGCTTTTAGGTCAAATTTATGCAGAAATATAGAAAACAATTCAGCATTATACATTCAGGTTTTTCTGCTCCAGCGAGTCCTGCTCTGTACTTCTCTATGCTGTGTGTGCACTTGCACATGTGTATCAGCAAATGGTGCAACTCAAAGTAGTAGCGGAAGGCAGTGGCTAGAAGGGGTGTCCACAAACATCTGGCACGTGCAGTGCATGTGAAGAATTATATGTGGAAGCCAGACAAGCAGAACAAAAATCAAGAACTTTTTTGGGGGGGAAATCATAAAGCAGAACTGCCAAGAAAAATAGTGAGAGACCTTTTGACATTTTAGAGAGCTCCGAGGGTGTAGCATCATTAAAAACACATTTTCCAGACTCCAGAATCTGGATTTCGTCCCTGAGAATCTCCTTGCTGTCAGTGACAAGTGCAGCGGATGATTTCATCAATACGCTTCCAGCATGGAAAAGCAGTAAAGAGGGGAAACAGTATGGTGACCCAGTGTGCTTGCAGAATACTGGCAGACCCCCAGGACAAGATGTTCCCAAAGAAGCTTTTGGTAATGGTAGACCTCTTCTCGTAAGGCTACGGGATAACAGATACGTAAACCTACACATTCATTAACTCTTACAACCCACGATCCATCACATTCTAGGCTTCGTAACTCAAGATCAGAGTGGCCTACAGGTGTGAAACACATATCACAACAAACCAAAAGACCTACCCTACCTAACCATCTTCTCATCAGTGTGTGATAAATTATCAGTGATTGATCCAGGTCTGAAAATGAACTGATTTCCAGCGGAATAAAATCCCAGTTTAAACACCAAAGGTGGTTCCAGTGCATGTTTACTGCTCCATCCATCTCTGACTGATCAGAGAGAGGGGGTGGGGCTGATGACATCACTGACCCTGATAGTGTGTTGCAAAGGAAAAGGAGAAGGGAGGGGTTGTTTGCTCTCTTTACTTGCTCACAGAGTTCACATTTCAAAATAAAAGTCCCGAGAAGGAATACTACTGATACCTAAATAATATTGATATTATATTCATATTTATATATTTTTATTATTTACCACTGTCAAGTATTTTGAAAAACATTGTCAAAGCAATCCAGTCATGGGCCAGACTCAGTGATGCTCATGGTCCCAAGTCACAACATCTAGGACATAAAGGATCTGAAATAATGTCTTGAGGTCAGATACTACAGCATGCTTTCAGAGATCTTGTGGAGTCCACGCAGTGGATGCTCAGATCTGTGTGATGGCACGAGGGGAACTTGCTGAATATTATGCAGGTGGTGTTACTGAACACCTCTGCACCGTCTGAGGCAAGTAGTCATGCAATTAGCTACACGTTAATTGGTGTACACGAGCGTCAATTAGCACATTAGTCTTGGAGCAAAACTCCATCTATTCATCTTCTTTTCCACTCAGGGTTGTGGTGGGTCTGGAGCTTCCCCAGGATCATTAGGCAGGAGTCAGTATTGCCCCCTGGACTGCAGTCCACCACAGTAAAGGAAAACTTGACTGGATCAATTTGCTTTTCCTATTCTTTCAAGTGTTGATTCGGACACAATCCAAGCCCATACCACAACCACGATGCCCTGTTCTTCATGCGCTATTAGTTGTCTGGCTAGTGTGGCTGATTTCGTACCCTCTGCTGTTCCCTGCTGTGACCACAGAATGGCAATTGCAAGTAGGCGGGGGCGTATTTGGCTGAAGGAGGGGTATAACACGTGTCCTGGGACTCCCTGTGAGATAGCCCAGACATCCGCCACCACCCCCTCCTCCCTGCTGTGCTCCTGTGGCTTTGATGGGCTTTAGCATTGGCTTTAGGAACGGCCTGGGTGCAGATCATTTGGATGGAAATGAAGAGACTGGAAAGTACACCTGCGATCCACGATCTCTCGGATGCTAAACATGGACAGAAGCTTGGCTTTGTTCTAGCTCTGTCTCGCTCTCTCTCTCCAGCTCTCTTTCATGTCTCAGTCGGCCAGCTTGAAGGATAATCTGTCTAATCCCATCTAGGTATATATATATATATACGCCCACCCCCACCACCCCACCCCCAAATTGAAAGCCCACCGATCCTTTACTGAAGTTGAGATGGTAAATAAAAATCGGCATCATAAGAACGGAGGAGAGTGAAATGAAGGTCCTTCAGGGCTTCAGTAATATTTCAGACCCCTGTCATATTTAGGAGCATTGTGAGAGTGTGTGTGTACTTGTCTTTGTGTGCGTGTGTATGTACTTGTGTGTGTGCCTCCCCCTTGCTCCTTTGAATTGACTGTATTCTGTTGTGATCCATTTGTCTGAAGTGGTGGACGTTTCATTTCAGTTGGAGTGTGCCTGGAATGGATCTGACTAGGACCCGGAGCTTTTAAAACTCAAGAGGCCGTCACTGCCAGAGCGAATAGCCGGGAGCCGTCGGCAGCCTCACAAACGAATCATTATATTTTCATTTCGGTAGAAAAAAAACGAGTTCGGGGGGAAAGCAAAAGGAGAGGAAGTTGACTTTGGCTTTTTCCTGCTGCTGGAAGCTCCTCTAGTCCAACCTGATGCTTTTACACAGAAGTGTTTGGATGAAAGAGCAATCCTGTTGGATGTGGTTGGTCCTTCTTGGTGGTTTGCTAACATTACCCTGGATACCGTGGCTCTTGATACATCAGATACAACAGAGGGTCAAGAACATACATACACATCTCAGAATACAGTAATATTTCAGTAATTCTCACCACTGCAATTCGCTCGTTTCCAATTGAATTAAATCCCAGTTTAAATGGCAAAAGTCCCTCCAGTGCATGTTTACTGCTCTGTCCACATGAACATGCTCAACCTGCATACAGACTCTGACTGATCAGAGAGAGGGGGCGGGGCTGATGCTCAACCTGCATACAGACTCTGACTGATCAGAGAGAGGGGGCGGAGCTGATGATCAACCTGCATACAGACTCTGACTGATCAGATATAATTTTATAAATATCATGTTATAAATAATGTTTCTGATCAAAACCTGGTCAAATTCATAGAAACGTTTAAATGATGTTAATTAAAAATTAAAATGAAAAAGAGTAGCCTAGAATCTCCTGACATGTTTGAATGTCTCCTATACATTTCAACTTTTGGCGAATATAGAAATAATTCTAAAAGTAAAGTCACTTTAGGCTGGTCAGCAAAAGTTGGTGAACATGTATCAATATTTATTCCAATGCATGGGGACAAATAGAAGATGCTGACATCCATATCTGTATCCTGTGTTCTGTCTGAAAATGACTGCTGCATGATTGCACTTAATAAAAGAACAAAAAAAATCTTGAGTTTGCGTCAGTCTTATTAGCAGGATCTCATTAAAGTTGTTTTTGTCCCCATGGCTACAAAGACAAAGTAGCTTAAAAATAAGCCACAAAAAAGGGTTGCTGCCATCTCAACCCTTTTCCTCCAACTCTAAGATCAAAGCCTCAGGGGTGAGACGAGCAACACCCCTGACTCCCACTCCCAAATTATGGAATTTAACAGACAAACAATGAAACTTTGTGTCTGATAAAGGAACAATAAATACGTCCATATCAATTCATTACATTTTCTCACTGAATTCTGGGGGTATTCAGGACTGAATGGCTGGGCCGAGAGTCAGAATTATAATAATTAAAATTTAAATCAGACACTAATTATAAGAGTCTGATAATATTCTAAGGACCACCTACAGATTCTAATATGACCAACATACGCAAACAGATGACAGGTGTGTTACTACTGTCTTAAACATCTTTTCAGCAGATAAGAAGGTGATTAAACTGTTGAACCACAAACACATTTGAGACATTTTTAATCTAAAATTCCTGCCACAGTAGCAGCTGTGTTCTCTGTTATCTGCTTTAATATAAACCAAACACAGGAATCAGTGATGCAGAACACAGACAGCTCTCCTTTAGCCTGTTCAGAATATATATTACTGTCACTAAATCACTTACTCGTCAAGAAAAAAATGAGTTTGAGATTCGGGACAAGCTTCAAAATTATGAATTAGGCCTCATTTATCTCATAAGGAGAAATGTTTTAAATCACTAATAAAAATCTGTCAAAACCTCATGAATAATTTGAAGCATTTGACTCATAAATGCACAGAAAAAACAAAACAAAAAAAAAAAAACAGACCATGCGGACACTGCTTGCGCTGTTATCAGCAAGCTGATTGGATCATTTTGTTGAAGGGTAGGACGTTAACAGTAAGTAAAGATGAGACAAGAGAGAAAGCTGATTATATTGTCTTTAAAATATAATTCTAGCAAAATACTTTTGTTTGGTTTTATTTATTTATTTATTTATTTATTTATTTGAAACTACAGTCAAAAAAAAAAATAACAACAGCAAAGAATTGAGTTTTGGCTCAAATTTTTAGGTGTGCTAAGACTATAAGACTATATTCGGCCCTCGGCAGAATCACACCTTGTATTCTCAGCCGTATAAGTCAGGAAATCCTTGACAAACCGGTACAAATCACATATGGTTAGCAACCACGGAACCTTCTCTTCCTAACCGTAGTGATTTTACATCTGCGAGTAATTTATTGTGGAAAATCATACTTTTATAAAATGTACAACTGTTTTTAGGACAGAGCAACTGTTATCAGCCTCATCAGTCCATACAGTTTTCCTTGTCCATAGGCTTTTTCTTTTCATGTTCAGCTGCATCAGCCACAGAAATCCTTTCCTTGTAACTCCACCTGGCAGAGACTGTAGTCCATCTGCTCATGCACAGTTTGTGTCACATTCTAGACCTTCATTAGCGGTTTCTGACCACAGTGGTGTTGGTGATCGAGTGCCTTTTGGGTGAGGAGGGAACTGCTTTCACACAGGTAGAGACGTACTTTCTTCAGCTGGTGGTCTTACAGAGGTACTGTACTTTACACACCCCTGGTGGCAACCACACGATCTGAATGTGCTTCAGTCCACGACCGAATGACTTTTCTCTGAAGCACTTTACACAGAAGCTCTTAATAAGAACAACCCTCACCTTCCCCCAGACTCCGTTTCACTATAAATGTTAAAGCCTGTATGAAAAACCCCAAGCTTGACATCACAGCCCTGATCTGAGCTACTACTTAAATGGCTTCCATCAGCCTTTGCGCTTTAATGATACTTTCTATTGTACTGTAGCTGCTTCGACCCACTCTACTTCAAATGGCTCCACTGGACAAGCAGTGCCTTTCGATATTCTGTCCCACAGCCCATAAAGAAATATTAGCTCTGATATTACACAATCCCATTCACTTTATTAGAAACACGTACCTTGTACCTCGCTTTGTAGCCCAGTTTCTGACCACAGGGCCACTGTTGAAGAGGTATTCTTTGGATGGTGGCCCAACTCAGCACAGCTCAGGGTAAGGAGCTGTGGGAGTCTATTATCATGCCCTTAATAAAGTCATTTATCAAGCCAATAACTGCTAATGCACTGGCTACTCATTCATATATTAAGAAGACAAGCCTTAGTCAGAATGCATCAATATTCGAACAGCAGCAGATCCTTTAAAAAAAAGTGTCATTTAACCTTTGGAACTCTAGGCTCATTTTGGCAAAGTGGCGCAATGGTGGCACGTGCCCAATCTGAGGCTCGGTGTCTCAGAGTTTCTCTTTTGGGTAGTTATTAATCTACTGCTTTCGATATTTTTCCTCTCAAACTGCCAAGTGAGCATCACATCACGATCAGATCAGCAGATCTTGCTGGACTTTCATCCTCCCAGTAGTAATACAGTTTATAACCACTTGGAACTATCACAAGCATACTGTGGACTGCTCAGATGGTTCCCCCAGGGCAGCAGAGCTGAGACTGTAAACAAAAGTGAACTTCTGCTTTGAACAACAGCACAGAGATAGATCAGGGAATTTAACATTATGGCTGTGATGGAATCGTGGTTGAACAGTAACATTCCCAACCGTGCAGTGGAGCTGGAAGGGCGCAGTGTGCTCAGAGTGGACAGAGTGGCTGAGACTCCAGTAAGAGCAGCGTCTTTGTCAACAAACTGTGGTGCACAGACTCCACTGTAACTGGAAATCAATGTCCTACTAACTTCGAATATCAAGTTTCATCCCTTTTATTTACCGAGAGAGTTTTTTTCGTGACTGCTGCCCATCTTCCTTCTGATGCTGATGATAAACTGTCTATGGAGGAGCTGAGTGCAGTATCAGTAAACAACAATCACAACAATCATAGGCCTGTTCTCCAGTGACGAGGCAGCCTACATAGAGGAGGTCAGGCTCCTGACACACGGATGCCAGGAAATCAACCCCTCTCTAAATGTCAGCAAGACCAAGGAGCTGATAGTGGACTTCAGGAAGCAGCAGAGAGAGCACTCCCCATTGGACCACTGTGGAGAAGGTCAGAAGCATCAAATTGCATGGTCTTTACATCTCTGAGGAGCTTAAATGGGTGGTACAAACCACACGGGTGGTGAAGAAGACACAACTATATAAATGACTAAAATAAATGAATCCACTACCTATGACACTGCCTGTTCTCAAAGCTACCCAGTGGTAGGAGATACAGAAGCACAAGGACCAACACCAGCTGGTTGTGAGACAGCTTAGCCCAGTAGCCCAGTGTTCCAGTCTACAACTAGTCACAACCTGTCTCACCTGTCTCATCACACCACGTAAACATCCAACAAAGACTGTCTCACATGGCACCCACCAAACATTGTCTCCCACTACCTTCTCCCACTTCAGCTATTTTTTATAGCTTCTATAGTGCAAATATGTATATATAATGTATTTATAGTGATTGTTTTGTTTTAATTTGATTTGAGTTCTTTAAGCACTACCCAGATAGCATGTTCAAGTGGAGCCCATATAGGTGGCCTAACTGGGAACCTGAAAGTTTCATCCTGGGGTTCCATGTTGGCCCCAAATATGGTTTAAACATGAGCCCCATCAAAGTTGTCATCTACATATTGGGTCCAAGTTGGGACAAGTGAGATTAAATTGGTTTGTGCAATGATGGATCTTATTTGGGAAGCCCAACTGGGTCCTAGTAACTACACTGTACAAATGTACAAACCAACTCAGCGCCCATGCCAACCTGGAACCCACCTAGCCCCGGTTTCAGCCATGTATTAATGTGGGAAGGAAGATTTGTGTGTGAATCCTTTTTTTCAACAAAATCAAACAGAAAAGCACAAGCATACAGGGATGAAAATGAAAGTAAACCAACAAAGAAAGTAGTAGACATAACGCCGTGACATGAACATACACGTGCATTCTGAAGATAAAGACTCGACAAGGACAAATAAAGACAGGACTATATATAACCAAACTAAACCACAAAAACTTGACAATAGTAATGAGAGGGGTAGGACATAGAAGAACAAACAGCTAATGATGAGACAGAGTGATAAGGGACAAAGGGACACGTCTCAGGGACGGGCTTGATGGTAAACAGACACATGAATTTAGGACATGATGTGAATTTGGCAGAGGTTCCCAGAGTGTCCCAATTCCATAATAAATGATGTCCACTGCAAGAAAAGGTCCTTCTTTTGCAAAGCTGGTGCAGTAAAGGGTTAAGATGTTCTGCTGGTTTGCTGGAGGTGTGTTGTGAGTCCAGGTGACATTTTAAGTTTTGAAACTTAAGGCCAATTCACACTGGACGTGTTTCTGAGGCATTTTTTAGTCTTTCTTCTGACAGAACAGGGACACTTCCACTTTAATCAATGTTTCAGCCCACACTGGCCGCAGTAGACGCAGGATGTCCTTGCGTATATTTCATTCCCATTTTCTACTACATTCAAAACCCTTATATTTAAAAGTGCATTAAAATGACTTGTTTGATCTTAATAGATTGGAAGCACACTGGTTCAAGGAGCTTTTACTGTTTGCAGTCAAACGTTTCCACACCCCTGGTCAAAATCTTTGCGAAGAGGAGCTGTTCTCCAAAAGCCATAAAGAGTAACATGAAATATATCTTTAATATTTTAAGCAAAATTAGAGTTTTCCAGATCTTGTTTGGGGATTTTCATCCACTGTTTCTGAAAAAAGGCTTCTCGTTCTGGGATGTTCTTGGGTGGTATTGCTGCTTTACTCTTGAGGTCTGTCGCCCACTGGCTTGCTCAAAAGAGGCTTGGACCAGGGTTTCTGTAAAGCTCCTTTGTGCTAATGCCTTCACTGAAAAAAGCATTATATAAATAATCTTTGTTTGATTGATATCCACAAATTTCTGATATTTTAATTGGGAGACAATGAGAACCATCGTAAAGCCTTCATAATGTTTGCTTCCAGAATTTGCTGGTGTTAAACTCAATCCATTCTTACGTCCACCAGTGAAATAGTCCCTTGCCACTGGCTGCAACACACCCAAAGTATGATCCATCCACCACCATGTTTAACAGTTGGAACAAAGCTCTTTCCATGAAATTCAGCAGCCTTTTTTCATCACAGCCAGAGCATTCTATTGTAATTCATCACTCTTCAGGACCTGTGATGGATCATGTTGTGAGGATGCAGGAAAAGTTTTCTTCTGACGGCTTTTCCATGAAGGTCATATTAGTGCTGCACAGCAGAACAGATCACGCCAGTCCAGTGACAGATCAATTTATCTGAAGGTCGTTTGCAGAGAAAGGAGAATATTACTGTAATTCTATTGCAATACTATGAATGAGCAGTTCTCTCAAAGTTTTCTCGGTCTTTCAGACCTCAGTGTGACCTCCATCATTCCTGTTACTGTCATTTTTAATTAAATTAAAAAAAAATGTGTTTGAAAGTTTCTCTTTTGGTGACATGTCTTTTACCTGACACAAACACAATTGAAGAAAACAAAAATGTCTATTCACGTACTTTTGTCACAGTAAAAAGATCTGCCGTTTGTGTTGTCAGGTTTCAGATGTGCCGTAAAACAGTGTGAGCTGTTTTCAATTTTCCCAGCTGAAGTGGTTACGTGACAGAGCCGAGTCAGACACCCTGTGATTTGGATGTGTGGTTGCTTGCGCTCCTTTTAAATCTACACTAACGTGGTGTAAACATGGTTGTTTGTAGCTTCTATGAATTTGGGGTCACCTGAATACAAATAATCACAAGCAAATAAACTACTCCACAATAACAGGACCCTTAGTTCCGGGATGTCGGAATCTGAAGCGCAGGGAGGAGGGGGTCCACCAATCTATCCCCAACTCTGTGCACACTATCCATCAAAAAACAGGTTTACCCAGAACGAACAATAAATTATTAAATATTTAGACTGATACGATCAATATGTATTGATCTACACATACAGAAATAGCGTCTCTCAGAATGCTTTTGGATATAATGCAACAAGCCAGACGTCTCAGCATGGCCAGGTCACAAGGGGTTCAGTTTGGCTAAGGGTGGGGTGGGGGTGGTGGTCAGTTTCACTTTCAGATCACGGTCAGATTGTCTCTTGCTGTGTCTACCTGGTAAATTTCTAAGGGTTTCCCGACATTCTCTCTTCATACAGTGCTCTAGATCATGTGGACCTTTAAGACAGAATTCATGTGGGTATTATTTTATATTCATGTTCATCCATGTTCATAAAATTTAAAGAAGCAAGTGCTGGTAAACTCTTCAACTGTTAAGCATGGGAGGACAGTTTGTGTTGCAGCCAGTGTCACGAGGAATATTTCATTGGTAGAGAGAAGAATGGATTCAAATAAACAGCAGCAAATCATCACACTTACTACCACACTTACCCAATTTTCTCCCGCAAATGTAGACCTGCCCCTATCAAATTTGATGCTCTCGACCCTGGAGGGAGAAGAGCATGACACATGATACATGACAAAACATGTGATGCCACCCTACCGCCTCCTTTCATGATGTCGCCATTTGCATCCTCGCTGGACAGCCAACATGCTCAGAGGAAAGCGATGGGTCTCCCGCTCTGATGCAGTGGCTGACAGATGCCTGTGCCGACCAGCATCACACTGAGTATGTGATATGGGGAGAGAGCGCCATCAACCCATCTAGGGAGTGAGAGCAGGCAAATTTGGCTCTCTCTCTAGACACGGCTGCCGATGGCAAGCAGCATGACCCAGAATTCGAACTTGCAATCCTTGGATAATAGTGGTAGCGTGTTAGACAGCTGAGCCACTCGGGGCTAATCACATTGTACTTCTAACTTCTAACTTCTTCTTCTTCAAAAGTGAACTTTTAAAGGTTTTTAAAGGGCAGAGAAAACATTATATTCAAGTAACAGTTTAGCAAAGTTCTTTTTTGCTTCACTCTGCAGGAGTCAAACCACGTCACTTAGCGCGCTGAACTATTTTCTCCCAGATGAGTGTTTGGAAGTTTTCAAACCTAGCTAGCCTGTGCCAAGTACCTTGATTGCCCCACTGATGGCAATAACAGACTCTTGAATCAGAAGAATATTTAGAAAAAAATAAAAAAAATGTTGACCAAAACGTCTCAGCTGAGCAGAAACTCATTCTTCACTAAGAAGTGGAACAGAGCTGAAGAGCACTTTCTTTGTGTTCTTGATCTCTGGCAGCGAGTGGAAGCAAGAGGGCAAGACCAGGAGAGAAAAGTCAGAAAAGCTGCAAAGATGAGACGAGGACCATGCGGCGAGAGCAAGAGATCGAGAGCGAGGGAGGGAGAAGATGAAGAGAGCGAAAGCGAGCCGAAGAGCCATCCGCAGTCCCCTGGTTACTCTCCAGTTTAAGATCAGACAGTTAGTCTGAAAGGTTAGCGCCCATCAAACATGTTGCAGAGGAGACGGCCTAGTGCTTAGCAGGAAGCCTCTGCGTTCAGCATGGGGTCGAGGCCTGAGGGGGAAATCAGCTTTAAAGGCCACACACTCTCGCGCAACCGATTGCTCACTCCTCTCACATTCATTCCACTAGCTTTGTTACTATTCCTGTTACTGAGAAATACATTTCCTAAACATATAACTCAATATATTCACTGTATATCACACCGTAACCAGCTTAAAGGTTCTCAACACCTAGACCTATGATGCAGACTTCCTCATGTTCAGGTTTCGCACACATGTCCAGATGTATCAAGATGGTACGTCCATTGACTGACTCCAGTCTTCATACCTGGTTTGATATCTAGCATTAAAATACCTGATGCCCAAAAAAGAGGGGAGGCTGAATTTATTTCTGGTAGGACTGATCGAAAGACAAATCAACCCCCTTTTTGACTGTGAAAGAGCTTCAAGAAGGTTGATCAGACGCTGGAGTGGTGGTGCACTGTTCTACTGTGCAGCATCTTCTCAAATAATAAAGGGCATTCAAGTTGTTTCGAATTTTATTTGGAATCTTCACGTGTTTTGATGAACTTATTATTACAAATGTCTTTTCCAATCTAATAATTAATGCTGGGGTTCAGGATTTAGCACAAAAACAACAAGACGTACTAAACAAACTCGCTGAACAAAAACAAGGCACACAGGAAATACATGGTTACACATTCAAGGGACTGAGACAAAGGGTCTTGATTATAAGGGGAACATAGGACACACCTGGAACGCAGTCATGACTGTGGCAGGATTACAAATGAGACACAGCTGGGAATGGGCGGAGCAAGGGAGGAGACAGAACCGAAACATACACAGCCCATGTGCTTAGGAGGACATGGGGAGGAGCAACATCTAGGACAAAACAGGAAGACAAGTGAACAGGACTGATGCAGGACAATTACAAATTCTGGATGAAAGAGTTTTTAGTCATTTTAAGCCCAAAAACACATATTTGTGGCACATTTTTGTTCGAAACATGATCAAATCCATATGAATATGTCTTATTATATCTCAAAGGAAGACATCGGTATGTGTGACTGTCTCCTATAAATAACATTCTCATTTTTAATGGATAAAAATACATCAAACTACAAAATCCTCCCACAAACTTGGCCTAGAGTTCTAAAGGTTCATTCATAATATCAAATGTTAGCATTTTGTAAGCATGTAGTGTTTTCTGCCTGTTAAACTGGCTACAGTATTTCATTTTTTTGTAGCATCTCAGTGTAATTTTGATGTTAAATTAGAATTTCTAAATTTACTGAGTAAAAGTATGACAGAGAGCTGTAGAGCATGGACTGTGAGGCCTTAATGGAGAATTCTAACGCTACTTCACAGGGACACAGACAGTAACAACACCTCCATATTCAGCATTAACTACTTTTAACACATAAACAAACACGGATTAGCAAGTTAGGGGAGCAGCTGTGTGTAATATTATTAATTAGTGCATTAATGCACTATAAAAAAATATATATTCTTTTTGCAGTTACTGTCTCTACTATCCAAGGAAGAGCATTTTGAAGCATTGCAGTGAGGATTTGATAGCATTCACCAAAAAGAGCAGTAGTGAGGGCAAGATGTTGGATGATCTTCAGCACCCCACCTCGTCCCTTAATCCCCAAATCATCCCTAAAGTCCCAAATGGAGCACCTTCATTCCAGAGAACACAGTTCCACTGCTCCACAGATCAATGCTTGGGGGCTTTATACCCCTCTAGCCCACGCCTGGCATTAGACATGGTGCCAAGAGATTCATGTTTATCTGCTCCAGGCAGTCCTATTCTTTTGGTAGTACCTCTCGACAGGGACAAGACAAGCTGTGTGTGCATTTACACATCTGTGTCAGCAATGGGTGCAAAGCATTTATTCATTTACTCATATAGGATCCCTTATGTATGGTATGTATGAAGGCTAAGCCTGAAACATAATCTTAAAAGAAGTGATTGTGCTCTAAAATGAAACACACACACACACACACACACACACACACACACACACACAGCGAGTGCACACGCTAGTACTGCTGGAATCTGAGAGGTATTTCTTTGCCTCACTGTGTGAAATTGCAGGGATGAGTGACCTGACAGGTCTATAAACAGAGTGGCTCTGATTTCAACCGGTGCAGCCGAGACAAAGAAGCCTTAACCGTGCTAAACACACACTGACGATGCGATTAACTCTCTCTCTTTCTCTCACTCTGAGGACAGAGAGACTAATGAGAAAGGCTTTATTGAAAAACAGCTAATGGCATGACTGCAACAATGCTTTCATGTTGGCTTCTGAAGTAGCAGAGTCCTTGAAATACAAAGCAAAGGGGTACACACACACACACACACACAGAGATACACACACACACTGTTTCAGTTCTGCATTCCTAATGTCATATTACTCAATTCTTTGTGGTTTATTATTAAAGCTGAGAGCAAAAATCCAAATCCTCAGTCTTGTATATTTTGCCAGTTTCTGCACACTCCCGTCAGGGAATTCCACAATATTTTGCCAGGAAAATAGGGTTAGGTCTTAATGGTTTTATTCTTTAGTTAAGAACTGAATTTGTAGGGGTATGAAAGGGTCTACCAGCAGGGGCAGAAATCCCAGTCTACGGGAAATTCTACATGCAACATAAGAAATGAGCAGATGTGAGCAATGACTCTTGTATGCCACTTCGCTCCATATGTCGATGGTCTGCAGCTTCCTGCGGTAGTGAAGCACCTGTTTCGACAATTCTTGCTTGGTAATTATTTCCATTCAAGAACCATGAAAATCGGTCGTCCTGCTCCATCAGTTTTGTCATTTGACCACAATTTAATGAGAATTTCTTGTAAACTGGGAATTTTCCACTGCTCGTAGACCTGTAGAGTGTACACTTTGACACCCCTGTAAATTCAGATATTCCTTTGCACCACCAACACAACAAGGGACACCAGTAGATAAGATGGAAGGACACACACAAACAACAACAACTAAAAGAAGAAACATAAACATGCATACATTTGTCCACTAGGGGCAGTTAGTACATATGCCCGGAGTGGTGGGCAGCCCTATCCACAGCACCCAGGGAGCAGCTGGGCAGTTAAGTGCCTTCTTTCAAGGGCACATCAGTCATATCCTGCCAGTTCAGGGAATTGAACTGGCAATCTTCCAGTAAAAGGCCGGTTCCCTAACCACCAGACCATGGGTGCCCACAACAGGCTGAAGATCAGTGAGTCTACACTGCTACACTGCAAATGGAAAACCAAACAACATTGGTTGTTAGGCCCTGCAATGATTTATGCAGGGCTTAAGATCAAGGCTTTTACAAACGTTTCTGTGGTCAAACAATAAATTAAGTCTTTACTCTGAAGCTGGCGGCTGTGTCGCTATAATTAAAAGCCCTACAGTAGAGCCCGACACTCCTGAGTATTGTTCCACTTTGATCTTGAAGAAATATTGAATGTTTTTGTAGGCAGAAACCTTATGAATCCCACGCTGTTCATTTTCTCATCCTCTAGTCAGGACCGGCAAACCATTATTGGGTTGCAAAATTAATCATAGCGTAATTAATTAAGACTACAGACATAGCCGTTCCATTAGCACTCCAGTTCAACAGCTGGAAAGGTCAATATCCAAAGTGCTTCTCATCTGATTGGGGTAAATATCAACAAGGGTTCTTGTTACTGTAGGTCTGCGTCATGGACAACTGAAACTCCCACACTGTTAACAAACTAACGGCCGATCTTAAATTCTCGCAGGGCTCACCATGCTGCTATGTCCAGGACTACATAACCGGAGTCATAGCTGTGCGGATCACCTCGGTCCACATGCTTCTTTCACTTCAGATGACGGTTCAGTGTCTCTCAGCTTGTCAACAAATGCACAGTGAAAACTTCTTTAGAGAAAGTGCAAATGACATCCTCAGACTGTAGAGGAATTTAAATACCAATTTAAATCAATTTAATCCAATTCAGCCTCTTAAATACTGCATTCTTAAATTTAAATATATGTGACACGTGATTAATAAGCGCTACTCATTACCAGTCAGGCTACACAAAACAGTAAAACACACCAATTAATCTCAAATTAATATAGAAAATTGTAATTAAATGTGATTGGTCACATTAAAGAAAACATGTGAGCATGTGATCAATCACAGCTAAATACCCCCAAAAAACAATCAAAAAATAACGACTTGCCATTA
This sequence comes from Acestrorhynchus altus, assembly GCA_034509495.1. NCBI lineage: Eukaryota > Metazoa > Chordata > Actinopteri > Characiformes > Acestrorhynchidae > Acestrorhynchus > Acestrorhynchus altus. Next base: position 27,080,312 of record CM067517.1, on the reverse strand, counting down.
ATTAAAGGGATCAATAAAGTTCTATCTTTAATCAGAAAATCACAAGTAACTACTCAAACTAACGTGATTAATGTGATTAATAATGATGAACTACATACAATTTGTGATACACAATTATTTGTGATTAATTTGATATTTGATGAATATCGACTAACCACAATCTGTGCTTATTGATGATTAATTGCATTTGATATTTAATAATGGCTAATCATCACCTGTGATTACTGGTGATTAACTAAATGATATTTAATTAATAATGGCTAATCGTTACCTGTGATTACTTGTGATGACTACAGGTGATTGGTCAAATGATAGTGACTGACCACAGTGCATTACTTGGTCTTAATTACTTGTGAAAAGTGATGAATAACGACTAACCACAATCTGTGATTAGACAAAACAATGTGATTAAATGCCCTCATGATACAATTCACATATGATTATTTCTGATTCACACGGCCAATCGTGTTTGTACAAAATAAATTCATTAGAAATGAATCATTAATTCCACAAAATAATAAAAGGAGATAAGTAATTAAGTACTTATCAGCAAAGTACAACTGCAAGAAATGACAATTATTTATGACCAACTGCCACATGTGATTGTCCGTGATCACAACTGATGAACATGTGATTAAACACACCAATTGCTTCACAACCTTTATCATCATTAGAGCATAACTGCGCAGTGAGAAACGTATGATTGGTGCTGATCTACTTCACAATATTTTGACAAATATTGTTGAATCGGTATCAGTCAGTCTGTGCCCACTGAGGAGGGATTATTAAATAAATCACCACAGCACTGACTGCGAGACATCCACCGCAAAATAAAACGGGCCTGCATAATCGGACTGGCATGTCCACAGTTTGGAAATGCTGAGTCACTGGAGTTCAGTGACTCAGGCTCTCGAAAACACACCCCCCCCCACCCTTTTCCCGCTGTCCTGCACACGCTGGTAGAACAGCCTCATCATCACCATCCACCCATCACTTACAATTACCCATATCACAGTTCTCCCGTCTCCTTCTCCCATGTCTGACTCACACAGCCTGATTAGAAATAGCCGTCTGGCTCTCGTACCTTCTGCAGCAGTCAAAGTCACAACGTTGACATCTTATATGTGTATCTATGAAAATGTCACTGGACACTTCCTGCACATTTGAAATGCACTAATAAACCTGATGTCTGATCATGTCTGTATGATTATGGCTAATGTTGTTTTAAAAGGGGACTAGATTTCGATTGGGATGCATTCGAGGTCATTTGTCACCAGACAATATTATCGTGGGGGGGGGGGGGGGGGGGTTACAGGCGCCACCAGATTGCCATGGATACCGAACAATCTTGAGATAAAGGCAGATTACTTGTATAATGTGAACGGATGCAACAGATTGAAATTTAGGTCGAGAGCACTGGAAGTTTCATTTTGGAGCATCCGTATCATGAAGAACATTCAACAAAGCAACCGCATGGGAAACCGTAGCAACCATATATCAAAACTCTAAAAGCCACTCAGGAATCCATAGCAACCATATTGTTATACCCTAACGACCACTTGGGAATCCATAGCAATCATATAGCTATACCCTAACAACCACTTGGGAATCCATAGCAACCATATAGCAATACCTTAACAACCACTTGGGAGTGCATAACAACCATAAAGCAATACCCTAACAACCACTTGGGAAATGTAGCATATATATATATATATTGTCAGTGATAGTCTGCGGTGGTCTGTGGGAGTCTCTGGTGGTCTGTGGCTAGCTGTGGTGGTCAGTGGAAGACTGTGGTGGTCTGTGGCTAGCTGTGGTGGTCAGTGGGAGAATGTGGTGGTCTGTGGCTGGCTTTGGTGGTCTGTGGGAGCCTGTGGTGGTCAGTGGGAGACTGTGGTGGTCTGTGGCTGGCTGTGGTGGTCTGTTGGAGTCTGTGGCGGTCAGTGGGAGACTGTGGTGGTCTGTGGCTGGCTGTGGTGGTCTGTTGGAGTCTGTGGCGGTCAGTGGGAGACTGTGGTGGTCTGTGGCTGGCTGTGGTGGTCTGTGGGAGTCTGTGGCGGTCAGTGGGAGACTGTGGTGGTCTGTGGCTGGCTGTGGTGGTCTGTTGGAGTCTGTGGCGGTCAGTGGGAGACTGTGGTGGTCTGTGGCTGGCTGTGGTGGTCTGTGGGAGTCTGTGGCGGTCAGTGGGAGACTGTGGTGGTCTGTGGCTGGCTGTGGTGGTCTGTTGGAGTCTGTGGCGGTCAGTGGGAGACTGTGGTGGTCTGTGGCTGGCTGTGGTGGTCTGTGGGAGTCTGTGGCGGTCAGTGGGAGACTGTGGTGGTCTGTGGCTGGCTGTGGTGGTCTGTTGGAGTCTGTGGCGGTCAGTGGGAGACTGTGGTGGTCTGTGGCTGGCTGTGGTGGTCTGTGGGAGTCTGTGGCGGTCAGTGGGAGACTGTGGTGGTCTGTGGCTGGCTGTGGTGGTCTGTTGGAGTCTGTGGCGGTCAGTGGGAGACTGTGGTGGTCTGTGGCTGGCTGTGGTGGTCTGTGGGAGTCTGTGGCGGTCAGTGGGAGACTGTGGTGGTCTGTGGCTGGCTGTGGTGGTCAGTGGGAGACTGTGGTGGTCTGTGGGAGACTGTGGTGGTCTGTGGCTGGCTGTGGTGGTCTGTGGGAGTCTGTGGTGGTCAGTGGGAGACTGTGGTGGTCTGTGGTTGGCTGTGGTGAGCCAGTTCTCTGGCCGTTTCTTAGCTATATATGAGTCAGTGTTGTCAGAGAGATACACTAGTGGTTCAAATGGTGTGAATATTTTGAACAGAGTTTGTGAAAATCAAAGAAGTGGAAACCATAACAGCGGCCAAAGTGCTGGAGTCTGGCACCGAAGCGGCTGCATTTAAAGTTACCACAGAACTGGAAAGCATGGAAAAGGCCAGCATGTACTCTGAAGGCTTCTATCAGAGAGGGATTGTCTGATCTCCTCTTTTCCAAAAGCTTGTTTTGGCAGCTCACTCACTGGTGACACCTTTTTGCACATAAGTTCACAAATCAGCCAGCGCCAGACGGGGTCTGCAGAACTCAACAAAACGAAAGCTGCCGCGATTCGGTGCGGATTTTAATCAAGCTCCTGTTCTAGTTTGGGCTTGTTTCCTATTCCATTGTTCTAAAGCCTCGAGTGAAGTTGTGTTTTAGGCCTGTAATGTTTCCAATGAAAATAAACAATAAGTAATGAACAAACACATAAACATTGCAGCCAGAAGGAAGAGCGGGATAAACAATTATAAATATAGACTGATATGATGAATATTGATTGATCTACTCATACAGACGTGGTGTCTCTCAGGACGGCGTCGGGTTTTAACGCAACACGCCAGACGTCTCTGCATGGAGGTGTCGAGGTTCCTAATGGTGTCCTGTGATGATCCATCCCATGCAGCTTGAATGTTCTCACTCGGTTCTGCAGATGGTGTGGTAGGGGTGGAGTGTTGATAGAGCGTCCAATAGCGTCCCACACATTTTCAATCAGGGACAGGTCTGGAGATGAGACCGACCGCGGCGTAGTATCTGTGTCTTCAAGACGAGATCTTGAGACGGCAGCAGTGTGTGGACGAGCGTTATCCTGCACCGGAGTGTGTGTTCAGAAAAGGTAGAACCACTGGTTGCAGGACCTTATTAACGTAACGCTGGGCTGTCAGAGTGCCTGTAATGGAGACCAAAGGTGAGAAATGCACCCACACAATGATACCAGTGCTGGTATCTTGTAGAAGGTATCTAATCTGCTTACTAGCGTCACTCCACCAACAACCAAACATTATAGCAGCTATACATTCAGAGTAAGTGGCAGCTAATCTGACAAAAATCTATAAATAGATGCAGAAAACAGATTATAGTAAGTATAATTTATGTACCAGTGATGTTCTAGCAACTATCTGGAAACTGCTTATGTTGTGAAACCACGTCATATCTTTTTTAAATTTTTTTTAGAAAATGTGGTCACCATGACTGCAGCACAAATATATCTGTTTTATACTCTGCAAAACCTCCAACTTGCTAAATGTGTATTTTGACGTTTTCTTTCATTTGTAAATTTGTTAAATGCCGAGGGAAACACATGGACCTATGTTGCCTCCTCCACTCACCACGTCCCTTTCACCACGAACTGATTTCGACCTCGACTTATTTTTAGTTTAAATGCGTTTCACAGCTGTCATAAAGCAATGGGTGCAGTTACTGTACATGCACTCAAAAATCCGATTTCTGCAGAACATCAGGTGCATTGAGGATCCCGATCAATACGATCACATGCACTTGAGTGAGGGATTCATTTGATTTCTGCTTTGCAACCAGCCAGTAACCTCACAGAAGAACGTGAACGTGACAAGAGGACGGCAGAATTCATGCTCATCCTGCATGCAGACTCCGACTGATCAGCGAGAGGGGGCGGGGCTGAGTGACATCACTGACACAGTTATTGGGTTACAGAGGAAAATCGAGAACATAGGGGCTTTCAGAATAAATAAATATGATACATATATAACAAAAATAGTACGGAACATTCTGGGTTCTTTGTTTATTTCTTTGTTTTGTTTTTGGATCCAGTGCCAAATATTTGAAGAACTTATTATTATCAATAACCGTGTCAATGTCAAACTCATAACCCATCACAATTCTTCCATTTTCAGCTCAAAAACACTTTGGATCATCCAGGTCCTACAGGATTTCTGAGCTACAAAGAGCAAACCATTGCACAGTGTTTAGGGTTCCAAAGGCTAATCAGATAACTGCAGGAAGATCAGACTGTTACCCTCGCAGGTATCAGACGATGTAATTATAACCTACATCTAATTCAGCTCAACAGACACCTGCGTGCCTTCACCGCCACTGTAATCAAACTGTGTTTGTGAGTTTGTTTACGCCATAAATTGAATAATTCTGCACATTTTTAAGAGTCACCGAAATCCCCCTTTTATGCCAATTGCACGTTCTTTATATTACTACTCATGTAAAGATCATAGCAGTAATAAAAAGGGCTTTATTTGCTGACCGAGAGAGAGTGCTAAAGTGCAGTGTGCGACAGCCCCACTGCAGTGCACGACAGAGTGTGTCTGGGATTTTATTATGTTTGGCCTGTGAGTTACAGATCCCCAGTGTTTCCTTTTAAACCCCCTCTGTGTCAAAGTGACAGCCCCCGTGAATAGAGAGTGGATATGACTGCCAGCTTCCGAGGAGCAGACCGCTTTTAAGCAAATGTGGGCACACACACACACACACACACACACACACACACACACACACACACACACACACACACACACACACACTCCAGTTTACAGTAGATATGACTCTGCATACAGTCTGTTTTAAGTTTCATTTATCAATGGAACGCTCTCCTCCACTCTGATCTATGTAATCAATATTCAATATTCATACGCAGCCGTGTTGTGCTGAACTAACACAAAGGCAATGATCTACCTTCTTTATAGGCTTCTCCATGGACCTATATATTTCCACCTCTCCCCGTCAGAGGGCTGGAGACCTTTCACTATAGTGCATTGCAGTGATGGAAAGAAACCCGATCCTGTGCAGATTTGCACGCGTGACACGAAGGAAGGCTCTAAATCGTGTTCGCGGTGCTCTTTTCCAAACTCTTTCCAGGGCGGTTTGTTCTTTTCACTGCACCTTTAAATCTGGAATATGCAGACGGGTTCTCCTCTGATCACCTTCCCTATAATTACGATTAAGTTATCAAGTGGAGGTCGGAAAGAGGGAGAAATCCTGCTGGGAGAACTGCTCGGAGGGTTCCTGGAAAGACAAAGCAAAGCTCCGTTTGAGTGGAAAAGCCCTACAGGTAGAGTCTGGAGAGGTGGAACGTGTTCTTTTTTTTCTTTTTTTTTTTAATGGTGAAATAGTGAAAAGATTACACTATTTCTTTACGACCTATTTCGTCTCACGTGCTGTGTTTCTCCACTGCAAGCTGATTTAAAACATTTTTTTTTAATTGAGTGCTTTTTACAACTCAACAAAAACTGTCTCAGGTATCAGACAATGGATTCATGACCATTTGGCATTAAAAACTAATCTTGTGAGGGAGCTTTTTGGGGCACTCACCACCACTTAAACCCTTAAAATCCAAGATCTGTACTTTGCACTTTGTCACATGACACAGCTCAGGATCAGAGAAACCTACAGACATGATACATGCTGGTTGCATCATGTGATGAATCATTGGGGAGTAAACCAGCTCATAAATCAGAATTAAATCCCAGTTTAAAGCCCAAAGGAGCTTTTAAACTCACTCACTGTCCACTCTATTAGACACCTAGTTGCTCCACCTTGTAGATGTAAAGTCAGAGACAGAAGCTCATCTGTTTCTGCACAGCTCATGCAAATGGACGGTGGACCAACACCAGCAGATGACAAGACCCCTAAACCATCACAGACTGGGACCTTCACCTTGGATTCTGTGTCTCTCCTAATAAAATGCAGAGCTTTGGAGGACTTTGGAGCTCTGAGCAACAGCCCAGGTCTTTTTCTCCTTAGCCCAGGTAAGATGCTTCTGATGCTGCCTCTGCTTCAGGAGGGGCTTAACATTATGAATGCTGCAGATGGAACCCCTTTCCTGGTCTTTGTGTGGTGGCTTTTGATGCACTGACCTCAGCCTCAGTCCCCAGAAGATCTCCCAAATTCTTGAACTGACTTTTCTTGACAATCCTCTCAAGACTGCCATCATCCCTGTTACTTGTGCAACTTTTCCCACCACATTTCCATTAATCTGCTCTGATACAGCATCCTGGGAACAGTCAGCATTTACCTTCTGTGGCTTCTGTGTTGAGGAGCATCTTCTGGGCATTTGTCGGTTCCACAATTTCAATAGTAGTTTACTCAAAGTCCAAAGGAAATATTCTAATAATATGAGATACAAACGTTTTCTTTATTGTATGATATTTTTTTTATCAATTCAATGTTCTACTTTGCTGGTGTCTGACTGCATATAACATTAGGAGTGGCCAGTGGAATTGGCCAGTGGAATTGGCCAGTGGAATTGGCCAGTTACATACAATAACCAGATTTCAAGGGTCAGCCAGCGGACACCTCAATCCTCACTTTGGCAAAGTTACTTTGGAACCTCAGACTGTGACCTTCCTGATTGTGGGCAGTAAACTGGTTCCAGTCCAGCAAGGAAGTCAGGAAAGCCCTGCATGTAGAACTTCAAATGCATGTACTCCATCCAAAGAGATAAACAGATGCCACTTTAGTAAACGTATCCAAAACTCAGACGTTAGGTCAGGCTCTGGCCTCGGTTTGACCCCAGTCCACAGTTCATGGTACCCTTCAAGATGTTCCACGGAATGAATCTCTTAACATTACAGCTGTGATCCCACCAGGAAATCCCACCAGGTAATCCTGTGTGTCTTTTCCGGCAGTGGTTTCTGGTCCAACTGACAAAAACCCGTGTAGAGCAACGTCCTCTGGACTTTTACAGAAATGTAATTCAGTTCATTTCAATACTTTATTGTTCCCTACAGGAAATTAGGTTTGCTGCCAACAGTTCATAACAGAAAAGCACAAATAATTAAAAGACAAAAAAAAAAAAAATGAAGCATTCCAATATTGGAAACAAATATTATCCAAGACCATAACAATGTAAATACAGAAGAATTAAAAGCATAAATATTCAGGATTCTGAAGGCTGTGTCCCCAGCCTGTCAAAGAAGGAACATATGGTATACTAAATGGGGGTGGACTGATGGTCTTACAGCACCAGATGAAAGATCTCGTAATGAGAAAACATGTCCAAGGACACCCGCAAGGGATCCATCACCGCAGGGGACATCGTGGCACCTTCTGAAAACAAACACCTATCAGTGCTCTCAGCCACCTTACCCATCACATTTGCTGTTTCATGCATCACCACCCCAAGACTAGATTCTATTGGTAGGTGGCATCAGATATTCTAAACAGGTCTTAGATGATCAAGGTGATTGAGAAGCTGGTCATGCAGTCAAAACCTTAATTCTACCTTACACTGGTGAACTTACACTGGTGAAATCTTAGATTTCAGTTTGATAGAACCACTGTTGGTTTCATAAAGAACCTTCTTAAACGAAGAAGGTTAATGTAAATGTCCTTCACCAATTTCAAGATTTTTCACATTCACATGGGACCACTTTTCAAGAGTGTATATGTGGGCAACATGGAACCCATGGACAAAATGTTCTAGTTCCTGGTTGGGCTCCTCATACAGGCCTCACATGTCTAAATGGCTCATCTGCAGCCATTACCATAGTGGGTGTCATGGGACCATCTGTAAACACCTATCAGTGCTCAGCTTTCTCAGCCACCTTATCCACAGGACCTGTTTACTGTTCCATGATTCATCGAACCATCTATGAATACATGCTGGTTTGCTCGTCACTTTGCAAAGTCTTTCTGTTTCCTGCTGTGGATTTCTGAGCTATTCTCTGTCTGGTCTGTTTGTTTGTTCTTGATGGTTTGACCCATTCGTCTGGATTCTGGTTCTCAATTCTGTCCCTGATTATGTCTCACACTTGCTCACCTGTCAATCTGCATTTTTTTTGGCAACCAGACGACTTCGTCTGTGTATGTTTGGATCACAGACGGGATTTTTATACTTTGAACTCAACACTTAGACCTCTGCGCCTGCGTCTTCCCTGTCGGGGTTGATTTGTCACAGAAAGTCGATGTGTTTCTTTGTGTTTAGAAAAGGACAGAAAACCCATTGACCCGGAAAACACTCGCAGCAGAAGTCGGTGGACTTGTTGAACTCTGTCAGTTAACGTTTGTGGAAGTGCAGATGCACGACGTTGTCTTCACCCGCAGAGTTTGGGTGAAAACTTTCAAGCTGGGCTAAAGTTTGCGCCTGACCCCATGGACGAAAGAACGAGGAAAATGCATAGTCAGATGAGACACAGACCCCAGAGAAAAGGTGAGACACTTGACCCCAGGAACACCAACTGCACCAACTGTTAAGCATGCTGGTGGTAGTATCATGCTCTTGGGCTGTTTTGACACCAGTGGAAGTGGTACACTCCACAAATGAAGAATGAGTAGTACCTCAAAGTACTTGAACATAACCTCAAACCATCGTCTCGGATGTTCTGATCAAGCCACAAGGGTTTTCAAAGGTTGTTTACCACACTGTGAAAGGCTGAATCCAAAGCTATTGGGGGTAAAATAGCTCTGCATCATGCTCCCCCAGAACTGTCTGGTGCGTTTGCACTCCCGGATGTACGGTGGAGGTCTTTGGGGTGGTGCAGAGTGTTCAGCCCTCATTCGGTGGGACACTGTCCTCATCTGTGTATTTCTTAATGCAGTGTGAGTGGGATCCAAAGCGCACCCCAATCAGTAATGAGAAAGTTAGGTGGACATGGCATCTCTGTCTGGAAAGGGCAGGTGAAAGTAAAGGCCCTGTGGCTCAAGTGAGATCTCCCAACATGCAGTGACGGGCCACACAAGAGGTGTTTGGATATGTGGTGTCCATTTCTATAAAGCGCAGAGGCACACACATAAGGGACACTCGGAAAAGCCTTCCAGCCGGCACGCATGCTAATGGGAGAGCGGATCGGAATGAAAAGGTCATTTCTAATGCATGTAGATGTGAGAGTGAGTGACAGTTCTTTTGTACAGGCTGTTCCCGTGGTCTGATTACGTGGTAGTGGTGTGGTTAGGTTACAGAGCCCCCCCCCCCCTCCTCCAGAGAGCCTGGAGCAGGATCTCTATAGATATGGAAGGGTGCAGAATGGAGGGGGAGGACCACCAGGAAAGATGCTGAAAGCAGCATCTTCTGGTCCACATTACCCATGCTAATATTTCACCCTGATGGCTCTCCAATAGGGAAGCTCATGCAGAGAGAGGCTGCTTCTACCCTGATTTAGATTCCTCTCCAAATGTCAATACTCTTCCTCACCACCCCGCACTGCCAGTACATTAGCATCTCCTCCGGTGTCGGGAAGTCTTAGTCTTCCCTCTCCGTTCATTCTCACTCTCTCTTTTTTCTCATTAACATTTTGTTGTGTGAGTCTTAAACGCCGTTGAGGGAGGGAGGGCTCGTTAATCTTCATTACCCATTCAAAAGGAGTATTTTGAAAACAGGAGGAGAAAAAAAAAAAAGACTATAACCTTGAATCTGATTAGCCAATTAGTAAACGTTCTGCGTTTTTTTTTTTTTTGTGTTTGTTTTTTTTTTTTTGATGTGCACGTCTGAATGACGATTACAGAACAGTGTTCCCTGTCAAGCTCCACCAGAACACTTATCTAAACAGCGCAGCCCGCTGAACGCCAACTCATATCCTTGTGCTTTCATGGCGTTTTGTTCAAAGAAGGGATTTTTTTTTTTTTTTTGAAAATATAATAGCTGTTATGAAGGCTGAAGATAATAAACACATAATTCTGGCTGCTGAATTTCAAATAGATAAAGAAATAATAAGGAAATATTTGATCTTTGATGAACATCGTTTGCCACTAACAGGAAGATGACATGAGGTGCTTAATGATGCTTTTAAATTATTATGTTGCGTTTTTATGAGACAGAAGCTGCAGTTCAAACGTTTGGGTCAAAACGTGTGTTCAAAGAATATCGTTTTCGTACATAAACAAAGGAAGCTTGACGGTCATTGCTTGGGGCATGTGCCGTATGTAGGTAAGCCTGAAGGTAAAGGTGCTCGTGGATCCATTGCACTTGCACCGTACTTCTCCTTTGCATTTTAACCCACCCATGTAGTGAAACACACACATACACACTAGTAAATCCACACACTAGGGGGCAGTGAGCACACTTGTCCGGAGCAGTGGGCAGCTGGAGAGTTAAGAGTTGCTTAAGGGCACTTGAGTCATGTCTTGCTAGTTCAGGGATTCAAACTGGCAACCTTCCCTTTCACTTCCCGTTCATATTATTTATTTGTAATAATTCATGCTCATTATTTTTCCAACCTGCAGAAGGGGTCAGTCACAGGCAGACCAGCGATGAGGGAGGACAAATTAGTGAGCATCATCAGATTTTCTTTGGTGACAAAATGACAGAAAAACTTGAACAATGCTACTGTATTCAATTTTGTGTAATCCTTGGCGATTCCCAAGTGGAAAGACCCTGCAAATGGCCAGACCTGTTGGCAGCAGGCAGTTTGGCAGCTCCATTACAGTATCACACCATCCATTCTTCACATATGATACAGAGCTTCCCAACCAAACACAACTTTGCCTCGTCAGACTCCCTACTCTCCCAACATGGCTCTGTGTGACTTCTGGCTTTTTGCTAAAACTGAAAATGCTCCTGAATGGGATCAGATTTCAGTCCAGAGAGGACATCATGCAGAATGTGATGGACCAGCTGTGGCCCATCTCAGAAGAGACGTTCTAGCACTGCTTCTGACAGATGCAGAACCATTTGAAGAAGTATGCCGCAGCCAATGTTATAATGGTGGATTTTATGAATAAAGGATGGATATTTTTTAATGCACCTTATATTACTGTGAAGAATGCATGGAAGATGAATTCATCTCCAAAAGAAAATGGAATATCGTTTTCCACATTTATCCAGAATTAGTGTGTTAATTGTATCAAAAGGAAAGGAGTACAACATCAAAAATGTGCATCTTATGAGATTTTAGATCTTGCAATGTGACTGGCCATGGCATAGTATATGAGCTCGTGTGTATGTATAGAAAAGATTGGACCACTGGTTGCAGGATGTTATAGATGCAATATTGGGCTGTCAAAGTGCCTCTTAAGATGCTCAAAGGTGATCTGGATGAAAATGCATATATATATATATATATATATATATATACATACAGGGGTTGGACAATGAAACTGAAACACCTGTCATTGTATTGTGGGAGGTTTCATGGCTTAATTGGAGCAGCCTGGTGGCCAATCTTCATTAATTGCACCAGTAAGAGCAGAGTGTGAAGGTTCAATTAGCAGGTAAGAGCACAGTTTTGCTCAATTGCAATGAACACAACATTATGGGGGACATACCAGAGTTCAAAAGAGGACAAACTGTTGGTGCACGTCTTGCTGGTGCATCTGACCAAGACAGCAAGTCTTTGTGATGTATCAAGAGCCACGGTATCCAGGGTAACGTTAGCACCACCAAGAAGGACCATCCACGTCCAACAGGATTAACTGTGGACGTAAGAGGAAGCTGTCTGAACGGGATGTTGGGGTGCTAACCCGGCTTGTATCCAAAAAATGTCCTTCCCCAGACGAACTGACGCTGTACTGGCTGCAAAAGGAGGCTCTAGTTCACCAAACTAATCAATTATTGTGGTCTAAAACCAGGTGTTTCCGTTTCATTGTCCAACCCCTGTATAATGTAATGCCATATTTTGTCATTTAGTTCCTTCATCCCTTAATATATCTAGTCATCTGATTCCTGTCATAAGCTATTCTTAGCTATTCAAACACTGCTACATGTCAATGATTTCTTACGTATATGTTCTGAAGTACCTGTGAGGGTAACCTTTTATCACAGGCATGTACGTACAGTGCATGTGATTCCATTACGGGTGATTAGAGCACAGACAGGGTCGCAGGTCCTCTCACTCAATTTGCGTCAGCACAACACTCTTGCATATGCTTCGGCACATTAGCAGACAAGCCACTATGAGTGCACTTACACCAGTGTGAATTAAATATGGCCGCTCGTAGAGGCAGCCAGGCCGAGGAGAAAAGGAGACAAAGACAGCTGCAGCCCGGGGAAGCACTAAAGTGCTTAACCCTTCCAAGGGTGATGGAAACTAGCTCTTTCTGAATGTCTTGTAACACCAAGATGCATTTATGATTTAACGGCACCATCTACTCATTTCTAACAATAGTGGACGATGATTAAATTCCAGGCCCATTCTGAGAATAAGAAGCTCAAAGAACAGGAACACGCTCCTCAAATAGGCGGTAATGTACTGCTCTCTCTGCTCACAATACAGCTCAGCTTGAGCTGGACACGCTCAGGATGGAACTGTGGATGTGGATTTCACTCTGAAGCAATACTCTGGCAAAACTCTGCAGCCTCTGCCAATCAGCGCTCAGGCCAATCGGATGGGACGTTAATATACTCATATACCTGCTCATTGGTACTTCACTCCAAGGTGTGCACATGAGATCTTTTCAGCAATGGCATAGAAGAACCAAATTATGCTTCTTAGCAGAAAGGGGCTCGACAATGAAGTTTGAAGGACCTCCACGCAATGTAAAGGACCTCTCACATCATCTACTTAATGCCAGCGTATTAAGATTAAACGAGTTACTGAAGACTTACTTTGTGTTACCGATCTTCTGCGATCATCTAAGGAAGCCTTGGTGGTTTACATAGTGTTATACTTGGGCTGTGAGTGAAATGATGTGGTTACAAAGAGAACGCTTATCTCTCGCATGAAGCAAAGCTCTGTGAACCAAGGCTTCAAAGCTGTGTGAAGCCGAAAGCTTTGAAGTGAAAACCAAAAAAAATGATGAAGAATTACATTCAACTGCTTCAAATGAAGAGGGGCATTATCTGCAACACGCGGGAATAACGGGAACTAAGGGTGGAACTCTAGGTGTGTGTTGTTGATAAGTATTGGGAGTGTTGGAAGTGTCTCTACTGTCCTGGGATGACTTTTGAGCATTGGTGTGAGGATTTGAGCTGAAGTGTGGGGCTGCAAACTGCACAGGCAGTCACACTGACACGGTGGTGGTGTGTTAGTATGTGTTGCTGGTACGAGTGGATCAGATACAGCAGTGCTGCTGGAGTGTTTAAACACTGTGTCCTCTCACTGTCCACTCCATGAAACACTCCTACCGAGTGTCTCCACCTTGTAGATGTAAAGTCAGAGACAGAAGCTCGTCTGTTTCTGCACAGTTTGTGTTGTGTCGTCCTCTAGTCCTTCATCAGTGCTCACAGGACGCTGCCCACGGGACGCTGGACATTTCTGGTTGGTGGACTGTTCTCGGTCCAGCAGTGACACTGGGGAGGTTTAAACACTCCAGCAGCACTGCTGTGTCTGATCCACTCGTACCAGCTGAGCGCACAATAACACACCACCACCGTGGCAGTGTGACTGCAGTGCTGAGAATGACCCACCACCCACATGTGGTGGTCCTGTGGGGTCCTGACCATTGAAGATCAGGGTGAAAGGAGGAGAATAAAGTAGAACTACAAAGTGCTTCTGTGTGGTAAGAGGAGCTGATACCATAGTAAGTGTTTTGACAAGGATGTGGTCATAATGTTATGGTCGATCAGTGTCTATAGATAGACACATACATACAGATGGGTAGACAGACACAGAGAGCTAGAGAGACAGATGTAGAGTGACAAACATGCCAGCAGCGGTGGTTCCTGATTCATATCTCACCAACATCACGTTGCCTAATAAGGGCAGATGAGTATTTGTATCACTAATGGTTCATTGCTGCTGTTCTTCTCAAAAAAAATGCAGCTCCATCTTTTCTTCAAATGTACCGTTGTGGCCGATCTCACTCCATCAGCCCACACTCCTATTTCAAAAACCGCTTTGGCTTCTTTAGATGTTCTGCAGCATAATTCAGACGCTGAGATTCTAGGATGAGGTCACAAGCGAGTTCCTCTCACGAGTCCCCCGCGAAGATGTCTTTTAGACTGCTTGTAGAAGCAACACTGCACAGTCGAAGAGTGCACCACCCTCGTCAATCAGCTGAAAACATCCCGCTGGTTCTGCTGGGAAGAGCATCTTCTTGTGCTCCAGAGTTGTAGAGAAGCTTGAAGACATCTGTAAGTTTTAAGGAGGAGCCTGTGCTTAATGAATGAGAATTCAAATTGATTGTGATTGATTCCTAATTGTTTGTTTTTTTGATTTGCTTTGCAGCTCTTTGCTGCTGACCCTAATCGCTGCTGTATCTACAGCCTAATTCAGCAACATCTGAGCTCAGGGAGGTTCAGTTACCATCACGCTACACTCAGGTGCAGTTATGCTACCCAGTGCAAGCTGATGTGCTGCAATGCAAATTAGTCTCCCAACTTGTCGAACCTCCAGCAGCAGTTGTGCGTTAGAGTTTGCCTCAGAAAGTCTCTCCCTCCTTTCCTTCTTTTCCCGTATAATGTAAATGTAAATAATTAAGGACCTCTCACAGAGAGGGTTCAGTTAAAACTCTGCATCGAGAAGCCTCGTCAGACCTGCTCCTCTACACGCCCCACAACCAATGGGTAAATTATTCATGCTTAGTGAAAAATTGGACCTAAGAAAGCAAAACCGTAGCCCCTTCAGCTCCCAGAGGCCTTGTTACTTTCAATAACATTATCGGAGCTGATTTCTTTTTTTATTTCTTTTTGTATTTTTGTTTTTTGAAGGGGCCACGACTGATAGAAATCTCCTCGACTCCAGGAGGTACCGCTGCAGGAGAGAGGTGAAAGCGATGCTTTCTAGGCCTCTAGTTGTGGGATGTGTTTGTTATCTTGCGGCGCAGCTTGTTTAAGGTCTGACGTTGAGGTCAAGGACTTGTGAGGCTCATTTCCAAAGCTCCAGTTTGCGTCTCTTCGGGTGGCCGCGGTGGTTTTGAGGTGTGTTTTGGACCATTATCCTGGCCTCTTCACAGACAGTTTGACATTCAGGATTTTCTGTTATGCTGTAGATTCCCTTCTTCCCCTCCTCCATACAATACTACCAGTACTGATGGCAGAAACACAACCGAGAGTCACCCACCCCCATGCTTAACAGTCGTCACGGTGTGCTCTTTGACTCCTAATGTACCTGTGGCTTTTCAGACGTGCTGTGGAGTATTTTAAACATCAAATTTTTTGGGGGGTTTGGATTTATCTGTCTTTCCAGCAAATTATGAGCACGTGAGTGTTTTCTTTGTTGACCTCTAAGGTTCCCCTTAACTGTTGAAAAGGTTGTGGACCATCGGACCATTGCAACTCATCCAGAATGCAGCAGCGCGGCTCGTCTTCAATGTTCCTAAATTCAGTCACGTGACTCCTCTGCTGCGTTCCCTTCATTGGCTCCCTGTAGCTGAACGTCTGATTCAAAACCTTGATGCTGACCTACAAAGCCAAAAATGGACCAGCCCCTCCATACATGATGGCTATGTTCAAAACTCGAGCTGTACCAAGAGCCCTTCAAGCTTCAAGTACAGCTCGGCTTGACCCACCGTCCCTCAGAATGCCAGGAGAACATGCATCCAGACTCTTTTCTGTTCTGGAACGAACTTCCCCTGGGAGTCCCTCACTGTCTTCAAGCGCAGACTGAAGACTCATCTGTTTCAGGAGCATTTAACTCCATAAAGACATTTGTGTTCAACAGGATCTAAGCGTGAGGAACCTCTAGATTCCAACCTCGTCTTCTAGCTAAGGATATTCTGAGTGAACAGCAAAGCACTTTTGTAAGTCGCTTAAATGTAATTGTAAATGTAAATGAGGCCACCCCCTCCCCTCTTTCCTTGCACATTTTAGTGGCTTCTCTTCTTTAGCTGCAGCTCTTTAAAAGCTTAATAAGCTGATGATGCATCAGGTGTGTTGGGAGCAGATAATCAAGTAAATATGGTCCAATGGAGCTTGTTACACATCAGAAGAACCATTTTTCAACCCTTTTCAACAGCTTCTACATAGAAACCCTCTGTAGGACATTCCTCCATCAATCTGAAGAACCCTTTCACGATGAAAAGAACCATTTGTGCATTATGTACGTATTTGTATTATTCCACCTCTTTAACTGTGGAGGCTTATTTTAAATCGGAAGGGTAATTCAGAAAAGGTTCTATTCATTCTAGTCATATTCATTAAATGTGGGTCCCATGGTTCCCACCATGAGACGTATTTGATGACACACGTGTCCAGGGACAAGCCATTAAATAAATAAATAAATAAATAAATAAATAAATAAATAAATAAATATAAATCAATCAATCAAACAATCAATCAATCATTAAATAAATAAATAAATAAATAAATAAATATAAAGCAATCAATCAAACAATCAATCAATCATTAAATAAATAAATAAATAAATCTGGTTGGGGAAATTATATATATTTATAAAAAAATACATAAAACATGATTTATCTGTGTGATTGCATATCTATTATATTTGTGTTTTTCATTTTTAGTTTTGGGAATGTTACTCGGAAGGTTTCCATAACGTTAGTGTTTGTCTAACTAAGAACGCTTTAAACATTTAAACGATTTCATTACGCAAACCATGGAACGTTGTTTCTGGAATGTTACAGTCTTACCTTCCTGGAAACCTCCTAAAACCATTATTAAATGTTCTTAGAACATTCTCGGTTAGCAGGTTCAATAGAGCTCTGTCAGCTGCAGAGCAGCGATATTTGGCCCAGGGGTGAAACATATGGATTGAACAATGAAGGTCCAAGAATGGATCCTTGTGGAACTCCACGGGTCAGTTTAGCTTGTTTACACTCACGGTTACTGATGGCCATGAAATAGTTCTGAGGTAAGACAATGAGCAACCATCCCCTAGACAATATTTTTAATCCTGAAGTCGACCTTCTCGCAGAACATCGGAGATCCTCCTGCATACGGAAGTAAAACGCTCTCCACAGAAATGAGTACTGACAGGGTGCCGACTGTCCAAAAGAATTTCTGATCGACATTATCCAGTGAAGCACTAAGATCAAGAGTAGTGTTAGTGTAAGATTTGAAGTTTGATTTGCTAATGAAGGCCTGAAACCATGTCTAAAAATATCTGAGCCTTCATGAATAGGAGACTAGATCCAACAGTCCTGCGGCCCTTCGGTGCTGCTGGAAACACCTCCTCGTGTGTTTGGAATAACTACACAGCAATCGCCTGACGTGACTTAAACGTCCGTTTGCTTTGCCCAGAACATCGCCTCCAGGCACTGGTCCACTAGTGGATCACGGAAAAGCCCACCAACTGTCTCCACCACAGTTATTCCTCACACACACACACACACACACACACACACACACTTTACTAATCATCCGCACATTTACACGGGGGAATATTGTTGCAGTAGGTGTTTGCAGGGTGAAGCGTTTGAGCGGTGTGTGTGTGTGTGTGTGTGTGTGTGTGTGTGTGTGTGTGTGTGTGTGTGTGTGTGACATTTAAATGTGCCAGAACAGGATTATATTTGGCTGCTTGTTTGTTTGGAATCAATAGATGCAGGTCATGTTTGTTGAAAAGTGAACTGTACACAGTTTACTCCCTTTGTTTACAGGTTGAAGTTGATCAGATGCGGCAGGTTTGGAGTTTGCTTCATTAGATCTGCATTGGAGCTACTTGTCTCAAAATCAACAAAGACCAGCCCTGGTCATGGAGTTGGTCATGCAGCTGAAAATGTAAATTATGGCGCGAAGCCGTGTGTTTAACAAGAGCCGCATTTAGTGGGCAGTCACATGCCAGTTTTGAGGCTTTATATCTCAGGATCACAGTAACGTACAGACATGATACACATCATGTCCAACTACAAGGCTGGTAAACTGGTTTTATCATTGTTCTGTGAATGATCAGCTCACAAAACTGCTAAAAATCACTCACTGAATCAAATCCCAGTTGAAATGCCAAAGCAGCGTCCAGTGCATGTTTACTGCTCTGTCCACGTGGACATGGTCAACCAGCATACAGACTCTGACTGATCAGAGAGAGGGGGCGGGGTTGATGATCAACCTGCACACAGACTCTGACTGATCACAGAGAGGGGGCGGGGCTGATGCTCAACCTGCACACAGACTCTGACTGATCAGAGAGAGGGGGCGGGGCTGATGACATCACTAACAAATATTGGATTATAGAAGAAAATAAGAAGGTATGGACTATTTGCTCTCTTTCTTTGTTTTTTTTTAGTCCGTGGAACCGAAAAGGAAAAAAAATAGGCACAAGTTTGTTTTTAAAAATAACAATATCTGATTTGTCCCACAAAATTATTCTAGAGATCTAGAGGTTAAAGGAGGCTGTTACTCAAGCAATGGCTTTGTCTTCTACAACCACAACAACAGGTGGATCCCACTGGTTAGATCTCCTTCAAGCATGTTGTTGCAGCAGCTAAAAAAGATGCCGTGATTGCCTTCAAGCGCTCACCATCCCATTGCGCGATGTGATTGAATAACGGCATGTGTGAGTGAGTGTAGGACCGCGTGTACCTGTGTGTGTGTGCAAGTGGCCGTGCAGCTGATGGAGTGTGTGTGGATCAGCGGAGGTTAATGAAATGCTCCTCTGTAGTGTATAATAATGAGGAGCCGGAGAATGAGCCACCGCGACACTCATCAGCCACGGCAGGTGTCGCCCGGAATGAATCAAGGCTTCGTGATTGCTTGTGTGTGTGTGTGTGTGTGTGTGTGTGTGTGTCTGTGTGTCTGTGTTTGTGTGTATGCAATCCCTGCTTTCATTACTAAGGTTTCTTACAAAGCTCTTGTAAAGACATTGAGACGGTATTGACCGGATGTCACCAGGCTACTTCCGAATATTGACCAACATTTTCCAGCCATGTCTCAGCCGCATGTACGTCCCAGCAAGACCCACAGGAATATGGATAAGGGAGGGATATAATGTGGATATGTTGGACAAATTAATAATAAGGTTATAGTTGCAAATTGTAGCTCATTTGTTCCTGCACTGTAAGTTGGTGCTGCTCCACACCATCCATCACTGCACAGGGACCACCATAGACCCACAGTGGAAACATGAACCTGTAGTACTGTAGGTCAGTTTGGTACTTCACCAAAGTGTTGAATTAGAGGAAGTATCAGCTACACTGGTGACCTGTCTCATAGCCCTGTCTCCGTATTCAGTCCTCCTGCTGATGGAGATCTGCCGATGGATGAAGTGAATGTCTACGCCGCTACTGTCCTGATCACTCAGGCCCTCTCAAAGTTCCTCAACTTGTTTCTGCTGGTGGTAGATCATTGAGTGTTATAGGGAACTCATTACTTGGTCTCCAGAAAAGCTTTTAATAAATGATTAGATTTCCTCCTATCAGGGGCTTAAGCAGACGCCATAGAGATCTAAGCCCAAGAGGAGGATTCTTTTGGTCAATATGGAGGAAGGGTGGGGTTTGATTTGTTGACCGTTCGTCCATTCAAAAGGGGGATGCCCTGTGCTTGATTCACTCATTTAGAAGCTAGGGGTCACCCACACTCTTCATTGGAGCATGGGGTTGGGTTGGAGAGAAAAAGACCAAATGCTATTGGACAAAGACCTAGAGCTCAGACCTAGAACCGCCCCTGCCAGCTATGTAAGTTGTGGTTGTTAAGCCACAATGGGATGATTATTTAATAAATCATAAATAAAATATCTTTACAGTCCTTCATATTTCTCTTCCTTCATTATTATTATTATTGTTGTTGTTGTTGTTGTTGTTGTTGTTGTTGTTGTTGTTGTAATGCATTGTCTTTCTCAGCCGTCTGAGTTTCTGATTCGAGCCTCGTCTGACCCCACATGTATGTACTCATGACTCATGTGTAACGGCGGCCTTCGCCCGGTCCACCTACGCTCACACACGTCTCCGGGAGACTCCTGGTGTCCCTGTGTGCTGGGTTTATTTGAAAGGGCTGCGCAGATTTGTTTTCTTTGTCTCAGTTGAGGACAAATGACCTCCCGCGGTAGACCGCTTTAAGACGGGCTTCGCGGTGGCACGAAGCAATTTTCCATTAGAGACCTGAACTCATGTGCACACGCTGCCCAGGCCAAAACCAGTAGAACCCACTTAACCACTGCACGTTACCCCATTCTTACTTTTTCCCATGTCCTGACATCATCGGCTTAATGGCAATTTGATTGACCCACTCAGATCAGAAAACGTTCCACAGTGAAGATACAGCAATTATTACTGCTTTTTTCTCTCTAACTGGGCACGGCTATGTGTAATTAGTCTGCCTAATAAGCCATACTGTTTTCTGATCGCAGCAATTCGCACCGAGCAAACATTGAGGGGACATGCTTTGAAGCTGCTGGTTTATAGTAATGAAGTATAGATAATGAAGGGGAATGGGTTTTAAAGCAGCTTCCAGCCTTTTGTAAAACATTCCGGCCTGTTGTTCAGGGCCGGTGCGCCTCTTTCCAATAACGGAAACACAGCCGACGTGGTCAGCTTAAAAAACGCGGGTCAAAATTGATCACGTCCCCAACTTTTAATGAGTTTACTGAAGAACAAACGCTTAAAAAGTGGACCCAGACGATTAATTTTCATTACCCTCATTTAAAAGTTTGTTCGACGTGATGAATAGAAGAGGCATTTTTTAAGGTTTTTTTTTTTTTTTTCAGAGAGAGAACAAAAGCACACACACACACACACAGATACACTGATTGACCATAACATTAACACCGCCTGCTTAATCTTTATGAACAATTTCCAGCAGGATTTCTGTTAAATTGATTTTTTTTTGTTTTTAGTCCTTATGAGCAAAAATAAATAAATAATTAGGTGTTTTTGATCAAATCATGGTCAAAAATCTGAAATAAAGACACATTTGAGTATCGTGTGATCTGAAATTAATATCTGGCATCTGTGACTGTCTCTTATAAACAAAACAAAAATGTACGAATGAATAAATAAATAAAATGACAGCAAACTATGAGAACATCCCACACATTTAGCCCGTGGTGCTCAAAGTAATAAGCTTCTGGCAAAATTCTGGGTGGGTATTTGATCTCTCGTCAAGAGGCAGACTTGGTAGAGATTGATTACTGTTGTTGGCTTTCTGGCACAGTCCTGGATTTTAAGCAGAGTCTACATATAAGGCAGGGATCAGGATTTTGGTAGGACCAAGAATTCTGAGATAGTCCTCCTTCTTCTTTTTTTCCATCCCTGTTGTGTAACGAACCAGCTCCCCAGAGAGCTGCACAGCTCCAAAGTATGATGCTCCCATCCTACTTTAAGCACCGTCCACATATCAGAGGTCAGGACTTTGGGAGAACCACTTCAAAAGTGTCATGTTAGTCCACAAACACCTCTGAAGTGATTTTAGGGTCACGTTTCTGTTGGAAAACCTGATTGTGTTCAGGTTTCGACTGTCTAGCTTGTGGCTGTTTTGCTTGTTTGTTTGTTTATTTGTTTGTTTGTTTGAACAGCTGGGATGCTTCTGTGTGTGTGAGCTACTGATTAGTGTAAGGCCCACCGTTATGACCCACCATTACTGCACATGGTATTACTCTTATGGCTCAAAACCTCATATCCCCAAAATCATAGCTGGTAAAAGTCATTCCAGAGCATTTCTGTTTGTTCGTTTTTCATTTAGGACTAATGAATACAATAAAGCCGAGAGAGAAAAAGTGAGAGGAACTGACTCAATTTGACATTAATGTTAATGAGAGAAGCCCCCAGGTCCTATACCCTACGGTTATGTCTGCTAGTCAAACATGTAATGAATGCAGTGGGGTTGAATGTTCTTTCTGTATGCTCGGCACGTAGTGTGTGAGAGCTTTTTTCCAGTGCCATCATACACCGCGGGCTTGGTCAGTCAAGAATGCTTGACCCAAGAGTCTACAGTAATGGTTTTCAACCTTTGGACCCCCAGTGGATTGCACTGGTACTGCAAAAGGGCTATTGGCCAAAAACAAGTTTATTTTTATTTGTTTGTTTGCTTGATTTTTATGCAGATACTATTAAAAACATATCTTTTAAAAATGCTATTGTGACACGTCAATATTATATAGAGATATAAAATCACTTGTAGTGTAAGTAGGCACCTCCAACAAACACACTGCAACCTTTATTCTGTTAAAATATGCTTTGGTTGAGGTTAATTTGACCTTTAAGCACTTTTAAGTCATAAACCGCAACGGTGATGAATCCATATTTGTTTAGATTTTAAATGGACAGTTCAATGTAAATGGTTTGACGCCTGTTTAACAGTGGATTTCAACATGTATCCAGTTCCCAACGAGGTTGTAACACAACCTCAACTGTATCACAAACTCCTGAAAACACTTTGTGGTCACGCCTGCTTTGGGGGCGTCAATTACAGTGATGTTCAGAGTGCTAGGCAGCTGCTTAGAGGAGCCCATGGCTGCTGATTGTTGGGACAACTTTTGAGGAGCATTTGTAAAGCTTTCTCTCCATGATGGGAATAAGCCACAGGTCTTAGGCTGTATATCAAGATCTGATACTTTGGGAAAAGCTATCTGAGGACCCAAAACTCTTCACAGTAACAGACATTCTGACCAGCCCAAACTTTTGTATGGCACTTTAAAAAAGATTTATTCTAAGAATTTCAGTTTTCAGTGATGTGGGGCCTTTAAAGGAGGAAAAGCTTAGACATGGCCACGGTTCCGCAGGTTAAAGAAGACACCCTGCCTCAATAGATATATCCATATTACTTAGAGCTCATTTTTCAACAAAACACACACACACACACACACACACACACACACACATACACATACCCCTGTCATTTGAGTCCAGGGCAAGTAGTAAAGGCTTTAATTGGTTTAACATTCGAGTCTTTTTGGCACCTAAGCCGATCCAATTTCAAATGGCTGAGCTTTGTGAGCAGACAGGGGAGAGGATCCCGTCAGCAGGGCCAAATCAAAGCAGTCCATGAAATAGAGAATTTTCGAGCGTCTGGAATTGTCTGGAGCTCCTGCAACCTCCCACCCACACACATGCAGTGGTGTTCAAGGTACAAGCTGAAATGCCTCAGAATTCAGACCACTCCTTCGGCTATCCCAGGACAAATACCGACCCGCTCAGAAAGGCACTGCGTTTCAAATGTGGAGTCTGCAAAGCTATTACCTTTAGCAGTGAGTGTGAGATGATAGCATTTCGGGCAACAGGTCAAAGCCAATCCCAGCAGACTCCGACTTTGGTCGAAAGTGACATTACGGGTCCTGCCTCAAGGCTAGAAGCACATGCAGACTGTAAACTGCATCTGTTTTAGTGTTCTTCCTGGTTCTGAAAGAACTCCATGTATTAATTTGTATGGATTAAATATTTACAGTGATAAAAATTGCATGCTTTTGTACTTTTGGGAATTGCACCAAATAACTTTCAAAGTTTTTTTTTTTCTTCTTCTTTTTTTCTTTTTTTTTTTTTTTCCAGTCCAGTGATGTGAAAGATCTGTAACAGTAAGGACTTTTAAACACTAAAATAAAAACAGTTTCATTACTATCTGATTCTCCAAAATGACTAGGTCTAAATGATCTTGGAAAACGTCAGAAGAACTTGGCTTTCTCATGTAGGTTCAAGAGAAGGACCTTTGAATAGAGTTCAAAGGCTGAGGCTGCAGAGAATGTGCAGCAGTCAACGATGACAAGAGCTCTGACTACTGAAGCACAGTTGGAGTTCAACAGAAAGCACAGGAGTGATGCTACTACAAGATGGGTAAAGTTTTGTGGTATGAGGACCAGAATTCAAAATGCCCTGGATGGTGGAACACGGGGGTGGGAGAATCCACAGTTTAACAGATTAAAACTGCAGTTTTCTTTGTTGCGAATGCAGATCGGTTGGAAGAGTTGCTTGAACTCAAAAGTGCTGAGGAATCTGATGTTTGAAATGCTTCTTAGGTGCACAATTACTGTTAGAGTTTGTTTAGACTTGAGCTCGACCTACCCATAAATGCATAAAATCAGGACTAAATCGGTCACCACAAGTCTGGTTATGAGGCAAGTCAAGTACCTTCCAACTGCTGTCATCAAAGATTCAACCGGAAGAAAATAATTTACCTCACTGACCACCACACACGTACAACCACTTAGCACCCCATCGATCGGCGGGCCTTCAACCTTTCCCGAGCACCGGAGCAGAGACCTGATATTATCCGCTCTTTTCTTGGCCGGCGAAGAGGCTGCTCAGGCCGGGTCTGGTGCGTGGAAAGGAGGGAGGGTCGCCTCCCAGGCCTTTACGCCAATCTAATTGCTTTCTACGAGATAAGAGCACGACAGCCTCTCTCCGCGTGACAGCCCCACTAATGTAGTTATTGATTGATCTGTCTTGTCAGGCACTCGTCTCTTTTCTCCTACCCTCCATCTCTCTATTCATTCCCTCTTTTATCTGGCCGAGGGTGCGGGGCCCTCTGCTGTGGATGAAAGAAAATTTGAGGAGCAGGGAGCACCAAGTCCTGTCTCAGAATGGGACGACACAGAGCAACATTAACGACACGTTTAGGAGCACACGCAGTGCACATTGCCGGGCTTTAGACACCGCCGGGCCTTGAGCTCTCTGTGCTCCCCTGCAGAAGCTTGTTTAATGATGTCAGGAGGGAATATGAGCAGGAATATCATTTCTGTTTATTGTTCATCATATCGCCTTATTAGAAAGTCAACTTTTCTCAGTCTGGCACCAGTGGAGAGGAGCTTTGGTCCTGGTTTCTGAACACAGTCTAACTAGTGTGCTGAAAACAACTGCTCTAGCTGGTTAAGCTGGTTGACCAGTTCTTGATGCAGGTGGTGCAATGAGTAAAGAAGATATGAATGAAGTACATTATTATGAATATATTATATAACAGAGTGCAGAGGTTGCAGGGATGCAGATAAATGCCAGATTGGGAGGAGGGTGAAAAGACTATGGTTTGGGCGAGAAGTGTCCTCGATGTTGTTTCTCACTTTGGCCAAGCAGTGCTTATGATAAATGTCCTGAATGGTGGGTATCTGGGTGCCTGTAATGCATTCTGCAGTTTTCACCACCTGCTGGACTGCATAGTGGTCAGCTACAGAGCAGTTTCTGTACTATGCTGAAATGCAGTTGGTGACAGCAGTAAAAGTTACCAGGATCCTGGGACACGGGCGAGCTTTCTCAAGATCCTGTTATGTATATATATATATATATATATATATATATATATATATATATATATATATAGTTTCTCCCATTCTTCTTTGCAGAACCTCTCAAGCTCCATCAGCACAACAGAATCTTATATATATATATATGTGGAATTAATTCCTTTTGGAATAAGGCTATAACATAAAATCTGTATCTGCATTGTAAATTCTGGTGTTATCTGAAATGAAGACAAATTTGTATGTGTGTCTCCAATTATTTGGAGAATAAAAGTACGTCAAACTACAAAAGCATCCCACAAAATTGGCCAAGAGTTCTAAAGGTTACTTTTTAATTTTAGTCAGATATTCATGTATTTGAATGGTTAAATGTGTTTGAACAGACCTTATATATATATATATATATATATGTGTGTGTGTGTGTGTGTGTGTGTGTGTGTGTGTGTGTGTGTGTGTGTAAAGCAATTAAAATGAGCTGCGCACACCTGCTTCCTGTAAATGAGGTCACATGTTCACACATTCACACACAGCATCCAGGATGTGCAGGATGTCACTTCGGAACTGCATCCGTTAAAGTGAAGGTCCTTATGAGCTTAACACTCGCAGATAAATCAAGGCAGATCGAAGCTGAAAGCATGAGCGGTTATTAATGCAGGATGAGTGACATCATGGGCTTGAAGTTAAAACTGGGAGCTAAGCAAACCGAAGCCTTTCTGAATGTTCAGGTTTGCTCTCACTCTGGAAACTGGCTTGCTTTCAGGTTCAATTGAACAGAACCGAGTTTGGTCATCTAAAGAGTTCAATTCCAGGTCAGCTGATGTTGCTGGATGATTCTACTGCTGATGCCCTTTCACAGTATCTCAAACCACTGGCAGCAGTTGCTGGCAATATTGCCAATGTATCATGCCCTTTGTTGTCCTTGATTTGGACTTGGCATGAACTCACATTGTTTTGTAGTCTTTGGGTGTTATTTTTATTAGATGGTTTGGCACATGACCAACGCCGTTCCCAGGGTTAGGTGAATATATGACCAGAGCCCTGAAGGCTGAAAAGTAGTGCCAGGCAATTGAAATGTTTCATGATTTATGTCCTCAGTAAAAATATTACACTCGATACACAGAGAATGCAGCATTTAGCCGTGTAAACATTAGGGTTTATGACTCTGATTTAGGTTTCCTTTCAGAAGAGCTTGCGAACATGACAAAGTAGCATTTAGGATCAACATATGGACCGCCCAGTTAAAAGTGTGTCCAGAAATCTTCAAAAACCACAAGAAAGGCCAGTAAACATCAAAAGAATCTGATTAGTAGGTATATTTTCATTAGTGATCGCCATGTAATCTAAGTTAACGATTTCCAAACATGATCAGATGTTCACACAAGGTCTAAATGTAGATACGGAGAACCAAATCAAACAAATCGGACAAAAATATTACACTCATTTATTGAGGAAATTGAGGACAAGGATCCAATGTTACATATCTGTGAATAAAAGCACGTGAACCTCCCGTGTTATGAGATCATTTGAAGGTGAAATTAGTGGCAGGTGTTTTCAATCAATGGGAGACAATAAAGTGAGAGTTGGTGTCCTTTTCTAGTCAAAGAACAGGGATCTATCAAAGTCTAATCTTCACAACAGGAAGACCAGACTTTGATAGGAACATGTTTGTTGAAGTGTGTCATGGCACAAACAAAGGGGATGAGGAGCCCAGAAGAAGAGGTCTTGAAGCTCATCAGTGTGGAACAGGATACAAAACCATCTGTAAAGGGTTTGGACTCCACCAATCCACAGTCAGACAGACTGTGTACCAATGGAAGAGATTCAGGACCATTATTACCCTCCCCAGGAGTGCTCCACCAATAAAGATCACACCAGGAGAAAGGCGTGTAAAATAGTCCACCAGCTCACAGAGGAACCCAAGGGAACTTCTAAGCATCTAAAGGTCTTGGTCACATTGGCTAATTTTAATGTTCATGAGTCCACCATCAGGAGAGAACTGCAGAAGGAAGAAGGCTGCTGCTCTTCAAAAAAAAAAAAAAAAAAAATATATATATATATATATTGTATAAAACCCATTATGCCTTCCATGCTTTTTGTGAGGTATTGCTGTTATTTGCCCAAAAGCATAAGTGTTTGTCTCTTATTTTGTTTCCTCCTTGTCGACCTTCACCTGTTTTTCTCGTTTTTGCTCTGTACGAATCCTCTTTTTGGCTTAGTTCTGCTTTGGTTTTCAACCACGATTTTCCTCCTGCTCATGTCTCAGGATTGTAGGACTGTTGTTTTGGTATATATATATATATATATATACATAGAGAGACAGAGAGAAAGAGAGAGAGAGAGTGTGTTTTGATGCCCATCTGCACTTTGCTAAAGATCACATGCACAAGCCAGAAGGCTGCTGTTTTGAAATGGCCCAGTCAAAGTCATGACATAAATCCAATAGAAATGTTGTGGAAGAATCTGAGGCAAATTGTTCTTAGAAGGAAATAAAAAAAAAAACAAAAAAAAAAAAAAAAACCTGTTTTGTTTGAAGAAATGGGCTGAACTTAGTGCCTGTCAACAGTTACTGCCAATGCTTACTGCAGTGGGTCAAACCAGATACTGAAAGCAAAGGTCCACATACTTTTGCCACTATATCTATATCTATATCTATATATATATATATATAATCGTTCCTTTCCTATGTTCCTATAACATCTGGCAGACAAATCAGATTTGTGTGACTGTTACATATGAGTAACAATTTACTAACTAGTGGAGTTTTCCATAAACAGGAAATAGTCAACACCAAAACAACAGTCCTACAATCCTGAGACATGAGCAGGAGGAAAATCGTGGTTGAAAACCAAGGCAGAACTAAGCCAAAAAGAGGATTCGTACAGAGCAAAAACGAGAAAAACAGGCGAAGGTCGACAACGAGGAAACAAAATAAGAGACAAACACTTATGCTTTTGGGCAAATAACAGCAATACCTCACAAAAAGCATGGATGACATACTGGGTTTTATACAAAACAGGTGATGAGGAACAGTAGAACAAGATCAGCATTCAGGTCGAGGTGTCTATGGATGGGTCAGGAAGCGGGACGCTGGGTTGACGGGTCCACTGTGAAACATTCATTTTGGATGGATACCTGGACTTGCCGTTGCTCTTCAAATTGTCAGCATCCCGCTAAACACAGTTCTGCATGAACATCAGATTATGGGATTGATAACCAGATATTCTCCTAAAGTCCTTTAGGTCTTGGAGCGATGAAGCATCCCCACACTTTCACTCTACTGCCACCTGGCATGTGTTTATGGTGACATGCTGTGGAAAAAAGTATCACTGTCTTTCAAAAGATTCCCTTTTGACTCTTTGTTCCTAATGGCTTCAGGGCCTTCAATGGCAAATGTGAGGTGAACCCATAAGCTCCTTTTCATTAGCAGTTTTTATACTCCGATGGTTCCCATGGAAACCTTTTTTTCTCAAATAACTAAGGGTTAGTTGGCATATTTCTGTACGCATCAAATATACCATGAAAATGGCATCTGAATCCTTTAAGCAACAGACATGAAAACGTAGATCTTGCAACCTAGAACTGCATGTGATGTTGGGGCTGCCAACCCTTTTGTAATGCTCTTGTTACATTTGGTGTGAATAGAACACAGCATTCCTCAACAAGAGGACAAGGACACTCAAACATGGTGGTGGTAGTGGGCATGCTTTGCAGGGACAACTTGACAGAACCATGATTTCTACTCTCATGGACTCTTATAGGGCTTGTTAATGAGCGTTTCAGGTGTGTTTGGGGCAGGGAAAGCACTGAAATGTGCAGCTTGTTGTGTGTTCTCCTCATCCCATGTCTTCTGCTTTCATTGGCTGTAGCTCGACTGTGCTCTAACTTCAACTTCATCACAGCCCAACACTCAAATGAGTGGATTTTGAGTCACTGACAGGTTCATATTATACTGCTAGATCTTTGTGGGGACTTGCGAGGCAACGGCGATCACTTGTCAGCAGTTGACTTAAAATATCAGGACTCAAATCGAGAACCCAGCAACACCCTGATCAGAAACACAAGATCGTGTTTTAGTGGCTTTAATGAATCTTAGCTGTTTCTGAGCTGGATTACTCACTGATACTTCGTCACACAAGGATGAGATCATGGTTACATCAGGAAATGTCTGTTATGATGTGTGAATCGTGTCTGTAGGTCACTCTGATCCTGAGCTTTGAAGCCTAGAAAATGCCACGTAACTGCCCACAACGTGCAGATCTCAGGTTCTAACTGTAAAACCATGTGGAAAGGAAGGACTCCAGATTTTATGAACTTTGGAACTGTTTGGTTGCAGTTGTTGCTGCAAAACACAGCACAATCCATTATTACAATCAGAAACCATTTAGTGTGACCTGCAAGAGCTTCACAGGGGGAAACTTTCCATGGCTCTGCACCAGGAGTTCTCCTTTGGTAATTGTATAGTAATACATAATGCATGGTTTTGTCTCTGTTCTCCAGCACATTGAGCTGGAAATGGAACAATTACTGCAAGGTTAAAGTACAGAATATCTTTAATTTGAGCAAATTTACATCTGCACTGGGTGGACGATATATGAATCACAGCCACTTTAAATGCAGTTTCCACCAGAAGCCATGTCAGAGGATCATGAGTAATTGGAAGATTGGCTGCTTAGTTGTTTCTTGTCCATCTGTGTGCCATTACATCAATTGATGGCGAGCTCACAAAAAAGCTAGAGTCCACTCCAGATGTGGTGTTTGCATCCATCCTCCATTCATTCAAAGACCACTAGTGCCCGTCAAGCAGGCCATCGTGAATCTGAAAGACATCTGAATACATCAGAGACAATCAATCAGAGCTGTAAAAAAAGGAAGACTCAAGTAGACTACAAACAACAAACAAATCACTGACCAAACTCTATATCCAGGTGGAATTTTCATGTTCTCCCCTTGTCTGCATCGGTTTCATGGAGATGAATTGGCTCCTAAAAATTGTCCTGGTGTGTAAATGTATGTAAATTAATGTATATTTCTTTTTAACATTTTCCATTTTTTCTATTTTTGTCACCCCTACTAATGCCAATTACCCATCCCCCTAAGTAGCCTCCCACATTACATGCCCTGCTCTCGATGCCAGGGGGGATGAGATCATCAACATGTTTCCTCCGAGTCATGTGACAATTCCTCTTTTCAAACTGCCACCATTTCTATCGTAGCTGGGCAGCCATTGCGCTTGGAGGAGAACGCCGGATCTGACGCAATGGATAGCAGACGCCTGCGCCGACCAGCAGCACACTTGTGAGATGGGGGAAGAGCGTCATCTACCCACCCCCCAAGGGAGAGCAAGCCAATTTCTCTCCCTCTGGACCCTGGCTGCCGATGGTGAGCAGCATGAACCTGGATTCGACACCAGGATCATAGCGGTACCGCCTTAGCCTGCTACACCCCTCGGGGCCGTGAATGTATATGCCCAGATATGAATCAGCACTCTGTCCTAGTGCTCGATGCTCAATGAAAGATTGTAGAGAGCATGCTGTGCTCAGGTGACGTCTCCTTGTTGCTGGTATGTGTTGATCAAGCCTCGGTGTAATTGTGAGGTCTGCTAATTGTGCTTCTTTGAGTATCTAGAAAAGCGCTATATATAAGCGTAACTAACCCTTGTGGAAAGGCAGGTCGGTCCGAACAGCCACAACAGAGTGAATGATAATGGCTTTTATTTCATTCCAGCTCAACGTTCCTTATCAGTGCACTCTGAGCAGAAGGAAATAGTGATGTAACAGTGAGGTCACAGAGCCCAGATATCATTGCACATGTCTCTGTTCGAAATAAATTAAAAGTCTTGGATTGTAACCGCTCCCTGTTTGCAGAGATTTCCATAGAAATGACCGAAGACGGCTGCAGGAGGACGAGGCTACAGTATCAAAGGAAAGTTTTTAAAGAAACCAATCATGCAAATCAAAGAAGTGGGCGTGGCCAAACAATGTGCCCCTTTACAGGGACCTTAAATGCATTCTGGTTGATAAACCCAGCGGTCAGACACCTATTGCACATGCACATCAGTTTGGTACAGCAAACATGCAAATGTTGGATATAGGTTCAGATTTGGGCCACTTTACCTGCTGTGATCACACAGCTTCTCTTCTGCCTATAATCATAGATTAGGTATGATTTGACCAGAGTAGAATCCGCACTTTTCACGCTGCTTGTTTCGATGAACAAGCGGAAATGATTCATGTAAAATGACAACATGCTTTCCTTGTTTTTGCTGGCGATAGCAGCTGGGTCAAAAGGCCCTGATGAGTCTTCGACACTTTAGCTGCAGCTCCAAACGCAGTAAGCAATGTGGGCATTTCCTCTTAGCGAGAATTCTTGAGAAAGGCATAAAAGCCTTTCAGGCGTTTTCTTTCACTCCGAATCAAGCAGCGCTGGCAACCCTTTCCCTTCCACCGCTCTGCTCGGTCATGGTGGCCTTGAAAAAGCAACATTAATGACCTCTCTTTGTGACAATCTACACTAAAAAAGGAGGTCTCTTCACCAAACCTCTTGCTAGTTTACCTCAAGTAGTGAGTAGGGGAGGAAGGCTGTTGAAATCCGAGCAAGAAAGAGAGCGCGAGAGTGTAAGACACACTCTAGTTGTGGCTTTTGGATGCTTTCATAATGTTAGAATGTCCTGTTCCATGATTTTCTTGCACCCGTCCCTTCCGTTCATTGTTCAAGCGGTCGTCTACACTGCGCTTCCTTGATAAACGTGAAGACGAATCATTGCACAAAATAGACTGAATGCAAGGCCTCATTACAGATGTTCTCCTTCTGAAATGGCCAAACATCTGTGCCACAAAGTAACATGAAAGAGCCTTTTTGTTGTAGTATCGCGTCCTTAGAACGTTGCAGCGGCCTCTGTTAAGAAATCAGGGTCCATTTGTCGACTCGCTTGTTTGTGACATAAAGAATAAACAGGTTTGATTGGATTGACTGCTCAAGAGCCGCAGCACTGACAGCTTCACTGAGTCATGGAGGCTGGAGAAGTGTTAGAGATGGGTTTACTGAAAGCAAGTCAAGGCCAAATGCTGGCAGATGGGTCACTTCAGGTCAAGCTCTGCAGTACAAGCAAAACTGCGACAGCTAGAAATGTGTGTTTTCCCTGTTCTATTAAAAAGACTATGTTTAATATTCCATCCCAACTTACCTTGTCTAACCCTGGTTCCACCGTGTGATGGAATATTATAATTATTAAAAATGTCTTTGTTAATCTACTCATTACTGATAATTCAATAAACCTTTTGCCTTTCCGACTCAAAAACACTGCGGATGGTCGCTCTGGATATGCCGAGGCTAGAGATATACTTGCTGTTTGGCCATTTAGGTAGATGACCAACTGGGTCATGAATGTGTCTGGTCACATACTTGCCTCTGACAAGCATATTTCTCGCTGTGCCGCGACAAGGACATACAGCGTTTGTGTGTGTACTGCACTCCGAACAATGTATCAATAGGAAATGTGTGCCGGTCACATGTACATGAGTGCATACTTAACAGCACATCTGTCTCTACCTGAAGGATCTCTGACATAGTGTTGGAAAACCCGTAGGTAAGCTTGTAGCTAGGATTTAATTTCATCATATATCATTTTACCATTGAACTCAGGAGACACCTACATTCCCCGGTGGGTCTGGAGAGAAAGTACAATGGCTATATTTGTGTCGTAGTCATGGTGACAGCATGCCATTCACCACTCATGTAAAGAAACCAATGCACACTGAACCACGACGGACTTTTTTACCATGTCAAACTTTTTTCCCGTCCTCCTTACAGCACTTTTAATGCCAAGGCCTCACGAATAAGAGAAAGACTGAACACCGAAAAATAAATAAGGAGGCTGAAAAAAAATAAAAATAATTAACAAATTAAGACGAATGAAGACAGAACATCCTTATGCGGCAGCAGCTGG
This sequence comes from Acestrorhynchus altus, assembly GCA_034509495.1. Classification (NCBI taxonomy): domain Eukaryota; kingdom Metazoa; phylum Chordata; class Actinopteri; order Characiformes; family Acestrorhynchidae; genus Acestrorhynchus; species Acestrorhynchus altus. Next base: position 27,046,736 of record CM067517.1, on the reverse strand, counting down.
TATTAATGGCTTCCAACGATCCCAGCACTGCATCATTATTAATGCTGTCTAGTTTCCGAATACAAGGCATTTCGTTGTTGCTGAGGCTGATTAGAACGATTATCATGAGCACACTAACGACACAAATGACACTGTAGTGACTTTGCTGTGGGTTGATGAGCTTGCACTTTCCACTACCCTGTTCCTTTTAGGGCAGGACGCGGAGCTCTGAGGTAAACAGATCAATGTGGCCTGTCAGAAGGTTCCCCGTCATCCTTCACAGGCAGCCTTTGAAGTGGTGTACACACGATGCAATCAGAAAACAACAACAACAAAAAAATTAATAAATAAATGAAAAAGAAACACGTCGCGTCAGTTCAATAATAAATAAATGAAAAGCACCAAAGGGTTTCCACCTGTCTGCTGTAAGTCTGTGGACTCCACACCGATTCCTAGGAAATCCCCGAAGATCACATCAAAAGACAGCGCGCTCCTTCCCTGTGTTGCTTTTTTCCTCGACTCACACTAACAACATGCCAGCCCGCACCCCGATCCAAACAGCCGAGCTTGATTTATAGCGTATTAGCAACCTACGTCTTCATCAGTCAGTTATCCTGTCATGCTAAACCATATACCATGAACCCCCAAGGGCTTGTTTTCCTCTCGTTCGCATGTTAAGCTTTATTACTGACTGAAATATGCACTCAGACGTGTACAAATATTGGTTTAGACATTTCATTTGCAGCCTTGAACTGAACGGGAATTGTGTTTTATGCAATAACAGAGTCACACGTGGAATGAAAAGAAGATTGAGCTGATTAGAGCTGACGGGTTGGAAAAAGGGTGAGAAAGGGTTAAGGTTCACTTTAAGACTCATTCATAATAAAATATGCCCACTTCCAGGGGCTTAGCACCAAATATTGGGCCCTGGGCACTACAGTTTGTAGGGTCCCCCAACCATGCTGGACCCCTGGGTATGAAGGTTCACGTATCGCTCTCCAAGATCGACTAGCTGCTCACATACTTCTATGCATCCTTTACATTGGCCTGTACGTCCACTAGAAGGCAGCTCAGTACTATGGCATTCAAAGGTGTGAGCATGAATTTATAAAACGTGGACATGATTTACATACGTGTTCACGTTCTAAAAATCGCGAGCACGACGTAGAACATTGTAAGCATGATTTACTTATAACGGGTCATAATTTAATGGCAACAATGGTAACGTTACTGTTCATGTCCAAAGTATGTGGGCCAGATCAAGTCATTTGAGGCATTGTAACTTGGGTCAACTGCACAAAGACACCCCCCCAGTTTGGTATAATTAAAAGTCTAAGAACTCTAAAAACAAAGGCTGAGGACAAGCAGTCTTTGCCATCCAGTGTTTCCAGCTGCCATGATAATGCAGTACCATTAATGATAACCAGAGTTTTCTTAATTGAGGGGCTGCTTTAATAAAAAAATAATTACTTAATTAATTAAGAAATGATAATATAAACTAGTGCACATTTTCTACATTATCCCATTTTAGGAAAAATAAAATAACAGCATGTTTTAGATAAGCATTTCGGAAAAGTGAGAAAACCATCTCGTAAAATGAGTGCACACTGAACTTAAACGAGCAAGTATTTAATAAATTGCTTTTGCAAAGTTGAGAGTATGTGTCAGGGCTGGACAGAGTGGAGCAGACGCAGATATAAAAATACCACTTTGATGGGAAAGTATAAAAGAAACTGAGCAAAACAGAAACGAGGTCAAAGCAGGCAAAGATCAAAAAAAGCAGAAAGTTAGAGTCCAGGAGGAGACAAAGGCAGAGTCAACAAAGGAAACAGATCATACATTAACAGACCGATAACGAGAAACAAGGAGTATGTGAATATAGTGGCCAGGCAGAGCTAGACACCGAGTTCAGACACAGCCAGGCTTAAATATATATTCCAGTCCAGGTGTGAGCAATCAGAACTCCGGAGATTGTGAGTGTCTGAGGGTCACGTGATCAGTTACGTGACTAACTGAGGGATCTTGGGAGATGGAGTCCTGAGAGGTGGAGGGCTGTATGACAGTATGTTTTCTTGATGCCCCCATAATGTTGTTTTGATCTCTCAGGGGCTCTGTAAGATCATGAAAATGTAGAGTAGTGTTGATATTTTGCTTGAACTACTGGCTGCACTGCCCCCACAGTTTCCAGTGGTACTGCTCGTGTACGTTTTCACGTGTACGTGTACGCTTTAAGACAATGTGTACAACTGCACAAACACGCCTTTCGCTGTTGTGTTTTTTTATTGCCTTTAAGTCAGAGTAAGACAGTCAATTCCTTCTAATCCATTGGCTTTACCTTCAGCTTTACTCACATTTACTCTCTGCGACAAATCCAAGACCTGCTTTAGGTGGTAACTGGTTTTAGATGGTCTAAACTGGTCTTTGATGTTTAAGGTGGTTGCAATCTGGTCATCCCAGGAAAACACACCTAGATTGGTAAGCTAGGCTGCATCTCAGTTGAACACTACACACCAACACTATAAAGGTATAGTGTGGCCTATTAGGGGAGTAGAAAAGTGTTCATCGCAGTCTGCCTTTTCAAACATCCGTGAAAGAATGGGTAGTTCTACAGAGCTCACTGAACTCCAGTGTGGAGATGTAACTGGACGCCACCAGTGCAGCATCAGTTCCCTCCTATTTATTCCACCATCAACAGTGAGAGGTATTCTTAAACCACGTCAGCTCAGAGCACGAGGGGCCAGACCACGTACCGTTACAGAGCGGGGTCTCAGAGGGCTGAGGAGCATAGAAGTGCAGAGAAGTCTCCAACGCTCTGCAGAACTACAAGCTTTATGACTCATCATAAAGGCTTCTTTTGCTGCTATATGGAGATGTCCCAGTTCTTTTGTCTATATACTGGATACTCGATCCACACTGACACTGCTTGTCACTGCTCGGAGGGTTAAATCTTACATATGTACTCAGACCAAGATAAAACAGAAAGCTGGAGAAGGCTGTACCTAAGTACCATTTCAGGGCGTGTACTTACTGTATATTCCCAAGGTTTCCCTTCATTCCCACAAACAGCTTATGCCTCGAACCCGAAGAACCGAGCATGATTTATAGCACATTAGCAGGCTGCGTCTTCATCAATCAGCAAGCATATCATGTTAAACCATATATCATGAGGCCCTGGGGTCTAGTATACCTCTCGCTCGTCTAAAGCTTTATTACTGACTGAAGAATTCACTCAGACTTGTTTGAGTTTATTGGTTTAGATGTTCTGTTTACAGAGCCAGAGCTGCGATGCATTTGTGATATAAGTCTAGCAAGCAGAATGACAAAGGGGATTAGCTGATAAGCGTGGATGGATGGATAAAGAATGGGTTTGATTTATAAACAGCTCCATCTTAGCTTTGCTGTCTTCATGCTGGTTGGCTTGAGACGTTGTCTTCATTAGCTTAACATTGGAATCTGCTAGCAATGCTATGAGGTAGAAGACCATTCTAAAGATCGGGCTAACTGGTCAAATAGCAAATTAATACTTGACCATAAAATCTGATCACAGGAATCTGGGATCATAAGGTCCTGGAAGAGTAGGCCTGCCCATGGCCTGGTGGTTTGGGCTTAACTCCACTTAAGCCCACCACTCTGGACATGTGTGCTCACTGCCCCCTAGTGTGTATCACTGTGTGTGGATGGGTTAAATATGGAGGACAAATTCATCATTCAGTGGGTCGATGAGCACCTTTACCTTTACTATAAGGCCATTGAATTATGAAGTCACGTTTAATTAATGGGACAGTACCTAGTACCTACGTACAGTACCGATCAAAAAAACCATTATCTTCAGTACATACAGTCATGTTTGTCCAAACTTTTTTCTGATAGGGCCCTTTGACAACAAGCCAACTGTGACTTAAGACCACTGGAACATTAGACCATGTTAACGTTTGGCCCTGGAAATATCCCTGCTAACAAATCCAGCTCAAGACCAGCTTTTGCTAGTTGTTGGTTTCACATGGTCTAAGGTGATGTTTAATGGTCAAGGTGGTTGAAAAGCTGATCATCTGGATGAAAATACCATATGCTGGTAACCACCTCTTGACCATATAGTGTGTGTTGCATTTAGTTTTTGGTCATCTTAGGTCACGATATTCATTCTGGTTGAACATCTTTGTCATTCTGCTTATGGTGGTTGACCTGCACAGTCAAGCTTGGTCATACTGGTTGCTTAGATTGTGCACTGGGAACTTAGGGACCTGGTAAGGTAGATGCCCTTTAACCCTGTGAATATAGGTCCCTTGGAGCACAGAGCCACATAAACATAAAACCCTAAAAAACCTGGGAAAATAAGATTTTGGAAGAACAGGACACTGGAAACATGGTACTGTGGTAATGCAGAACCGTGTGAACACAAGTTTCTGGAAAAATAGAATTCATAGAATATAGCTTTGGATGAAAATGACTCCAGGAACATGAAATATAGCCTAGTGAACATAAGACAACGTGAACATAGGGACATAAAGACTCTGGAAACACTAAACCATGGAAACATAGGGACCTGACAGCATATGACCCTGTGATGGTTGGACCCTCGGAACATAGGGTTCAGTGAACATGGGGACATGGGGTTCTGGTAATATAGGACTTTGGGAAATTCAGGACATAGCAACATATGACTCTAAGAACATATGGTCCTGTAAACATAGGACACTGGGAATATAGAGATGAACCCATACTTAGATTCCTTAGGCAGAAATGTTCTCAGGGTGCTAAAGTAATGGCAGTACTTGTAATCTGTTACAGCAGGTTGTCATGGAAGCAGTAAACTTGCTAATAAAATTTTAAATTGCCCCCGTATTTCATTTTTCCATTACTGAGTTTATAAAAAAACAAACAAACAAAAAAAAAACTTAAATACGTTTGTTCCGAGTTAAAACCCTACATGTTCCAATTTGAATACCACTTCACTTCTCCCACATCCCAAAAACAAAGCCAGTGATTTCAATTCATCAGGCAACCTCCCTGTTTCTGCTGAGGTATCCTCCTATTGTTTACTGTTGTAAATTGCATGAATCTGGATTGCAGTTAGCTCAGCTCATTCAGGCCATTGAGATTGGAAAATAGGCTGCAGCAGCCAATACACAAACCAATCAAGGTGCAATTTCATACCATCTGATAACAGCCCAGAGCTTGGAAGCTCTATTCTCATTAAAAACTGCACAAAGTCAAGTCCACCCTATGAGTGCTGCACTGGCTTCATAACAAATCTGCAGGAAAGTTAGAAAAGTGGCTCACAACGACTGGCCCTCGTCACAAAGCCGAGAGCGAAACTGAACATAACACGGCTGCCGGCAGCGGTGGCAGAGAGAGCACATAGTGTGTGGAAGCAGAGAGATTGATCTTTTTGTCCTTTTGATCAAACGCAGTGGTAGTAAGACCATCCAAATTTTAAACTGAGTTTAAAATATAGATAAAATGGACGGAAAGTTTAGAATCGGTTGAGATTAATTTGATTTTTTTTTTTTTCCTGACACAAACCAAACTATACAGTCTTTATATTTTCAATAGAGTTGAGGTCAAGGTTTGGGAAGGCCATCCAAAAGCCTGTGTGCAGGTTTCAACCATCTAGCTGTTTTGAAGTTATGTTGAACATCACAGGGAAGTTCTCCTTCAGTGTTCCTTCGTTCTTTTGCAATGTAAAACATAACGTCATAATGTTAAAATCATATTTAGAAATGATAGATCCAGTGAATATGTGAATGTCACGAAGTGTGTTTGAGCTGTGTATCAGGACTGTGGGTTTCTCTGGTCCTGAGTTAAGAAGCATAGGCGATGGCACGAAGGCGAAGGACCTGCGATACCGCTCCTTCACGCAGGCGGGAATGCCAGTGAAACCTTCGACTCAGGAATGCAGGCAGAAGGCTCTATCCTCAACTCTGGAATGCAGACGGAAGGGTCCGCCCTTGACTCTGGAATTCAGACGGACGTCGCCATCACGAGTGTGTGTCTTTGTCGGCGCCGATGATGCAGTACCGCCGTTGCAGGAGCAGCTGAAGCAACTAATCTGGTCCAGGCTTATCGGACGCCCTCGCTGTAGCCCACGGAGCTCAGACAGCTGGCACTGTTGAGGGTGCTGAGGCATGGGTGGTGGGTCTAAATACATGGACATGGGACACACTGAGGAATGGGGAGGGTTATAAATGAGACACAGTTGGGAATGGGTGGAGGCAAGACCAAAGCAAGACAGCGCTCAGAAGCACATGGGGAATGAACAAAACAGGAGATTGACGGGACAACGGGAGATTGACGGGACAGTTACATGACAAAAACAATTATAAAACAAAAAATCAGTTAACAAATATTTAGTGCATCTGTAACTGTGATGCTGTTCTGAACATCACACTATGGTTTTAGTGCACCAGCAGTGTTCAGAACAGACCTGAGTTTTGGGGGAAAAAAAAAAACATATTTTTTGGTGAAAATTTGACATCTGTGCTCAAGGTTTGCGAATGGCGGCCACAGCCTGAAAGCCAATTATCTGGCTGTGACTGTGTGAGCGAGTGTGTATGTGTGAGTGCTGGTGGCCTGGCCCTTGGGGGGCACTTCAGAGTGACAGCTACTTCATAAACTCTTATCAGCGGCAGAGCGCTCCGAGACATGACTCCTCCCTGTCCCGTCTCTCTGCTGTCTTATCACTGGTGCTCAAAACCAAGAGCCTACAGCAGGGATATCAAAGAGAAGAAGTCAGACTGTATGTCTGCGTGGGTGTGTGTGTGTGTGTGTGTGTGTGTGTGCGCGCGTGAGAGTGTGTGATCGCTCGTGTTTCTGCTCGACCGCCTATCAGAGTGACTTCTTCAACTTTCACACTGTTAGGACTGGAGTGAGCAGATGGTTGCCGGATAGTTACGCTCTAATGGCTGATAGCAGTGATGGTGCTATAGAGGACGTTTTGTGTGACATTCTGCCTGCTTTATGAACCCACTCGGCCACAGTTTCATAAAGTCCACAGCTCTCGCAAGCCGTCCAGATTCAAACAAAGAGAGACTGTAAGGCTTGACGGAGCTGGCCATTAAATGACAGAGGGACTTCAAGTATGGGATGCTGGAGGAAAAACTACGGCAATTAGAAACAAAACATCAAATACCTCAAACAGCCTTTGGCACTGGCTGTTGCAGGATGTCTCATTTTATTGACTGTATGGACAGAAGTACTGGGATCACCACCCCACCTCATCCACTTATTGGATGGAGATCCATCATTCCAGAGAACATAGGTCCAGGGACATTAGGCATGGTGGCAATAAAATATGTAGATCTACTCCAAGGAGTCATATTTTATTGGCAATAGTTTGCAGGGTCTTGAGAAGCTGTGTGTGTGTGTGTGTGTGTGTGTGTGTGTTCATTTGCACACCTGTGGTGCCCACAAGCCATTGCCCTGCTGTAGAAGCTGTAGAAGACCTTTCCAAAATGCATCAGACAGTCAAGGGTTTCTTCTTGTGATTCTTCCATGAAGGTCATATCAGTGCTGGCATCTCTGCACAGTAGAATAGTGCACCACTTGTTCATCTTTTGCAGTCAGATGCAGACTTTCTATCAGTCCTTTCAGCAGTAGTTCCAATATGAACACTTAGCTACCTTCTTTTAATCTCTCCTGCTTTTTGGGCATCAGTTTTTAATTTTAATGGTTAGAGTGCTCGGCAGCCGCTTAGAGGAGCTCATGGGTGCGGAGTCTTTTGGGAAACGTTTGTGAACTTTGCGTCACCTGGTCTTTCTTTACGATGGTAGTGAACAAACCAGAGCTCTAATAAACGAATTAAAGATTGAAGCCTTGGTAAAAGTTATCGGTGTTATCTGTGACTGGGTCGGAATCTCTAGACCAGATACAGGAATAACTTTGTCAACGTTTTAAAAGACATTTTGCAGACATTTTGAAAATCAGTCAAAGTCAGTGGAGATCCCCTTTAAAGACCCTCATAACAAAGCAGCAGCTACAAGGCAGGAGCACACCAGGTCGCTCCTGGGTTACCATGGAGATGTCGTATCTAATAGATAACAGCAGCCCACCAATTTCCTCACCACGGAATTAGAAAACAAAGCTAAATCTCGTGTTTTGTTTTTTTTTTCTTCTGTATGGTTTGTTGTGATATCAAGCGACAGCCTAAAGTGGAATGAAAAACGATTCAATCTGTCTGCGGTAAACAGCCGAGCTGGTCTCTGCATATGTTCATTAGTTGCGCCGCTTGTGGTGCATGTCTGATTATCAGCACCTGAAGTTTCTGTCCACACCACCCATTCACACCCTGTCAGCCAGATGTTTAGACACACTGCTACCTTTAAAAGTAACCTAATTGAATACAAACTGAAAAACCAACAGAGGGCGCACTGCTCACTTCAGTTCACTGAGAATTTTACATGCACTCATCATGGATGACTTTAAATGTCTCTTCAAGTTGCAGTTTTTCCAGACACATTGGTTTGCCAACAGCAAGCTTCTGGCATTTGATTATTCTTCTATGCACAGCTGGCCTTTGGGAAGGCTGTCTGAGAAGCTTCTTCTTAGCCTGTAGATCTTTAAGGGGCGCTATTAAACCCAAACAGCATGCGTTAGAGTGGTTTATAAAGACCAGTTCTGGGTCCTTTAGGGGGCGCTATTAAACCCACACAGTGTGTGTTAGACTAGTTCATAAAAACAAGTTCTGGTTCTTTTAGGGGGTGCTATTAAACCCACACAGTGTGTTAGAGTGGTTTATAAAGATGAGTTCTGGTTCCTCTTAGGGGGCGCTGTTAACAATTTCACTCTCAAACTAGACCCCCATAGCATGCATGGAGTGATAATTAAATGAGTTGATGAACTAAAATGTATAAATTAGGGCGTTTCCTGACCAACGTTCTGAACAAGGTTTGCATTTTTGTTAAGTTGAATATATTTGATCTTATTTTTATTTATTTATTTTATTTTTTTGGTCATTTTTTTCAGTCGAATGTATAGTTCGACTATACACAGACTAGCCTGGTGCATTTGAACTTTTTGTAAACCCCTACCCGCTAACTAAACAGGATTCCGGCTGCTGTCCCAACTGACGCCAGATACCAAACTTGTCTCAGCTGATTGACTGCATCAGATGTCCTGACCAGTCGTGCTCGTTTGAGTTTTCACTGAAACCTCTAGTTTAAGCACAGGCTGTAAGATTATGTTGCATTTTTGATTAAAGAAAACACGTCCAGAACAGTGACTGGTATCGTAGGTTTCCAGCAGAGCGTCTTATTCCCAAGATGCTTTTAAAACACCTGCTTGAAATTGCCATTTAATTGCGGCCCACTAGCAGAAGCTCGTGGCCACCTCCCCCCCACCCCCATATTCGCTCTAATTGATTCGCCTGCAGGACGCTGCGGCTAATTCTGTGGGGGCTCGCAAGAAGGTCACTCGTGTTGATGCTTCGGAAAAGGGCAAAGCTGAGTATGGCTGGATTATAAAGAGAAGGGAAGCGCTTGCCCGAAATGGCCTCTCCTGCTGAGTCTCTCTCTCCCCTACACCCACCACAGCGCACTGCTTCTTTGCAGGCTTATTAAGAGCTCATTTGACTCTTGGCATTTAAGAACTATCTCGACCTTCTCCTCCATTACCTGATTTTCAGTCTAATTTGATTTGGAATAACACAGATTAGCATGTCTTGTTATTTACTTATTGTCGAGAGTACAACTCTGATTACCTGAAAGCTGTGTTTGCTGTCACTGTCCTATCGAGTAGAAGCCTGATCTTCTATTTAAAACGTCCACATCAGTCCACATTTTTTTCCACCCTGTAGAACAACTGCTCCATTCGGAGGAAACTTAACCTAACCTTAATCTTAACGTATTCATGAAACCTAATTTAACCTAATCTTAACCTATAACTTAATTTACACCGTAAACCTAATTCTAACCTTAACCTCCACATTAAACCTAACTTTAATCTATACCTTAAACCTAACCTGAACCTAAACTTAACCTATACCTTAATCTAAACCTAAGCATAACCTAAACCCAGGGTTTTTCAACATATGGGCCACCAGTGGAGACCACCAGTGGGCTATGAAGCACTCTCTAATGGTCCTCCAGCTCATTCTCAGGGGGAACCATTAGTCCATACTGAGCTGGTAACGACACTTTGATTAATTAAAGTCTATGTAAAAAATGAAGTTAAAATCAAGAGATAAATTTTCATTAAACATTAATAGAACTGCAGAAATAAAATCAGAGAAGTCTCTCAAGGCAAATGGAAACCAAATCTGCACCTAAAACCAACTTTAACTTAAGACTAACCTACACATTGATCCACACCTAAACCTAAATTTAATCTAAATGTAACCTATACCTTAATCCACACACACATCTAAGATATGCTTAACATGCATCTCAATCTACACCTAAACCTGCACTTAACCTAAGATTAACCTACACATTGATCTACACCTAAACCTAACTTTAACAAATGCCTTAATCTACATTTAAACCTAACCTTAAACTAAGTTGAACTATTCCTAGCATACACCTTAATTTATGCCTAATCCTAACATTAAACTAATCTTAATCTACACCCTAATCTACACCTAAACTTAACCATAACCTACACCTAAACCTTAACATACATTACACCCTAATCTGCGCCTAAAAAAAATTTTAACCTAGTCTTTTCTCCACTATTTACTCTGTGCGGAACATGGTCAGACAAATCACTGCTGTTGGTGGAACCACACTGGACTTCAGTGAGCCCTTTGGAACCATCCATTCTTTCACTTCGGTCTGTCAAGGCCGACTGTCTGGTCAGGTGCTTGGACTCATCTGGTAATAAGACCAATTGAGACACTTGAATTCAATGATTAAGGGGTGTGTCCCAAAACATTTGTCTGACATCACAATGCATTTCTGCCAATGTTGCAGTTATATTCCGAGGAACTCCGTCAAGGAAGTGAAGAAAAAGTGGTTCTCTAGGATATAGACCCTTTCGAATCTGTGTATATCACAATGTCAGGTGAAGGATGAGCCATATCTGTCATTAAAATCCCATCCCATCACAATTAATGACTAACTGATCTGCTCTTTAAAGCCTCAACTGCCAGACATGAGTGAGCTCTGATCTTCTGAGCCCGACCGGATCACTTTGTAGTCCTCGTGGCATGCGGCGAGGGGACATGAAAGATTCGGGACATAGAAACTCGGCGAGCTCCTGTTGTGAAAGTTCTGACGTATTGTCAGAGACAAATGGAAAAAAAAACTCAAATCTTTGTATCGGAACGTTCTCCGGGTCTAGAGATAGCGACTCGTACAGGGAGCCGAATCCATAACACAGCCGACGTCTCTCACCTCAGGTGCCCTCCCCGAGTCCCAGCCAATAAATCAGAGCCCTTGTTAAAGGAAAGATCCGAGAGATTTTGCGAAGCTGCAGCTTAAAGCCACATTTAAACAGCCTGCAGTCGCTCAGAGCGGCGGCGTTAAATTAGAGCCTGATCTTAACACACTGTTACCACACACACCCACCGTACACAGCTCCGCCTCACCAGTGTACCCTTAAACAGTGCAGCCCACAAAGGACAATGCGAGAGTGGTGAAGATGTGAGAGAAGAGAGAGATAAACAAAGAAAGGTGTACTGTTTAACAGACGTTGTGACTGTACAGAAGACGTTTATCATCAAACTCAGCAACTGCTGTGAAACATGGTTGTTTGACCTTATTCCCCTCATTGAACCTTGTATGTGAGATCAGTCATTACACGGGGTAACGGGGTTGTAAAAGGATGTCGTTGTCTGAAAGCTGAGAAAAAAGGAAGCGCATTGCAATGGCACAGCCCTCTGTCACCCCGAAAACCATGTGTGACCACTCGGTTGAGCTGCCCCAGGTGCTCAAGCAGTTCTTTAGGGTGGTGAGTCCACCAGTGGTTCCAGAAGGAAACTGAAACGTGTTTGAATGAGGGTTCAATGATGATGTTCTTGCAAAATCTGTATTTCTGTGTGATTGATTAAAGGTTAAGCCAGACACGTCTGATTTAGTCCCACGGAATTTCAGGATCGGCCACATTTAACTGTCCAAATGTCCGTTTGGTCCACTTGTCCCAGTTTCTCAACATTGTGATCTCTTCTAATGATTTATTGCCAAAGCTCATTGTTAAGAGCGTAGCACGGAAAGAACTGATTCGTTCACTCTTAACAATAGTTATGAGAGGAAACACAGTGGCACCTGGTTTTGATGTTCTACAGGACCGATGGTATTTGTACGGTTCTTGTATGCCTGGCTTTGGAGACAGAGGAATAAGACAGTGGGAGAAGAGAATGAGACTGAGACACAGGGGGTGGGTGTCGGGGGGCAGTTTGTAAGAAAAGAAAAAAGAAAGAGACAGATTATATATGGAGGAGAGAGAGAGATGTGAGTCAGTGCTTCTCTCTGCTCACTCTTGTCAGTGTGAGTGAGTTTATTGTGAGTGGTTTGATGGTGAAGGTGAGGGGCTCCTCCTGTGCTGGCTGATGAAGAGCTGCTGGAGCTGGTTTCAGGCTCCCTCTAACAGCTGCTGAAAAGAGCTGAATGCTGCAGTTTCAGCACCTCAGACAGCGACTGGTTTCTTCTGTTTACGGCCACTTTATCAGAAACTTTCCTCCTGTAGCTCCACCTTGTTGGGGTGCAGAATGAGGCTGTAGATCATCTCTTGATACTTTGAAACCACGGCAGTGTCCCTGCTTGACTTGGCAGCTGTGGAGAAAAAGTGACATAGTGGGTTGCACTCTATTTACCTATAGGTAAATTCTATATGTTCCATATGTTCTATATGTTTCTAATAAAGTGGCCATTGTGTATGAGAACAAGGTGGTTGTTTCTAATAAAGTGGCCAGTGAGTGGATGCACAAGGTAGGAGTTTCTAATAAAGTGGCCAGTGAGGGGAAGTATAGGGTAAATGTTTCTAATAAAGTGGCCAGTGAGTGGATGCACAAGGTAGGTGTTTCCAATAAAGTTGCCAGTGATTGGAAGTATAAAGTGGGTGTTTCTAATAAAGTGGCCAGTGAGCGGAAGTATAAGGTAGGTGTTTCCAATAAAGTGGCCAGTGAGCGGAAGTATAAGGTAGGTGTTTCCAATAAAGTGGCCAGTGAGCAGAAGTATAAGGTAGGTGTTTCTAATAAAGTGGCCAGTGAGTGGTAGTATAAGGTGGGTGTTTCCAATAAAGTGGCCAGTGAGGGGAAGCAGAAGGTATGCGTTTCTAATAAAGTGGCCAGTGAGGGGAAGCAGAAGGTATGCGTTTCTAATAAAGTGGCCAGTGAGGGGAAGTGGAAGGTATGCGTTTCTAATAAAGTGGCCAGTGAGGGGAAGTGGAAGGTAGGCATTTGTAATAAAGTGGCCAGTGAGGGGAAGTATAAGGTAGGCGTTTCTAATAAAGTGGCCAGCGAGGGGAAGTGCGAGATACTTGAAGTAAAAGCTAACATCTATGTACATTCCAAATGTGGACCAGTCAATAGGATAATTCAATCAGGACCAAAGCAATTACAGCAGGGTCCCTTACGTGCCCGAGCACCAGCTGGGAGGTAAAAGAAGGCTTTATTGGAGTGAAATTCTGGTCGCTGACCATTGATTCCAACTTGAAATGAGGACAAAGGGGAAATTGTGTGTTTTTCGGGCTGAACACTGTGCTTTTGTGAGAAATCAACAAGCTTCAACTAAAACTACCGTTTTTTTTTCAGGCCATCGGAAACCAAACAGAGTGCAGAACTGAAGCCTGTGCTGTCTGAAAATAAACAAACAGAACCCGGAGTAATCCGGTCAGTCTGTAAGAATCGCCCTTTGGGAGCCCGTCTAAATAGAAAGTGCCAGATCAAACCAATCTGGAATCCTGGAAGCAGATGTTGCTCGGACACATTGTTCAGCTTCACACTGCCTCCTTCCATTCAGCGGTAACCTGAGCACAAACCCACCCTGATGTGATTAGAAGCTGTGGTCACAATCAATCACACATCGTCCACATTGTGAGAAACTCATACCAGGCTGTGGGTGAAATCCTGGTATCTGGTATAACTGGAAAACCAGATTGGACGACACTGATGGGTTGTTGATTCAAATTTCAATGTTTTATTATCTTAAAGGTCTTGAGGGTCATCTAGACCTTCTAGTTTCTTATGTGCAGATAAACTGGACTTTTATGCTGCTGATGCAAATCAGATGTGTTGAGATCTGTCCACAAGTGATCAGATTGGAGTCGCAAGTCCTGAAATCACAAATCTAGGTGTATGAGTTCCTACTGATCTAAACATCTCTTAAGGGTCCTGGACATGTTTAATGTATTTTTGTCCCCTGTTTATTGACGTTGCTTCTTTTATCTGTAATAACACAGTAATTACGTGCAACAGTCATGTTTTTTTTTTTATGGAAGATGGTTGACTTTTCAAATATGTAAATACTTGAGCTGTAAATACTAACAGAAGTTTAATATCTTCATTAAAGATTTATCAAGTGCCTTTTTTTATTTTTCTACTAATTTTTGAATGTAGATTTTACACCTTAAATCTGTAAATGAAGAATGGTTACAGTGAGGGTCACTATGGACAATATTATTATTATTATTATTATTATTATTATTATTATTACTACTGCTATTATTATTATTATTATTATTATTATTATTACTGCTATTATTATTATTATTATTATTATTATTATTACTGCTATTATTATTACTATTACTATTATTATTATTATTATTATTATTATTACTGCTATTATTATTATTATTATTATTATTTGCTATTATTATTATTATTATTGTTATTATTATTATTTATTATTATTACTACTACTATTTTTATTATTAATTATTATTATTATTATTATTGTTGTTATTATTATTATTATATTATTATTATTATTATTATTACTGCTTATTATTATTATTATTATTATAGTAGCCTGCTATTATTATTATTATTATTATTATTGTGTATTTATTATTATTATTATTATTATTACTATTATTATTATTATTATTATTATTATTATTATTATTATTATTCATATTCACATCACTGAGCTCTCATTATCTTTCAAAAGCCAAGACAGTGTTCATCCGTTTTTAAGGACGGACCCCGTCTGATTCTCCTTTGGCTTGCCAGTTTGGTCCAGTTGTAATTCTCCATTTCTTTGGTTTGACAGTGGGTAAACGAGCAGATGATGGAGTTTACTGTTCTGACGTCTCCATGTTAGTGTAGCTCACATATTCCAGTCTATCATTATTCCAGCGGTGCTGCAGTAGAGTGCCGGACCCTCTTTCAGAGCTGGAGCATGTGACGTTCACACTGTATGTAAGGCGCTTAATATGTGAACATTCTTGCTCATTTGTCTCTTCACTCAACCAGGAACATTGTGCCTAAGTGTAAAAAATAAATCTGGATTATTTTAATGAACATTAAGTTACTTTTCGCTGCTGGAGTTACTCAGTTCGCCCGGTGTATGTGCGTTCTCCTCCGTGCTGCTTCTAAATCGTAGCCTCTGATGTGTTTTAAGTGAATCTTTCAAATGACCAAATACCATGCTTGGTAATAGAAAAACTTGGGAAGAGGCCAGCTACTACTTTGTCCTGTGGCTGTAAGATCAGCTCATTTAAGGCAGACCGCTGTTGTTTTAGGTATGTTGTGCCGTTGTTTCACAGCCTTGTGCTGAAATCCTCCCGTATAAATCTAATGCTTTTAACCTGAGCTCGAAGGAAACGCATTTATTGAATGAATTTTTGGTCCCTTCTTATTCTGTGGTTTAGGTGCCCGAGGCACAAACCAATTACGCTGCGTCCGTCTCGGCTGGCTCATTTTAATTACACTCCAGGTGTCACTCTTAAATTGTGTGCTCTGTGGAGGTGAGCTGGGCGTTTATGCTTCTCATGGCCAACGGCCAGCTTCAATTTGAACATTTCATTCCTTCAGCTTTTAATGTTTCCTTGACAGTGAGAGTTTCCGCCCCAACAGAATAAACTCTCCGTGGCATGTGTGTGTGTGTGTGTGTGTGTGTGTGTGTGTGTGTGTGTGTGTGTTGTGTGTGTGTGTTGCTTTTTCACACAGATGGACACATGCACACATATCGCCTGGCGTGCACACAGTGTACAGATTAAGAGTGGCTATGAAAATGTTGAGGCCTTCCATTCCATCACACTCACTGTGTGTCCTGCTTGACTGCACACACACACACACACACACACACACACACACACACTGCACATATTCAGCTTTCTTGCTTCTTGGCTTAGCCCTTTTTAATAGTACAGCCTGTTCAGTCTGCCCACTTAAGCATGGTGGTGTTGAAGAGTAAAGTGTTTGTACAGTAAGCAGTGTTGTGTTCTACCGTGTGTGTGTGTGTGTGTGGGTGTGTGTGTGTTAGTTTATGTCTGAATGTTTGTGGACACACTTTCTAATGAATTCTTTCAGCTACTTTGCTGACACAGATGTGTATTACACACTTTTTTTTGGTGACTAGTTTGTATTGTATGCAGTGTACAGTATGACCGTTGCTGCCCAATGATAACCATGTATCTCCATTTTTAGTGTTCTCCACAATGTGAATCTGACTGTAGTTCTGCATGTTGTATCAAATTCCATCTTGAATGGACCAGGCATTTTGCTTTCTTCTAAGTCTCGAAATGGAACATAGCTGAATGAACATTCAGATGTTCCAGATAGACTGTTCGGACCTATTATTGGAAAACATGGACTCCCACTGTAATTAGATTAAAACAACCTACGCTTTCCAACAAGAAAACTTGTTCATCATATTTGGCCAAATCCAATAGGAAAGTTGGCTGCTATAACAACATACCTTCAATTTTTTGCCCCAAACTGATAAAGCCAGACAGACAGATAGAAGAGACTGTGCCCACACTCGCGAGCACACACCACAGTCTTTGTCTCGTACATCTTTCTGGTGTCTCTGCTGGCCAGTGATGCAATTTTACTCCAGGACACGATTCCAATAATCTCTCCATTTAGAGACAGGTGTTGAAGGTGGTTACTGGACTACAATGCCCACAGACTGCTGCCATTCTGACTTTGCTGAAGGCTCATTCTGTTTCTCGCTCCGGTATTGTACCTCATTGCAGCGGAGGCAGAGCAGCAGAAACGACAGCTTTTAACTCTTACATGCCAAGCATTGTTGCTCCCGCTTTGCTATACTAGACTGTTTAGATGCAATTGTAGCGATTTTGTATGGACAAAAGTATTAGGGCCCCTGTCCATCCATTGTTGGAGTCACTGTCTCTACTGTCCAGGGAAGGCTTTCTAATGCCGCGAGGGACCTCTAGCTGACATCAAGCATTAGGCATTATGTATGCACTGTAGTTATATATAGTTCTATATGCTGTAATTACACATGTGGGCAGAGGTTTTGTGCCTTGCCATGGACATGAACGTCATGAAAATCAACAAGGTCAAAAATAAACACGCAGCCAACCTAATATGGAAAAATGTCCCTTATTGACATGTCGGCTTGAAGCTTCTGGCAGGATGCTGGCTGGATATTAGTCTTTAGTAGTTGGATTAAATTGCTGATTCCCAGGTATAAACAATTCTAAGCCAATGTTAGTCCACATATGTTCAATTGGGTTGAGATCTGGACTTTGGGTCTTATCCATGTTCTAAGGTCCTATTTTAACATCCAAGTGTACCTAACATTAAACCATCGTGCTGATGGTTTGAGGATCTTCTAAGACAGTCCTCTTCATTGCTCCATGCATGTACCAGTTCATTCTGCAGCAAAACAGCTGCAGAGCATGATGCTTCCACCACCATGCTTAACAGTTGAGTGCTCTTGGAGTCGAATTTCTCCTCCAAATACATCACTGGCAAGTACACCAGCTGGTCCACCAGCATGACTAACTTAATCAATCTTTTCTGTTTCTATTGATGGTTAATGATGCTCTACCAATATCTGGTAATCTGGTCATCCGGCTCGGGTAAAGCTGGTCAGGAGGTTGACCAGTGTGTTTCAAGAAAATAGACAAGCATCCGATCCAATGGCACCATATCTACAATATCAATGCTGACAGTCTGGGTAGAGACTGCCGGTTGACCACACTAGCACCACCTTGATCTCACCCTACACTGTGGGCACATTTGCATTTTCCTCGGCAGAGCTAGCTTTCTTCTTCTCGGATCTGCACCAGGTTGGCTCGGAGAGCAGCCATAATTAGAAGTCTAAATCTGAATCCCGCGCCTAATGGGTGCAAACATGGCCTGAAGTCGTTACCCACTCAGAAGCCATTTACTTATGCCGTGATGCACCTCATCTCCAAGAAGCTGCTGACACTAACTGTACACAGTCCTCTATCTGTCTCATCTACCCTCTAACAGCTAGTCCCCAATGACAGAGGGAAGGGAAGAAAAAAAAACCCCTCCAATGCTAAACAGGGCGTGGGACATGGATGATTAGAAAGCGGGGGTGCTCCTGTCTCGCTGACCATGTGGGGGTGTATGTGAGAAGAGGCAGGCTATAGACAGTCATTAGCCAGCGCCATCAGCTCGTCTTGGAAGGCAGGTAATGAATGCGGACAGCCGGCATATGGGTTTCTCTTTCCGTTTGTTTAGCTGGGGAAAGTCTTGTGTGCAAGAAAGATGAGACGAGTCAGTGCTTGGCACCGCACGGCCGAGGGCCAGATTGAGTCTGGGAAGCAGACACATGTAATGACAAACAGGAACCCAGCACAACCACTACAGTAGAGTCATTAAAGAAAGTGGAGGAGGTCGACCTGCTTCACTCGAAACTATAATGATGAGGATGAATGGAGTGAAGCCAGGAAGGTGGGAACTGGATGTTGGTTTTGCTGGTGAGGTCTTTACTGGTTGCTACAATGCACAGGATGTGTTGAACATTTAACGCTCCACATTTACAATGTTTACAATTTGCATTTTGTGAGCAAAAACAAGTACTGACCAGTTCAAAAAATATTTATGTCTCAGCAATTGTGTATATAGTTAACCTTTTATATTATTATTGTCTTATTATTTGTATGTATGTCTCCGTTTAATCCCTTCACAGGACTTTTATTTTGAAATGCAAACACTGTGTGAATAAACAAGGAGAGCAAGCAACCACCTCCTTCTATTTTCTATCCAAATTCAGAGTCATTATTGGGCTGATCAGTCAGAGTCTGTATGCAGGTTGAGCGTGTTCACGTGGACAGAGCAGTAAACATGCACACGTTCCTTTGACAGTAAACTGATCAAGTCCAGTAGTGTGTTATGATATGGCATCATGTTTGTAGGTTACTCTCATCCTGAGATATGAAGCCTAGAGAAGTTACATGTTACTGCCTTGCCATTGTGTGGCTCTCCAGGTTCTAAATTAAAGATCAACCATTTAAGTCCCAACCTTTGTTAAAATGAATGGTCTAAGCTGGTTTCCAAATATTGTTCAGATAGTCAAGTGGTTACCAAAACAGGTGAAAACACACCCTGTACTGGTAAAAACTTTGGATGCCCCTCGTGATATAAAGACCTAGAACCAAAGTTGCTGCATCAATGAAGGTAGAACATGAATTTAATTTAAGACACTGTTTGTCTTCCATGTCCCATGTCTACTTTTCATTCTCAGCTTTCATTGGCTGATGATGGGACCTGTTCAGATTGAAGCACTGACTTCTATATTCAGAGTCGGGTGTAAAAAATCAAACAGGTTTGATATGGACTGGTCAGATTTAGAGGCTAAAGATGCCGGACACTCACTACTCAATTCTAACTACCGGCACTATATGAGGAAATGTGTGTATTACAGCCTACCTGACAACTCATCCAGACTGAGAACTGGGACTAAAACTGGGGGAAAAATCTCATAGTTTAACCCCAGCTTTAGGCAGATGGTTCCTCATGACAGCACCAACATGAGGAACCATATTCCCAAAGATAAGTGGCTCCCATGATGACTATAAAAGAGGGGCAAGATGGCATGTGTGTGTCATTGGTCCATATGTTCCCACCTAGACACTTACTTTGTATTGTCTCTGTGTGTGTGTGTGTGTGTATGTGTGTGTGTGTTTTCTTTTGGGTTTTTTTTTAGCTCACTCAGCAAACTGGATCATCTGTATTGACATATGATCATGTGATTCTGTTGAATATATGGGCCTTTGTCAACCACTGTAATATCCCATAGTACACAAGTTCCCGCACCCGGACCGCTCTACTTCTCTACTGATTGCCCTGCTGCCTTCCTCAAAAAAGGAGACTCAGCTAAAAACGGGGGAAGCAAGTTGGGTATTGGTGAGGATAAAGTGCCTTGTGAGAACACTCTTGTTCAAGATGTTTATCCGTAGTGGGATTTTACTCATTGTCCACGGGGTACGATGAGCTTTTGGCTTTTTACCCAGAGCAGAGTTGGCCTGCGAGGTGTGGAGCACACGACTGCCGGAGAAGAGGTGTTGACTGCAATGACCTTCACATTCTTGATTACAGAACGGAAGAAACTATATCAGCAAAGTTGCTTCTCTTGAACACACACATTGGTCATGAGGTCCATTGAACAGGATAAAAGGAGGCTAGCAGTTTTTGGATTTCTATAAAGCTGCTTGTAGTGATGACGATGGTTATATAAAAATATAATTTCTTTGATTTTATTTGATCTTCGGAGAATTAACTGGACTATATCGAAATCATTTAACCTGTTCAGCCGTCTGGGCAGAATCACACCCATACGGTAAGAACCGTAGAACCTCCTCTTTCTAACAGTAGTGATTACCTTGTGGTGCAGTGAAGCATCTGTGAGTGATTCAGAGTAGAATATCATACTTTTATCAAATTTATAACTGTTTTTAGAAGCTCCTGTTATTAAAATCCAATATAATAAAGCCGTTTTTATTACCTGAGATGTTGGTCATGTTGGTCCTGAATAAATAACTTTAAAGGCTTGTGCTGCTTATGAATAAGAAAGATTGGCATGGATTCAAGAGGCAGAATCTTCTAAAAAAAATAAGACCACCTGATTTTTTTCATATATTTTTTAACAGAAATATGTTATATTATAAAATATTGTATATTGTATTGTATTTTTTGATTTTCAACTTATAGACACTTATCTGCAACTTTTTTAGTTTCAAAATCTTTTTTTTGTTTCATTTTCAAGCCTCTACATTCAAAAATATGTAAACAAAACAGGCTGTTGCCCATTTTTATAACAACTATCACTTCATCCAAGATGTTAGCTTCTGATAGTATGGACCCATTAAATAATTACATATTTAAGAAGCCAAAGGCCTTCCATGAAAGATATCATCAAATGCCATGTGATGCCAACAGCACGTGGACTTTTCACATCGAACGTAAACAGCCAAACCCAGAGCCTACTATGACTCCTCAGACCCCATCTCTGTGGTACTAATTCCTTTCCACTCAACACAAACCAAACACAACCCATGGGGGACTGTAGAGGTGTGCATGCTGCTGAGAACCCTGATAGGGCCTTCAAGTCAAGTGATAACCAGGCATCTACACAGTCAACCTACAGAAAGCTCCAGGTTTGGTCAGCATTACGTGAGAATGTGCAGAGCAGCTGGCAGACATTCTCACAGACGTCTTCAACGTTTCTCTGAGCACCACAGTTGTCTCAACACGCTTCAGAGCTACAACCAACATTCAGGTATCCTTTTCACGAAGATGTCCCAAATGTCTTGTTCAATGAACATCATTGCACTGCTCATCATCATGAGGGTGCTTTGAGGGCTTGTCTTGGGCACATCAGAAGCAGCCCTCCAGTTCATTTACCCAATGCAGTTTGGGTTTTTGTCCCAAATATGCATGAACTGAAGCCTCACAGATTCAGATTCATTAACAGCCTGATTCTTGACGACTTGAAGTTAGTCCTGCAGCTAGTCCCAAGATACATGCCCCAACATGAGGCATTGTCTGTGTTTTCTTTCTTAGGCAGCATGTCCATGCAACTGCCATGTTGGAGCACTCAAGATCAAACAATTACAAGAGTGCTGAGATATGATGATTCCTTAATGGGTAGTCAGTGTGTAGTAAAGAGTAAACATATCCTGTTACATATATTTTAAGTATTTTTGAACAAATGATGGTGGTTTTCAAAACAGGGAACGTTTGAGTCTTACTCAATAATATTGCTGAGAGTAAAAAAATGACTTTTATTCTGGTACGTTTGTCTCCCTCCTGATATTTTAAATGTTGTAATTCAATGCACAATTTGTGTTCTTCATCCAGACCCGAGGTCAGTAGTCCGGATCTGGAAAGTGGAAATGTGCAGCAGGAAGTTGCTAGAACTGCCTGGGAACTTTAACATTTTGTTTATTTCATTACAGTTTATCCAAAAAGAAATTACTGATTTGGTGTGTATATATACAAATGCATGTGTCTGATCGGGTGTGTGTGTGTACAGATGGATATATCTGATCGGGTGTGTGTGTGTACAGATGGATATATCTGATTGGGTGTGTGTGTGTACAGATGGATATATCTGATCGGGTGTGTGTGTATGTACAGATGGATATATCCTGATTGGATGTGTGTATGTAAGATGGATATCTGATTGGATGTGTGTGTGTACAGATGGATATATCTGATTGGGTGTGTGTGTGTGTATGTACAGATGGATATATCTGATGGTGTGTGTGTGTGTGTACAGATGAATATATCTGATTGGGTGTGTGTGTGTACAGATGGATATATCTGATCGGGTGTGTGTGTGTGTATGTACAGATGGATATATCTGATTGGGTGTGTGTGTACAGATGGATATATCTGATTGGGTGTGTGTGTGTACAGATGGATATATCTGATTGGGTGTGTGTGTGTACAGATGGATATATCTGATCGGGTGTGTGTGTACAGATAAGGATATGTCCCTGATCGGTTGTGTGTGTACAGATAGATGGGTCTGATCGGGTGTGTGTGTACAGATGGATACTATCTGACCGGGTGTGTGTATTACAAATGGATATGTCTGATCAGTGTGTGTGTACAGATGGATATGTCTGTTCGAAGTGTGTGTGTACAGATGGAAATATCTGATCGGTGTGTGTACAGATGGATATATCTGATTGGAATTGTGTATATATACAAATGCATGTGTCTGATCGGGTGTGTGTACAGATGGATATATCTGATTGGTGTGTGTGTACAGATGGACTATCTGATTGGGTGTGTGTGTGTGTACAGATGGATATATCTGATTGGGTGTGTATATATACAAATGCATGTGTCTGATCCGGGTGTGTGTGTGTGTACAGATGGATATATCTGATTGGAGTGTGTGTGTACAGATGGATTATATCTGATCGGTGTGTGTGTACAGATGGATATATCTGATTGGGTGTGTATATATACAAATGCATGTGTCTGATCGGGTGTGTGTGTGTGTGTACAGATGGATATATCTGATTGGGTGTGTATATATACAAATGCATGTGTCTGATCGGGTGTGTGTGTGTACAGATGGATATATCTGATTGGGTGTGTGTGTACAGATGGATATATCTGATTGGGTGTGTGTGTACAGATGGATATATCTGATTGGGTATGTGTGTACAGATGGATATATCTGATCGGGTGTGTGTGTACAGATGGATATATCTGATGGTGTGTTATATATACAAATGCATGTAATGCGATCGGGTGTGTTGTGTATGTGTACAGATGGATATATCTGATTGGGTGTGTGTGTACAGATGGATATATCTGATTGGGTGTGTGTGTACAGATGGATATATCTGATTGAGTGTGTATGTAGATGGATATATCTGATTGGGTGTGTGTGTACAGATGCATGTGTCTGATCGGGGGTGTGTGTGTACAGATGGATATATCTGATCGGGTGTGTGTGTACAGATGGATATATCTAATACGTCCAAATCTAATGAATTTGCTGCACCTTTTGAGGTGGAGCAGAAAAATCAATGAATTAGCTGAACATTGGTGTTGATCGTCTGGCTTTTGCTAGAGTATGTATATCTTGTTACTGGTTAACGGTTCCAACCCGTTCCTTTGGCTATACTTGGCGCTATGATCCCATTTCAAACACCAGAAGAAACTAGCCACCAGAAAAAGCTGGGCCTGAGCTGAGCGTTTCAGCAGAGTAAATAAAATGTAACATAATCAACACTAATATATGAGCCAAACTGCCACCTTTAATGAACACTCACCCTCCAAACATTTAATCTGTACATCTCAGCCAGCCGTTAGTGTGAATCGATAATTGGCTAACGTGAAAATGCCGTAAATATGAAGCACATTGGTGATTTCTAAAGCATGCCTCATGGCAAAAGTTCAGACAGAAGAGAGAATTCAGGTCATTGATGAAGATGCTGTGGGACAACTTTCATAGATACCCCAACACCTAAATACACCTCTCGTCACAGCTATATAAACCTCACTGGCGCTTACTTGTATAATAACTGATTAATAGCCTATATAATAACACCTGCTATGGTGAATGGTCTGAGTAGTCATTACAGAGACAGCAGGGAAGATTATATTATGACTTCTGAGGATCACAGATCAGTTCAGCAATTAGCTGGACAGTGCGTGTTGCCCAGGACCAGCCTGGGTCTGGTTCCAGGCTGCTCAGTGGTGGACATTTCAATGATTAGACTGCTTAAACAGCTTGAAGTGTTTGGCCCAAAATAGCATTTCCACGTCTCTGTGGTAAAACCAGACACTGGATATCGGGTAGATCTGATATGTTCTTGTTGCCCAACAGACAGCAAGAGCAAGTTCTAACTGTCCAGCTGGTTTGGAGATGCATGGGTGAGCGAGCACCTTCGTGCCCAAGCACCTTCACTTTCTTCAGTGTCTACAAGAAGTAGGTGTTTCTAATAAAGTGGCCAGCGAGTGGAAGCTTTTAGGGTGGGGGTTTCTAATAAAGTAGCAAGTGTGTGGAAGCAATGGGTGGGGTTTCTAATAAAGTGGCCCGCGAGTGGAGCACAGGGTGGGGGTTTCTAATAAAGTGGCCCGTGAGTGGAAGCACAGGGTGGGGGTTTCTAATAAAGTGGCCAGCGAGTGGAAGCAAGGGGTGGGGGTTTCTAATAAAGTAGCCAGCGAGTGGAAGCACAGGGTGGGGGTTTCTAATAAAGTGGCCTGCGAGTGGAAGCACAGGGTGGGGGTTTCTAATAAAGTGGCCTGTGAGTGGAAGCACAGGGTGGGGGTTTCTAATAAAGTGGCCAGTGAAGTTTGCCTACAGAAAATGCCGGATTTAAATTAGATGTCCAGAGATTATATGAATTTATCATTAGTAAATGAATTTGAGACACACACACACACACACACATTATGTGTTAATGGAAATTCCGAGTTCACGCCACAGTCATGTTGAAAAGGTTGAGGGAGGGGAAGGAAAGCCACCATAACCAGAATGTCAAAGTGGATAAGGTTAATCGTGTTTTCTCTGGGTGAGAGATTAGTTTTCACCAGAACACTGGCATTGTACAGTATGTATATATTTGATACACTGCTCGATGCTTGTCATATTGGATTAGGGGGGCGTATTTTTGGAGCCTTGGAAGCTGATAAATTCCTCCGACGTGACTGAAAGCAGTTCGGGATTCAGATTCGTAGATGGATGTCACATCTCGATTGTTGACAGTAATCCAATTCTATTTGGGGTCAAAACTGGATGATTGGAGATCCCGTACTATATCGGTATCCATCAGGGCTGTAAAGATTATCGCACTCTGCCAATACGAATGTGTAATCCTGAATAATCGCATTCTGCTTGATGGGTTTTCTGCCTGGGTTCGTGTCTAAGCAGAGCTGTGAGACTTCAGGCCTTGGTTTGTCTAAACAACGCCAGGAGAGAAGGAGGACCATCTTTGCGGGCAGCTACATTAAGCACCATATCTCAGGATCATCATATGCATCAAATCCCAGTTTCAATGCCAAAGGAGCTTGCGGTGCATGTTTACTGCTCAGTCCTGATCAGAGAGAAGGGGCGGGGTGGATGACATCACTGACTCATATGTTGGGTTATAGAGGAAAAGTCCTGAGATGGGATAATACATATACATACATAAATAATATAAATAATAAAGTAAATTCAGGTTGATTTTTTATTTTATCAGGAGCACTGCCAAGTGTTTTAGAGAACATATGATAAAAATCCTTGTTTCTTGTTAGAAATGTCTGTTCATTAAAAATAACATCAAAATGATTGAATTTTTAGCTCAAAAAGTATCTGAATTATGCACTTTGAACAGGACGTCTTCATGAAAAATGCAGCACTCAGCGTGGAAGATCTTTAACTCACAGGATTCTACAACAAGACCAAAACCGAAGCTATGGAATCCGTGTAGAAAACGAGTAGTACAGCAGTAGCATGATGCATGAACGTCCATCTCCATATCTGTGCAGTGTTTCACCAAAGACAGGCAGATCATGTGCTTCAAAGAATAGCAGTGACTGAGAGCCACGCAGATACAAATGTGGGTGAGTTGTTGAGAAGACACCCAGCATGGTCGCTGAGTAAAGTCCTCCATGTGAAATGATCTGCCCACAGGGATTCTCCGAAACTAGATCAAACCATGAGGTGCCTATAGATCACCACCCAAATACCAAACTCTGTTGAGCTACGGTCAGCCTTTCTCACTGCCCACTGGTCTTAATTACTTGATTCGTGCATGAAAACCTGCTGCTTTTCTTTGCCAACTTCTTAATCACGTTCTTGTCCACCTTAGAAGGTGCAGCAGTAATATGTTTCTGACCCAGTATTTTTAATCAGTGGTCTCCAGTCCTGCTCCTGGAGGGTTACTGCTCAGTCCTGATCAGAGAGAGGAGGCGGGGTGGATGACATCTTCCTGAGGGTTTGGATCCAACCTAACTGCCATCACCTGATCTTTTGTTCCAGAAGCCATGTGCACATTCAAGATGCAGTAGATAGATCAGGGTTTGCTGTATATAAAAGTTAAACAGGGCTCTCATTCTTGTTCCATGCGATATTTTTTCCCATGAACGCATTTTAGATCGGTTTGAAGCATTGATTTGAACAGAGGAACCATAAAACACGAGGGCTTTGTGACGTACCTTCCTAATGATGTGTTTCCTTGTTCAGAATAACATAT
Source organism: Acestrorhynchus altus (assembly GCA_034509495.1). Classification (NCBI taxonomy): domain Eukaryota; kingdom Metazoa; phylum Chordata; class Actinopteri; order Characiformes; family Acestrorhynchidae; genus Acestrorhynchus; species Acestrorhynchus altus. The sequence continues at coordinate 27,019,730 of CM067517.1, read as the reverse complement.
ACTGTCACCGTCAGGCTTGTTTGATCACCTTTATCACAGATCAAGTAGGTTTCATGGCAAAGTGTTTTCCATTAAAGGGGCTGTAAAAAGTTTGGGATGGACTGGTCAGGTCCTGGTCTGAAAGCCCAGGTGGTCCCCTGGCTCCTCAGTAGTCATGTAGAGTTGATGAATTAGTGTCCTGGAACCGATACAGAAAAGATATGTTTGTTTCTCAGTAAAGAGAGTGATCACTAACATCACACTCTTCCTTTGTCTGTTGACTGCCTGCGCAAATGCTTCTGAAACCTCTCGGGGAAAAGCTGTGTATGAGCAGAGATGGCGAGAGGCGGCCGATTCCATCTCCAGCATGCGAGTTACTTTTTTTTCCCCCGTCCTGGTCCAGGGCCCGCAGCCGGCGGCACTATTAAGGAGATTAGGCCGGAGCCAGTTATCTGCCCGCGCCATGTTTACACCCGCGTCGCCGCAGAATTTCATTTACAGACTTGATGGTGTGGCCCTTTTCTCCTGTTTCATTCTTTCCTTGCAACACACACACACACACACGCACACACACACATTTGCTTGTTTGTCCTCCTTCTCTTTCATTCTCTCTCACTATCCTTTGCTCTCCATTGGGACGAAAGTGAGCAGAAGAAGTATTCACCGTTTGTATTTTTCCAAGGGATTTCGTCTTTCCTCAAGAAAACAAGCCCAAAGAAATTTTAACCGAAGGTTAAAATAAAAAAATAGAATCGTCCCAAATTCCCCATTCTGAGGTTCAGGGTTGCTGTTCATTGCCCTCATACATTTGCTCTGCCAGGCTTTTTCACTCTGTCATCCAAGACACTGACCACACAGAAGTTCTCATGAGCTCCAGCTCATGATGTTCTTTGACCACAGAAATACTCTTGATTGGGATTGTGATGTTTGGGTGGTGAATCTTCAGAATATCCATATGTTTAGAAGCAATAAATCCAAAAAAATTGTAGCCGCAAGGAAACATATTTATCAAAACACAAATCATACAAATATTTAAATTGTCGTAATTCAATCATAAAAATAATCGCCGTTACATGCTTTTCTCCTTATTTGGTGAAAAAAAACTAAAAAGAAACAAAAAAAAAACCATCAAACTGCAACAGCATCTCACAAAAGTGGTCTACGTTTCTAGAGAAGAGAAGAGAAGAGAAGAGAAGAGAAGAGAAGAGAAGAGAAGAGAAGAGAAGATAGACCTTTATTGATCCATTGGGAGGGTTCCCTCAGGGAAATGAAGGTTCCAGCAGCAGCAGCGTCAGTACAGAAGAGAAAAGAATAGAAAGAGATAATAATTTAGTAAAGAAACATTATATAAAAGATATATAAAATAGAGACAATATAACAATATACAATACAGATAAATAGTGCATGAATAATGAGTCCTGTAGGAGGCGGTATTGCACATTATCATTGCACTTCTAAACTGTTTATTGCACAAAGTCCAGTTGTGTTGTGGTTCTCGAGTTGCGTGTTGCAGGATACTGGTTGGTTGGTTGGTTCCTACTGCCATCCTCTGTCCTCCCGTTACCACTCTTCACCCCTGGGAGGAGCTGTAGAGTCTGATGGCGTGCGGGACAAAAGAAAAAAGGTTAATAAAGATCTGCTTACGTCTAAGCACTCATAGTGGTTCCCACAGGCCGCCGAAATAGACATGTTCTAGCTTTCAGTTTCAGACAAAAATGAAGTAGAAATGATCATTTCGACACACTAACCACTTTCAGGGCTTTGGTGTGAAAGAAAGCGGAAAGCAATTTCACAAAATGCAAACCTCTCTCGTGTTTTCGCAACTCTGTCTTAGTTCTGATTGGCCAAAAAGCAGCTTTCTCCGAGCAGCAGAGCTTGGAGAGGAGCTCCAGGACTGGAAAAAACACACTGCACTGGATCTCCCAGCCCAGATTTGACTCTGTATGTGTTCACTCTTGGGGCTGGCTAAATGGTTACTGTTCAAAATGCCATGAATTCTTCATGCTGCTTTTTTCTTATCTGGTTTGTTTGTAGTGCGCTGGGAATTGGAAGTGCAGCGCGGTTCCATCCCGGTTCCATCATATCTGCCAATGCTTAATTTATTACAAACACACGCCTGCCGTTCCGACGTAGCCAAGCGAAGACCTACGCTGTTCGAGAAAACATTTATACATTCATACATGTTCTGTGATAAATACAGTGGTGTCGACTTTTTATGCCTCACTTTCCAACTTCGCTCAAGAACTTTGCAGTTCTCAGAGTCGCTTCCAGTCGCTGGCCGAAGATACTTCCAACTGCTGTCTTTTCTAACGAGCGTTTTTGAATAACTTTGTTCGATTTGCATTCGAACATTTCCAGCCAATGTGTTTTCAAAAGGTTATTAAAACCATTACAGCAGAAAGCAGAAATCCAACAATACAAGCCGTCCATAAAGAAATGGAACACTTGCATGGAACATCTCAGACGCCTGATGGACAGCATTGCAGCAGCACAGTGCTCTGTCCACATGCACATGCTCAACTTGCATACAGAGGGGGCGGGACTGATGACGTCACCGACCCAGCTATTAGGGTACAGACGAAAATGAGAGGGGGCCGTACACGTGGACAGAGCAGTAAACATGCACTGGAAGCTGCTTTGGGATTTAAACTGGGATTTAATTCAAGTGGAAATGAGAATCATCTCTGTAGGACACACTTTTCCACACAGAGACCAGAGAAAGGATCGGATCAAATCCATGCCTTTTTCCATGTATTTGTTTATATTCGTTCATATTTTGATAGCAAGGACATCATTCGAGAAAAACGGCAAACATAAAAGCAGATTGCTCGGCCAGAATGAGCACGTGTGCGTGATTGAGACCACGGCTATAAAGAGGTGGCTGGAAAACCGTTCGGTGTGATTTGTCGGCAGGGAATTATAGCCATTATGCTCCATTCCTGCGTCATGGAGTCATGTTAATCCAACAGTAGAGCAGACGCTTTAAAATGACTATAGGATTGAATGCTGCGAGTAATTGCAGGTGTATTTAGAGCTGTCCGAGAGGAGACCCGGGATAGGACAGGCTGTGACACTCAATCTGCCTTGCCTCCCTCTGATCCAGGGAGGAGTTCAGACGTTACAATTTGGCTGACAGAGGGGTTCAGAACTGATTTTGGTTAACTCTCTACAGAAACTCTTATTCGTCCTTTGTTTTGCACTCTTTCTGTCCTCTTTCCAGTCCTACCTTTCTCTCTTTCTTGCCTCTTCTTCTTCTTCTTCTGTCCTATTGTCTTTCATATCCTTCTTCTGCCCTCCATTCTGCTATAGCTATAACCCCCCCCCATTGCTGTCCTTCATGATTTAAAAAGGATGGAAAGAAGGATGTGAGGAAGTAGAGAATGATGAACTGAAGTAAGAAACGGCTGGAAGAAGGACAGGAGAAAGGAGAAGAGTACGGAAAGACAACGGAAGAAAGGACAGAGCGTGAGAAAAACAAGAGGGACAGGGAGGATGGACAACATAGAGCAACAAAAGCCAAAACCAACAGTAAGACAACAGTAAGAGAACTTTTCATCCCCTTCTGTTCTGTCCTTTCTGCTGTCCTCTATTGTGTCTTCATTTTTCTATCCTTCCTTCTTCTGATCTCTTTTTTTTTTCTTCTGTTTCCTGGTTCTTTGTTCTCCTGCTCTTCTTTCTTGTCTTTTACTCAGAACTTACTTTAAGCTTCTTCAGTCTGGACTGTCTCTCACACTCAGACTTGTACCAGTGAGGGTTCATTTCTGTCTCTCTGCAGCGCAAGACGAGACGAGGCCAGAGAGGTGGACAACATGTTAAACTAAACGGTAGACCAAACAGACCGGCACTTCCGAGCTTACTGCTCGCAAACTTCCTTTCCCTTGAGAACAACCTGGATGAGCTCCGAGCTGGAATAACATCACAGCGTGATGTTGTTAAAGACTGTTGTGCTCTTACTTTTATGGACAAAATTACAGACACGGTGGTCCAGCTGCAATCACAGTTTCCTGCGTCTACCGTGTGACCTTGTCGGGGAAGAACAAGAGGGGGTGTTTGTGTTTACATTGACAACGCGTGGAGCACAGATCTTCAGCTTGTACACACTGTTCACCTGATCAGATATAGGTCTCCACAAGCAAACTTCTCAGAGGAACCTGGAGCCCTCTGTGACATACTGTATGTATATGTGGCAATAAATCTTGAATCTTGTTCTTCTGTCCTTCTCTCGTCCTTCTCATCCATTTCTTTCTTCATCTTCTTTGTTCACTCATTCCTTCTTCTGTCCTCCATTCTGTCCTTTTTTCTTCTTACTTCCCATGCTGTAATTCTTCCTTCTGTTTCCTCTTCTTCTTTCAGATCTTACTCTCTTTCGCATTCTCCTCTTTCCGTCCTTCATCTGTCCTCTCTTTTATTTGTTTTTTTTTTCCTGTTTGTTTGTTTTTTTTTGTTCCTTTTTCAATCCTGCCCATTTTCTGTCCTTCTCTCCTTTGTTCACATGTCCTTGTTCCACTCCCATCCAACTTATTTTGTCTACATTTCCATCCATTCATTCTTTTCTGTCCTCTTCTTCCTATCCTGCACTTCTTCCTTCTTCTTGGGATCTCCCATTCTTTTCATCCTTCTTCTGCATTCCTCTTCTTTTGACTCACTCATCATCTCTCTCTCTTCCTCTTTCTTCACCCTTCACCCTTACCTTCCCCTGTGCTCTTTCTTTCTTTTCCCACCATTTTCAAGTGGGCTTTCTTCTTCTGTCCATTTTCTTCCTCTCCATTCTTTTCCCTCCTTCATGTCTTTCTCCTCTGCTGCCTTCGCTCTACCACCCGCCTTCAAGTCCTTTCTCCTCATTTTCATCCTGTTCTGTTTTACTTTCCCCTTCATTCTCTGGTTCATTTTACTGCCCTCATTTCTTCCTGCTTCTCCCCTTTCTTTTTTTTTTTTTTTTCTTCTGTCCTTTTCTTCCCCTCCAGTCCCGTCCAGTCCATCACAGATAAGCATCAAGCTGCACCACATCAAAGCTCATGCAGTGATTGCACTCTCGCTCTATCACACTCTGCGCGCACGCACACACACACACACACACACACACACACTTTCAAACACAAACTCTTTCTCACTCAATCAATCTCATACTCTCTCTACCTGAAGTCTCTCTATATGATGTCAGTCTCCCATAACCAAGAATGCTGTTATTCTCTCAAGTCATGTTTCAATGGCTCTCTCTCTCTCTCTCTCTCTCTCTCTCTCTCTCTCTCACTCACACACACACACACACACACACACACACACACACACACACACACACACAGATAGACTCACTTGCATACAACTCCTCTCTTTCACCCACTCCCACTCATTGGCAGGGAATTGAAGGGCCTTTCCCTGGGGATTTCAATTACCCCCAGTTTAACCTTAAGCTAGCACTTCGGCCTTATTGTATTCTAATTAAAGTTTGCCCACTATGAGCCGTATATCATGCCTCCCTCCTCCGTCCAGCCGCTAATAACAACACTGCTTTTATCAGCCCCTGAACCCCCCACTGCCTCTCCTCCCTCTGCAATTATTTACTGCTTTATTCTCGCTTCAGAGAGGGAAACTTTCCTCACCTCTAGCAGAGATATCTATTTAATTAGAGCCTGGTCACGACATGGAGAAATGAATCTCAACTCAGTTTTATTTATATATTTATGCTGGCTTTTCATACTTTAATAAAGCGGTATAACACAAACTCTTTGTTCTAAAATAAGCTGTATAATAATAATAATAATAATAATAATAATAATAATAATAATAATAATAATGTGTGTTACATAAATAATTACAGTGCCTTATGAACGTATTCAGCCCCTTGGCATTCTTTTTTCCATGTTTTGTTATCTCACAACCCAGAAGTAAAATGGATTATTTGAGGGTTGGCATCATTCTATTTACAGAACAAGCCAACAACTTTAAACATTGTTGTTGTTGTTGTTGTTGTTGTTTTATTGTGAAGCAAACAGCAACTAGGACAAAATAACAGAAAACTATTCATTCCCCTAAAGACAGTACTTTGTACAGCATTAAGCATCATCCATCTTCCCCTCGACTCAGACCAGTTTCCCATTCCTGCTGCTGAAAAACAGAGTTCTTGGGGTGATGATGTGTTAGTTTTGTGCCAGACATGGTGTTTTTCTTGGTGGCAGAAACATTTTCGTCATGCATTTGATGATAATGGATTTCATGTTGCTCTGAGGAATCATCAGAGGTGTGGAAATATTTTTTATAACCCAACCCTGACTCAAAAAATTGATCTCTGACTTGTTTGGAGATCTCGTTTGTCTTCGTGGTGTTGTTTCATTAGTGGGGCCTCTTGCTTAATGGTGTTGCAGCCTCTGGGGCCTTGCAGAAAAGGAGTGCATATAGTGACTGTCATGTGACACTTAGATTGCACTGGGGTGGGGGATACCTTTGCAAGGCACTGTACCTGTGCCTTACTGTAGAGTGCTGTTGTCCTCTCCTTGTGTCCTCTCAGCGCAATGTCCTTTTGCAAGCTGTTTTAGCTTTGATCCTTCTTATATAATTGGGTTTGTCTTTCTTACTGGTTAAAGCTCTTCTGCTTCTACTTTCAGCTGCTCCCTTTAGTGGTCATCACAGCGGATCACTTGCCTCCTCTACTGTTACACCAACCATCTCCAGGTCTCCTCCACATGACTGGTTAAAGCTCTGATTGGTGCTTTTCCTACTGATGTGTGCTTTGCTGCAGTTTCGTTGAACTAATATAGCCCAGTTTATTTTTGAGGTAGTGGAAGATGGAGAGAAGAGATAATTGGCTAAGGTAAGCTAGTGTGGGCACACATATGGCTTGCCTAATCCCTGTAGCAAATTGCTGCCAACAGAGTGGGCTAGAGGTCTATAAAGCCCCCCAACATTTAGAACTGGTGAATGAGTGGGACTCGTGCTCCAGCCAGTGCTTTGAGATGAGCTGCGGAGTTGGGGATGAGGTGGTGAGGTGATCGTCCAATATTTTGACCTCATTAGTACTACTAGGATTCAACACAATCCAATCCTTATGCTACAAAATCTAGTAGAAAGTGTTCTCTGGACAGTAGAGATGGTTACTCCAACAAAAGCAGGATCAACTCTTTTAATTTCAAAAGAAACTATCAACAGATTAGTACGGTGTTTATTATTGCCTACTTCATAGAGGAAACCCAGGGCATCCACAAAGATTGCAGAATTAATAATACCATTAATTATGTAGCCATAGCTCTGTCTCTTGTGGACTATTTGCAGATGATCCTGATCCACTGTGAAATGTGTGGTTTTAGAGGGAGCGCTGCTGCTGAAATGGGCCACTCATCCATTCAGATCCACCGACGCAGCCTCGAATTAGAACTCCCATGACCATTTAAGGACATCAAGGCAGTGAAGTGGAGCTAAGTTGTAGGTTCAGCAAAGCTATGTTCACGTAAGCTATAGCTGAAGAAACGCCCCCTCTGAAAACGGAACAGAGCACTTAAAGCTTTTATAGAAGTCAACAAGCTTGAGCGATAAAATAAGAAGGAAAATCTAATTATGAACAAGGAGACATTTACCAAACAGCCTTTTGTTCATTGTGAGGGATACAATACAAACTATCATATATAGTGAAGCCACGTGAAGCCACCTAAAGGTCTGGGATATCTGCTAGATGGTAAACGAGCAATTCTTTTTGTAGCCTAACTGACAGAAGAGCCACTCTGGCACAGAAATATCCAATGAAGGTTATGACTGGAATGTGCTCCTGCTCATGAGTCTGCATAGTCACAAACCCACATGAATGCCTCTGCTGATCCCTTTCCACTGCTGAAAGTGCCAACAATGGGCATGCAAGCAATGGCACTGGACCTTGGAGCAATGAAAGAAGGTCATCTGGTCCAATGAGTCAGGATTTCCTTTACTCCACATGGATGACTGGATACACATGCACCACTTGCTTGGGAAGTGATTGTACTGAGGGAAGAGGATGAGCCAGTGGACGAACTGTCCACAAAAATAGCAATGTTCTTTTGGGAGACCCTGAGTACAGACTTTCATTCGGATGTCAAATTGCCACCCACTCTAACGTTGCTGTAGACCAGGTACACCCATTCCTGGCAGTGGTATTCCCTGATAGACACACTGTTTGGAATGATTTGAGGAACACGATGAAAACTTCATGGTAATGCCCCGGCCTTCAAATTTCTCCAGCCATGCAAGTATGTGTGAGATTCATGGGAACAAGACGCCTGAACAACCGACGCCCCACCTTGCATCTTATTGGACTGAGATCCTCACTTTCTGGGCAGTTACATGCCATTTTCTAGACTAACATCTCTTACAGACTTGATATACATATAACAAACAAGAAGACTTACCCTATGTGTCTGGGGAGAGGTAGATCTGGGCATCCCTGCTCAGACTGCTGCCCCTGCAACCCGGCCCTGGAATAGCAGAAGAAGACAGATGGACAGACGGACAGACGGATGGATGGAAGACTTACCCATTGTGTCATTGCATCATTGTGTGTTGCCATCTAAAATTCATGCCAAACGAGCTTCCAGTGCATGTTTACTGCCCTGTCCACATGGACATGCTTAACCCGCATACAGACTCTCACTGATCGGTGAGGGGGCGTGGCAGATGATGCCACTAGCCCAGATATTGTGGGAGGGGTTGTTTACATTTCAAAGGACAGAACCTTTAAACGAGTATGCTGATTTGAACATGCCAGTGGAAAATGTTACCATCGTTATACTGGTAACAACAAGAATATGACAGTGAAACACCACTGATTCTCTTCCTTCTTTGCTGGATGCTGTTTTTCCCATCTCTCATCCCTCCCTCATGACCCTGAGCTGCAGGGTCTCCCAGCAGATAGCTAGGCCTGTATTTTGAGAGAAGCATGATAGTTTCACTTTCATTTTTGGTCTGTGTACTAGAGCCACAGAGCCCCCATGGTGCTTCAGAGGGTAATAAAGCTGCCATCTGCCATCTCACCACTGAACCAAATAGGCGGAGAAGAGGGACAAGAGTAATGGAAAGAACAACAACCAGTACCATCTGCATCTAACACAAGTTCTACACTTTCATAAGCCTACACAACGTTTACTTGTACCGATCAACCTATTTAAGCATTAGTACTGCTGACTCAGTCGGTTTGCAGTCCTCTGCACATCTGAGCTAAAATATTTTTAAATTGCACTGGATCTTTGGACTCCTGACCTTGCAGAAAACTCACATCCTTCCGATGAGCAGACCCTTATGCAGAAATGAAACTCTGGACTTTAACCATAAAATAGCAGCTTCATATTGACCCTCCATTGATCTGTAATAAGGGGAACTGCATCTCTATCATTCCCACTCCATGTCATCCTTCTGTTTCTCTGAGATTGACCAGAAATGCATGTAAAGTCACCCTCATGCCCAATGGTAAATACAGATATGGACATGGATATGGACAATCTTCTACCCTTACTCTGCGTTCAATTTGTCCATACTGTTCAAATGCTATACAAGTGTATGGATGGAGTGGAGCACTAGCATTGGACACTGTGGCGGTAGTGTATCCAGCCGTTCCAGCAAATCATGCTACCATATGAACACAATGAAGACGACTGCCGAAAAAGACTGACATATTCTTCTTTCATCTTTTTCTTTTGTGAATAAATTATAACAAGCATCTCCGCCGTCACCATGCCTGACTTTGAACTACCGTCTAATGGAAGTATTGTTTAACACTCGTGCCACTGTAAAGATTATTCATGTTTTGTTCATAAAGGGAGCAGAAATTAGTCATAAGTGTCCTTTAGGGGTGGCTAAAAGCACAAGTTCCACTTCTCCGCTCTAGTCCAGAAGCACCTTTTTACAAAACGATGCTTTAAATTGTGATGTCTAAGAAAATGTAATCACTTGTGTGATTCCTGACTACTTCCCCTCAACTGGATGTGATTGGTGGTAACTACTGGTTTCTCCTAAGGTCTCCACCTGACTGTGATTGGTCCAAATAACTACCACAGACCTCCTCGTGTGTTGGACTGGTCCTAATAGCCATATTTGTTCGAAAACCTCTACCTGGGTGTGTTTGGTTCTATTTGCTACCTCCACCTCACAATAAATGACCTCAATGCAAGCCTTGTTCCTCCTGTTTGTGACCTTTATCTGACAGGGAATGGCCATAATCTCACAATGTTTGTTCAGAGACCTCCCCCTGACTGAGACTGGTTCGAATTCACAGCATTTGTTCTAAGACCTGAATTTGTCCATAAAGGCTTCTTTGTTCTAACACATCTCTCTGTCTGCAGATGGTCCTAATCAGTGCCTTGTTTGTTCTTCGTTATTTTAGTTGGGACCACCCTCTGAGTGCAATTGGTCATCGCCCCTCAACACCTAGGCACCCGCCAAGCAACAATTCAGCAACCAACTCCGATACCATAGCAACACCTTACCAACCACTTCATCACAGCAACACTGCTGAGCTGCAATCACAACTCTCAGCTTCAGCAGGAACTGCACTCTGTACTTTGTTCTGAGACCTCCCCCTGGCTGTGATTGGTCCTAGTCACCTAGTCATGGTTTCAAAGGTCTAAATGATCTCAATTACCAGCCTTGTTGGTTCTGAGACTGCCATCTGACTCTTAGCGGTCCTAATCCCATAATGTTTATTCCCAGATCTCCCCTGGACCGGTGATGGACCCTTCAGTACCTGCACCACACATCAACATTTTGATTGGCCACTGTGCAGCTAACTTGCATAAAATTGATCCAGAAGGACAGTGAATATAGTGAGCATCAGCGGTTTGTCTGACACATCAGTGTCACTGCTGTGCTAAGAACGGTCCACCACCCCACAAAATGTCTGGTCAAGAGTGCTTCTGTGGTCAGAATGTGGTCGGATGAATAGGCTGAAATATTTAAAATCTACAGCACGGCCCTGAATCCACCCACCTGATCAAACAAATTGCTGCAGTCAGAAGTTCTTGATTGGCTGAGTAGGGTGTGTTAGATTTTGGTTGGAGTTGAAACCTGCAGGAAGGTACCTCTCCAGGAGATGGCTTGGTGTGCCCTGATCTACAGTGTTGCAGGTTGGTCAACTTGATATAGTGGGGAGCCAGCACAATACGTTATTGTAATTGACCATATATAATTGACCGCATTGACCGTTACATTGCATGTGGAAGTGCTCTGAGACTGGAAAATTACTAGGTATCCACCAACCCAAATGATTGGAGTGGTCCATTTCAGCAGATTTGTCATATTGAACAGCCAGTAGCCAGGAGTCATGCCTCGGCAGCTCTGAGCCGTGGTATTTTGCTTCCGCTCTAGGCTAATGGGCCAGCAGAATACTGAGTGGCAGCAGAAGTAACAGGGTGCTTGCTGGTTGCCCCTCAACAGTCAGTAACCGTCGTGAGAAGAGCTGCTGTCAGAACGTCTCAAAGTAACTGCACAGCCAGTTTTTGCCAGCTGTTCTTAAACGCTGAATTAGATATTTTTGACCAGGCAACAGGCACTGGCAGCTCAGCCTGCAGTGAGAATTTGCACTCGTTAAAAACTCTCAATGGAGGAAAAGGTAGCCTTATTGCTTCCCTTTCCCCATTGTGCAACAGGAATGGAAACTTCATCTCTCATACAGAGTGAGGAATTAGATTTGAGAAATGGTGTCTGGTGAAGCTGTTCTTTAAAACATCATTAATGGCAATGAAAAAGGACCATTTGAGAGCCAAAAGGGTCCTTTCGCATTAGTGAACTAAGCCAGTGGGGATCCGAATCACTGGTTCAAAGCTACAGAGTAGAACATGAATCGATCTCCACAAAGGCAACATTCTTTTTCTTGCCCTTCAACCGTTAAGCGTGGGAGTGGATGGATCGTGGTTTTATGTTCTAGTTAGTTGCAAAGGCAGCATGTCACTGGACGGCTTATACAGCAAGATGGTTGTCCTAAACACACCTCAAAATCCACAATGGACTGAACCTAAAGTTGTCCAAGTTTTCCAAGTCCACTGACCTAAACATAATTGAAAGTCTGAAAAGATCAGAGCAGGATCTCCCAGAGCTGAAAGCCTTCTGATGGAATAATGGCTGAAAAATCCCCAAACAAGAACTGAAATGTGTGTTGTTTTGTGTTCCTAAGTGACCGAGGGTGCCCAAACGTTCCCTCCAGACAAAAACATGTTGGGAACTGCAGTTCATTACGTAATTCAACGTGTATTTACAGCATTATGTGTAAAAGATCAAGCAAAATGAAAGCAATAACTCAAAATTGGAAGGTTAACATCTGTCTCAAATAGTCTGCAGTTACAGGACCTCTTTGAGGCCTTCTCCTAAATGGCCTCTCACGCTTCACAGACCAGCAGTATCTTCTTTGACACCAGCAGCCGTTTCCCCATTACCTCCTCACAGCTGGATTCCTCTCCAAAGCTCTCAGCAACACATCTCCATGCCGCTGACCACTTTGTTTTGTCACCCACTGCCTCTGCCGTCCCTCATCGACCGTTCTGCCAGACAGACACCAGTGTGACACTTCTTTCTACTCTTAGTACCCAGCTGTCCGTCCACCCACGACGTGACTGTTCGACTCCGGGGAGGAAAGTAACGACTCTCCCTTATTTATCCCCTCAGACACTCAATCGGCCTGTGATCTCGGCAGCTGTGATGAATGGCCATGGCTCCCCTATGCTAGCAGCTGCAGGTCAGCCCGACGTGGGCTCTGAAGGGGGAACAAAAAGAGACATCATCCAGTTCTACTCTGTCACAACAAAGGCTGAATCTGGGGCTCCACCAGGCCCAAGATTGCTTTGAGATTTTTGATGAAGCTTTCCTAGCAAGTCCTGAGCAGAGAATATAGGACAACACCCTCAATTATGAAGAACCTGAATCTCTGTTGCATTCTCTTATGATTAGAACTGCATTAGATGTCACCAGCAATAATATATGGACTGGTATTCATGCTGGATACATTTTGATCTGGTGAAGGGTTTGACTGGCCATATTTACATGAGATGTTTGGGTCCACCCTCAAAAAATAAATAAATAAATAAATAAATAAAAAGGGAATTGTACTTTCTGCCAGTGAGTGTAATAGACAGATAGCTATTTAACTTTTAGAACTCTAGGCTGATATATGTACTTTAATGTTCCAGAAACTTAATATATATATAGGAGACTGTCAATTGGTCCAGATTTTCAGGGTGCACTAGAGAAGGTGAGAAGGTGCATGTAATACAAGGTTGGTCATTAAAGAAACAAACCACATTATACAAAAGCAAGACCAGAGCACGGCATGCTGACATTAATACACAAAACCAACAAACACTGACGGAGACAAAACTAAATACAAACTGACGAGGATTGGAAAAACCCAGGACAGATCGCAAGGGCAGGGCTATAAATGAGACACACACAGTGAACACGAAAGACAGGGTGGAACCAGTGAGGAGACAAAGCCAAAACAAGTGATGAAAAGCACTTGGGGAAACCAAAACAAAACACATCGAGGACAGGAAAGGAAAGACAGGAAAGCATGATGGGACAGAAGCATGACAGTAGGTCCCTCCTCAATGTGCAAAACCGGGGCTTGTAAGCCAACAACAAACAAGACCAGGACCTAGAGACAAGACAAGAAATGAATCAAACTAGACACAAACAGGAGACTGGAAACAAGACAGGACCAGGGGCGAAACCAGGAAGCATGGGACAAGGGTCTTGGGTCTTGTAGTTTGTTGTGATATGTGTATCATGTCTGTAAGGTACTCTGATCTTAGCCAGAAAGAAATATTTTAGGATAGCCATTTATTTAGCCAGCAAGGCATCAGAAACGGGACGTTAGGAACCCTCCTCTCTGCATATCCCAGCTTCGGAGCACAGGATCCTTTCAAAGCTTGAAATCAGGCATGCTACAGCACCCCAGGAGCAAAGTGGGTTAAGGACCGTGCTCTAGGACCCAACAGTAGCAGCTCACTAAATATATCAAACTCACAACCCTGTGATCAATAACAAAGCACCCCAGACAGTTCAGCCCAAGCTCAGGCTAGACAGGTACATAATATATCTCAGTTCTTGCAAATTCCCATGACTGGGATTTTGGTTCTTGTCACCATGCCATCACAAATGTTCTCTCATGTGAACTATATGAGGGCACTTACATATGCATGGCATGAACTGATGTTATTCCCTACAAAAGCTCGAAAAGCTTGTCAGATTTACTCAGAGAGAGTGTAATTATCTGCGGTGTGAGATGAGCAGGAAATGTTGGGAAAGTCAGCCTTTAATGTGCATTCGTCGTGTAATTATACTTGTTCTGAGTAATTAGACTCTTTGTCACAATTTTCGAAAAGGTCTTGTTGGAAAAGCAACATTTCATACAAACGTAATTGCCTCGCACTTTATTACATGTGTGTAATTATATAAGGAAAACTATGCCGTTACAACTTAAAAGCTACACTCGTGTAATTATGTGGGCGATAACTGCTGTTTGTGTGTGTGTACATAAACCGAAGCACTGCAAACTCGTTCAAAAAGGGGCTTAAATGAATTATTCCAGAAAAGGCAGAGGTTCTGTATAGAACGAGGACAAGTCGCCTGATGATGGGCCAACACTTAGACAGCTGCGCCACCTGAGAGCCCTATATAATAGATTACATAATCTATAGAAGTGGGTGGTTTGTTAATTCTCATACATTATAAACGTTAGCTCTCCAAGCTCCTTGCCTTTTATCCATCTATGCAGCATAACAGGCTTACAATGCCACCCATGGCTTGTGATTTATATCCCAGTGGTAAATTGGCGGAAAAAAAACGCTGCTACCCTGCATTTGAAATCTGATGTACATTTTCAGATAAAATGAAAATCATAGGTTTTGAGTAATAAAGACTCAAAGAAGGGATAAAAAAAAAAAAAAAAAGCTAGCACTAACAGGGGCCAGCCTCTGAACGCCTGGCCCAATTGGACAACTATTATCATTCAATTTAAATTCCATGGCTTATCGACCATATGAGCGTTTTATCTTAGGAACGAAGGGTAATAATCAGCTTCCTTTGAAAGCCGCACCATTTGAAGCAGATCAAATCTCACCAGGCGATGTAAGATGCACTGCTCCACGTGTTCCGAAAGTCATCTTCAGAAACTTATTAAAAAGTGCTTCAACCGATAGGCGAGATTTTCAATTTCAGATTAGCACTTGTGATGGGGAACGAGGCTGCGATGTGAAGGGGTTATGAGATGATCCGGCCTGGGTCATTTACATAAAACAACTTTATGAGTTAGCTGCTGAATATACAGTGAGAAACCCCCGACTGTGACAATGTCCTGTGCACGCAGGAAGGAAACTGAGTGGATACTGTTGTAATTCCTCTTCCAGGACACCCATTTTTTTCTCCTTTTTTGAAGTATTAGAAGAAACTGTAATGCAGGGGTGTCAAAATGTATCTGCAATGAGCTGCTCTGGCTGTAGGTTTTCATTCCAGCCAGTTTAAAGGCAGTTGATTAAACAAGTAGAATCGAAAAGCTGCAGGATATGGTTCTAATACCTCTGTTATAAACAGCTCATGTGCAGAATCATTACTTAAAACAGTTCTGTAGTCAGCGCTGCCTCTGAGGCAGAACAAACCCCAAATGTTCAGAGAAAAAAAAAACAATTAAAATAACCAGTAAGCAGAGTGTGTGTCTGTTCCTCAGGACTTCAGATGAGGATAATGGTGTGCAATTCAGTTTGAGATAGTTTTTATTTTATTTCATTTTATTGGAAAGGAATTAAAATTTAGAATTTAGAAAATTAAAGAAATTAATTAAAAAGCTTGTAGCACTTTCTTTGGTTGCTCGCTTGTAATGTTGTGCAGGCAAACTGTCAAGACTGCTAACTTGCTAATGGAATTGGGTCATGGATAATGGAATTGAAGACGTGCCTCTTAGGGGATTTGCAACTGATGGTGACATGCACCCACGTGAACAGATCTGTGTCACTGCACCTACATCACCATTGCTCAAATTTTCAGCGTATTATTGTATCTGAATTACACACATTTTATTCAATACACATACAGAGCTCTGAGGAGCACATTTACAGATTTACAAATGTCTAAAACTCCGGCTACTGGTTGTTACTCCTGGTTATTCTCTGAACCAACAGCGATTGTGCTGCCTCAGAGGCAGACCTGCCTCCAGAACTGTGTAAAGTAGTGATGTTACACCCAGACACTATAACAGCACTATTACACTGAACTGAAAGCTCAACAGAAGGTGTAATAATTGCTACATCAGGTTTACTTCAGCCAACTTGAAATTATGCTGATGTAAAAAAGACAGTTGGATGAGCCAAAAGTTCAGGATTGCAGTATTTGCTACACGTCCGGTCAAGAACGGTTCTTGTAGTTGCTCTCCAAGTGAACCAATTAGCTCTTAAATTAATAATAGGAACTATGTTGATGCTGGACTGCGATTGGTGCTGACTTCTAAGTGAGCTACATTCCCGTTCAACTTCACTTAATCCCATTTTCAACATGATGGAACTGATATTATATTTCTGCTCTGAGGACACACGAAAATCAGATCCGCTCAGTCAACTCGAAATGGTGCTGAAACCGAAGCAGTTAGTCAGCTAATCCAAGAGTGCAGCTTCCCCATATTTGCTACATGTTCTATTAATGTAGGAAGAGTTGAGTGAATATTCATGTAATTACTCTTCCACTGAACCCATTTTCCATCTCATGAAGTATTAGTGGGATCTGGGTTGACTTCGGTCGACCACGTTTTCCAGTTTTCCATCCCATTAAGTATTAGTAGATCTCATGAAGAAAGAAAGGATAAAACCATCGTGTCGCAGTTGCTAATTGAGACCCGTCCCAGTTCAATTTCACTCGTCTTGGAAAAGGCAGTGATTTACACCAGTTAACCTGCAAAGTCATGAGCTCAGCTTTGCCATATCTGCTAAATGTTCTGTGTAGAATTCACTCAGAATATAGAAAACTAGATTTCCTTTTCCGAGCAACCAATTTCCATTTCAATAAATATTTGTAGGAATTATTATACTGGACTTCCACTAGCAGTGGTAACTCTTAAGGGAACTATGTTCCTGTTTGAAACGGAACCACTTACCTGGCCAATCGAAGAATTCAGATTCAAGAACACAAGACACGAGAAATATTAAAAAGTGTATTAAGACTCACTGATCTCTATACACTTAAGTACACTTCCAAGAGCCATGGGGTATCCATCCATCCATTTTCCATACCGCTTATTCCTGAATAGGGTCACAGGGGAGCCGGTGCCCAGCCGGCAACTCTGAGCGCAAGGGCGGGAAACAACCCAAGACAGGGCGCTAATCCATCGTAGGTCTCTCACACACACACATTCACACACTAAGGGCCACTTTAAAGTCACCAATTCACCGACCACACGTCTTTGGATTGTGGGGGAAACTGGAGTCCCCGGAGGAAACCCAAGCGAACACGGGAGAACATGCAAACTCCACACAGAAACTTCCCAGGTCGCCCCACCCGGGGATCAAACCCAGGTCCTTCTTGCTGTGAGGCAACAGCGCTATCCACTGCGCATTCGAGTTCCAGGTTGTGCCAGCATTTGAAATTCCTTGATCTACGGTGTCATGGATAGAAGACATTACCACCCACAGTGGACAGAATATACCCTTTCGTATACCCATACAGGTTTTGGGTGTATTCGCATGGCATGGTTTGGGTCCAGTGGTCCACCTAAATTCAGTAGGTACAGGAGATCTTGCTGTTACGTTTTACTGCTTGGTAACCATTAGCAGCCCTTCATAGACTTCATATACCCCCACAATGGGATATCCCAGGATAATGCACTGTACCACCAGGCCCAAGTTGTCCAAAATTGGTTCTGTGATGTATTCCTGGTACATGTGACACCATGGATCAAAAAATGATAAATGAATCCACAGCTCTGGATATCAAATGTCTCATCCATCTGGCTCCCACCATCATGCCTCACTCACTCACATGATAACACCTCACAACGTGGGCGTTCCCAAGTCATTCCCTGAGGTAGAGCCTGAATTTATATACCGACATCCCATGACAAGGATATGTATTATAAATATCATTGTCAATGTTATAATTTCAAATAATTCATGAAAATATTTGTATTTTCAGGGCAAAAATACTCTGGATTGTCAATTTCAAACAGGAAATCAAGTGTTTTTGACTCCTTATGAAAAAAAAAAAAGTAAATTCAAATGATCAATATTTAAAGGGTTCTAAAGGTTAGGAGAACCATGAAATGACACCGATTTAAACCAAGCCAGATTGCTGACTAGCGTATTTATGTAAAGCTGATGTTGTTTTCCTAAACCGAACATAGAAGAACATCTACAGGAGCTTTGTTTCAGGTCAACAAACTTAAAAAAAAAGTGCTGAAACTGAATCAGGTATCTGACTAATCCAGCATGTTTTATTAATGTAGGACAAAAAAAATGAGTGAATATATTTGTGATAACTCAACTAGGGAACCCCTTTCTCTTTTCCCGAAGTCGGAGAATGAGCTTTAAAGATATTATTTCACTGACCCGAGGAGCCAAGAAGGGATGAAAGTGAAACATTTCTGCTAAGTGAGCTACATTTCAGTTCCACTTTAGTCCATTTGAAAAGTGCTGACCTAAACACTTATCTGGCTAATTCAAGAGTCCTAGTTTTTCCGCAGCTTCAAATGAAATACACATTTACATTTATATTTAATTATTAAGCATGTATTTTAACAAGAGTGTATCATTTTTTTTTTTAATTATATCTCTTTACATGAGCTTTGTTCAGTAGTTTTAATAGGCAGTGGGGGTTGAATTAGGAGGGACGCAAAGACATCCTGTTGAGATAAAACATATATATATATATATATATATATATATATATATACACACACACAAATGATTTTTTACATTAAGTATGTTAAGCTGTGGTTGATTGTACACGGAAATAATGTGGTTATGGTTCACGTGCAGAGGAATTCAGTGTGGGAGCATCAATAGACATTTATATTTGTATTTAACTCCAGGTTTCCAATGAATGTGAGCTATGTCAGTGTGAGTGAGTGTGAGGTGCAAGCAGGGTTCAGTTTGGTCTATGTGTGTCGAGAAGTGTAATCGCCTGGGGTGGAAGAGTTTGTGTGAGGGGTGAGTGGGGTTGTCCACAATGCTGCTGGCTTTGCGGATGCAGCATAGGGTGCAAATATGGAGAGGAAAGAGACCCCAATGATCTCAGCGGTTTCCATTATTCGCTGTAGGGTCTTTTGGTCAGAAGTATTGCAATTCCCAAACCAGGC
Source organism: Acestrorhynchus altus (assembly GCA_034509495.1). Classification (NCBI taxonomy): domain Eukaryota; kingdom Metazoa; phylum Chordata; class Actinopteri; order Characiformes; family Acestrorhynchidae; genus Acestrorhynchus; species Acestrorhynchus altus. The sequence goes on along the minus strand of CM067517.1, from coordinate 27,000,475 downwards.
AGTGATGCAGGTGCTCAGGATGCCCCGTGTAGTGTGTCTGTAGAAGATAGTGGGGATGGAAGAGGAGAGATGATTCGTCCTCAGTCTCTGCTGGACTCTCTTGGCTATGGAACTGCTGTTGAGGCACTAGGTGAGGTTCTCTGGAATGTGAACACTGAGGAACGTGGGGTTCATGACCATTTCTGGATCAAAGCCATTGACGTTGAGCACTGATGTTTGCTTCTTATACCACCGTTCTACATTCAGACAGAGGGTGAATGTAGAGCTGAAAGTCGGTCAGCCGGGGGGGTCTGGTCATTTTTTCAGTCCAATAACACACTTCCAGAACTTTCTGTCTGACATTTAAACATTGCGTGAGTAAAACTGAGGGCAAACAGCTCCTCCCCTCCCAATATCTGGGTCCGGGATGTCATTAGCCCCGCCCCCTGCATGCAAGTTGAGTCTGTACTCGTGGACAGAGCAGTAAACATGCACCGGAATCTGCTTTGTCGTTTAAAGTGGGATTTGTTATGAAATGTGAACTGTTTCTGTAGGTTACTCTGATCCTGAGATATGAAGTCAGAAAAACGCTGATTTTCATCCATTGCAACTATGGCAAGATAAATACCGTCTTCCATTCTGGAAGCACCTTAAATTACAGGACTATGAGAAGGACTGTCTGAATGTACCCAAACAATTAAAAAATGCTTGGACCCACAACTGCATACCTGAGACGCCGGAAAGCGAGGGTTTTGAGGAAGGTCTGTCCGGAGCTGATACAGTTTGGTTTGGAGTTGGACAATTTGTTTTGGTGACCTGTGGCTCCAAGGCTGTAGAGTGGGAGAAATTTAATTACATACTGGCAACACAAGGCCAAATCTTTTTGCCTCTGTATTGAATCATCATTTTCATCAGCAGGCAGCACGACACACTGCAGTATTCTATTCACTTACCTTGGTAGACTTAATTGGTTCATGATGACATGTTATGATGGACACACATATTTCTCATTTAAGAAACACTCTGCTCCACAGATGCTTATATAGAGGATGTCCGTGGGTTGCAACTGTGTGCGCTGTGAAACTAGAGTATGGAATTTTGTGGAGTTGGTGGTGTGTGCGTACTGCAAAAGACGATTCATTGTTCCTTTGATCACGGCTGTGCAGTAATGACTGTGTTAATTACTGGTTTTTGTATCTTCTCTGGCCTTCCCCTGCCTAGCTCTTACATGAGGATGATGGGTTCAGGCCAACTTTATTCAATTAGCAGGCATTACAGTTGTGCTTGTACGTTTATAAACATTCATCATGAGTATGAATGGCAATATAGGGCTAAGTTTAATTAGTTGGTCACAATCACAGAAGACCAATCAGCATTTGAGCACAAGATACCAAGGGGTGGTGGACGTGTCATGGTTCGGGGGTGCTTGGCTGTGGTAGGACCTGTAGATCTCTCCATTGTAAAACAAAAAAACAAACAAAAAAACACTGAAATCTGAAATATTGTATCAGACGGAGCGTGAGGGCAATGATACAATGATACACCATCTATACAAAGACTGACACTGAAACATCCCCTAGCTGATTTTTCTTTATTTGACAAAAAATGAGCAATGCTACTGTGTTACATTTTTTATTTAAAGCTCGGCAATTCTCAAGTGGAGGTTTGGCAGTTTGGCAGCTTCATCACAATAACACACCATCCATTCTTCACATTTGATACAGAGTTTCCCGGCCAAACACACACCTGTGCTTCGTTGGGCTCCCTACTCTCCAAACATGGCTCTGTGTGACTTCTGGCTGAAAGAACTATATTTCAGTCCAGAGAAGATCATGCAGAATTCAAAGGACCAGCTGCAGGCCATCTACTTTACATTAAATTAGTCATATATACGACACACACACACATATATATATACATATATATATATATATATATATATATATATATACATATATATATATATATATATATATATATATATATGTAGCAATTTCATGTAACAGCAAACCAAATACTACAAAACTTGACACCAGCCTTTCATCACTTTCACCTGAACAGCAGCCCAGAATTACCTTTGTTCAGCCACACAAAGGACCTTTCAACATGACTTCCCATTTGAGATGTTCGCGATGCGTTCCTGATAGTTCAGACGTGGGCTTTAAGGTGAAGGTTTTTCTCAAAAACAGCCCATAAATGAAATACAATCAGTAATAAGGATAATTGCTGTTATTTTTAACGCTGTCATAAATCCATTTACAATGAGCGATATTCGATGCGTTAGTCCTAGCTGGAAAAATCTCTAATGAATGCAATTATAACCCATTATTGTCAAGTCACACTGCACCTCTGTGCATTTCCCTGACTCCTTTCCCTTAAAATAATCAGTGATGGTAGGTCACGAGGACTTCGAATTTGGTTGGGGGGGGTTGCTTTGAAGGTGTGACCTATGATACTGTACATTACTTAGGACCGCTTGTTTATAACTGTAGCCACTGTGCTTTTTGCAGTCCACTGCCATTGTGGACCAGTTTGATTTGATGATATGTCCACTACTTGGCCCCTGAGTGTTTTAATGCGTCACAGTATCAAAGAGAATGTTTCAGCAGAGCTTTTGGCCGCATGTTGGCATTTTATGATTGGTTGTGTTAAGCTCAAAGAGGCTTCCAGTGCATTTTTACTGCTCTGTTCACATGTGCATGATCAACCTGCAAGCAGAATCTGACTGATCAGAGAGGGGAGCGGGAGCTGATGCCAACCTGCATACAGACTCTGACTGATCCAGAGAGAGGGGCGGGCTGATGATCAACCTGCATACAGACTCTGACTGATCAGAGAGAGGCGGGGTGATGCTCAACCTGCATACAGACTCTGACCCAGTCAGAGAGGCGGGCGATGCTCAGCCTGCATACAGACTCTGACTGATCCAGAGAGGCGGAGCTGATGCTCAACCTGCGCCACAGACTCTGACTGATCAGAGAGGCGGAGCTGATGCTCCAACTGCATACAGACTCTGACTGATCAGAGAGGCGGGGCTGATGCTCCAACCTGCATACAGACTCTGACCCCAGTCAGAGAGAGAAATGGGCTGATGCTCAACTGCATACAGACTCCTGACTGATCAGAGAGAGGGGCGGAGCTGATGCTCAGCACATACAGATACAAACCCCAGTCAGAGGGCGGGGCTGATGCTCCCAACTGCATACAGACTCTGACTGATCAGAGAGAGAGGGCGGGGCTGATGACGTTACTGACCCTGAGAAGGGAAAGGCTATTTGTATTCTTTTTCTGCTCACATGAATTGACATGTAAATACATAAATAAATAAAAATGAAAATTCTAGGCACAAATACATTTCTGATCAAAACACAGTCAATTTCATACAAATATTTAAATTCTATTTATACACACATCTCAAATGAAGACAAATCTGAGTAGCCGAGGATACTCATATCTCGGATCTGTGATTGCCTGCATGTAAAAGTATGTCAGATCATGAAAATATCCCACAGAACTGGCACAGGTTCCTAAAGGTTAACCTTTAGTTCTGGGGCCTTGATGATAATCCAGGAAAATGCACACAGGAAGTATAAAATTATGAAGCCTTGGGGAAATAGTTAGATAGAGGAACATGCCGAAGCTCAGAGATACATAATAATGACACATCCTCCAAGGTCTTGCAGCACACAGGAAACAACCCCATAACTAGCCACCTCGGGAAGAGTCTCCTCAGGACCTGTGTTGGATTGTAGTCGCCCTAAAAACGACTGATTCTTGCCGAGAGCTCACAGTGCAAGTGGCTCCGGCCATTTTGTTATAAACAAGGAATAGTCTAATGAGTCCCACTGCTTATTTCAAAACAACTAGCTGTACCCTAATGCTCTTATGGATTATAAATATGGCACAATAATGGAAACACACACACACACACACACACACACACACACACACACACACACAGTTATCAGGTGGAAGTTGTCTGCTGAGCATTCACGAAGCCAAGACTAAGTATGAGTGTATTGAAGCAAACTTTAACCATTTATTACTTTTTTATAGAAAATTTCAGGAGCACTGGAGTTTCCATTGTATTAGAAACATCTACATCCATCTGAGGTTACCTTCCATGCAGGTGAAGCAGTTGTTTGTGGCCACATCTCCATCCCCATGGTCAGAATCTTTGGTCAGACTGCAGCGTCAATAAAAGAAGTGATAAAGCCAAATTTGCTAACATGTACCTCAGTTGCTTCTGGCTGGGTGTTGTGGTGTTATGGGTGGTTGGTAAGATGTTACTTAGGTGGTTTCTCTAGTCAAGATGGTAGCCCAGATCATGCATATGTGCTATTAACATGTGGGTCATGTTAGAACATAATATTTTAGACACCATGATATAAATGGCTGCTGGCAGGTTTCTGTCGTGTTTCATGGTAACTGTAATTGTTACTCTTACAGTCAACATATGCGAATTAGTGGTTTTCTAGGTGGCTGCTATGGGTATTAGATGACTGGTAAGGGTATTGTTAGGTAGTTAGGCAATCGTTGGGAAAATCGAAGTCTTCATAAATTAGGTATATTTTGTTCAACATTTATGAACCTTGAGAACCCTGGGCCATCTATCAGTGATGTCATCAGCCCTATATCTCTCTCTGATCAGTCAGAGTCTGTATGCAGGTTGGGCATGTACTGCGTGGACAGAGCAGTAAACGTGCACCTGGAGCTCTTTGGTATTTAAATGGGGTTGGTCAGGACAGTTTCGGATAAGCCTGGCCTTTGTGAAGACCTGTTTGAGACAAGCCTGGCCATGGTCAGGGACAGTTTCAGAGAAGCCTGGCCTTTTTCCCCATTGCATAAGAATGATGGTCAAACAATAAAGGGAGCTCAAGAGAATACTAATTGGCTGGAATTGCTAAGTGTCTAATTAGTGTAGATTTAATTTTATGTACATATTCATTCCAAACTAAATCTGCTTTTACTCGAGTGCCTCTACTGTCTGAACACAAGGCCATTATCAAGTGACAGTTATTGCAAGTTGGATCACTCTAGGAGTGGAGCCTAAATATGGGTTTTGCTTATTTTATTCCTTTTTCAGAGCTCTGTTTTCCCATTATTGTGCCATGTTTCTTATCCACCGCGGCAATACAGCCTCCATTCAGTATGTTAATAAAAGTCTAAGTGGCTCCAGTTAAATAAATGGGAATGAATCTGGGTCTGGCTGTGGGGGTGCAGTGGTTTATGTTAATAGCCTGCGCACTGTGTTCTCCTACATAATGTTCTGATCTAATCCCGCATTATTAGTTTTTGTTAATGGAACATTAGAGCCGTTCTACAAAACACACACACACACACAATATATATATATATATATATATATATATATATATATATATATATATAGATTATAGATAGATAATAGATAGATAGATAGATAGATAGATAGATAGATAGATAGATAGATAGATAAATATGCAGAGAAGAGAGAGAGAGAGAGAGAGAGAGAGAGAGTTAGAGAGAAATTTATAATATTTGTATAACCAAGTATTTTACTGTTAACCTTTTTTTTTTTTTTTTTGGGGGGGGTGGGGTGGGGTGGGGGGTTGGGTTTGTTTGGGGGGGGGGTTTCCACGACAGTCGGACCCCATGGGTTTCTGTTTCAGTGTATAGTAGATTTCACATGCATTGCAGCTCATTTTCCTATAGGCTGCATACATTAGCACTGGGATTTATTGCCTTAATTACAGAGTGTGTACAAATGGTTCCGTCCTTTCTTTCTCTCTGTCTTTCTATCTTTCTCTCTCTCTCAGAGAAAAGGCAAAGCATGGAGAAATCATTGCCGTTCGATGAAGGGGTTACTCTCCATCTTCATCCTCGTGACAAGTGGACGCCGAGCCATCAAAGCAAACCAATGCTTAAGAGGCTCTGAGAGGAGGCCTCGTCACACTGATCTGAATCGAGTGTGTGTGTGTGTGTGTGTGTGTGTGTGTGTGTGTGTGTGTGTGTGTGTGCTGTCTTCTCAAAGAAGCTGTAAAAACTGCAATCCTAGAGAAACACCAGACCTGTGCTGAGTCTGGGCACCCGGCTAGTATTACCAGTTGAAAGCATGATTTTTGTAGTAACTAAGAACCTTCCGGCTCATTTTTGCCTGATTTTCACTCATTCCTGCAAAAATCTTCCAGGTCTTGATCCATCTTGTTCAATGTTTTGTGTGTCATTTGTACGTATTTGTTGGTAATTGAATCAATTCTTCTCTCTACCAGTAAAATGTCCCACCAAAACCTGATTCATCCACCCTCCAGTTTAACAGTTGGGAGAGGTCTTCTTTTCATGATATATTGCACTCTTCACTCTCCAACCGTACCTTTGCTCATCGTGGCCGAAGGTCCACGTGCGAACGTTGTGGAGAGCCCGCAGGAAAGCTTTTCTTCTGACGACCCTTTATGGAGGTTGTGTGAGTGCAGGAGTCGCTGCACAGTGTCATACACCCCTCCACCTCTCAGGACTCCATTTCCCAAGATCCCTCAGTCAGTCACCTAACTGATCATATGACACTCAGACGATCACAATCACCAGAGTACTGATTGTTCACACCTGGACTGGGATGTATTTAGGCCTAGCAGTTTCTGAACTCTCTGTCTAGCTTTGCCTGGCCACCTTATTCTCTTTCTGAGTGTTTCTCGTATCAGTCCTTTCGTGTTGGACCTATTTTCCTGGGGTTTTTTTTGACTCTGCCCTTGCCTCGTCCTGCACTCTGACCTTCTGGTTTTTGATCCTTGCCTGTTTGACCCTGTTTGTGATTTTGCTGACTACTTTACCATTAAATTGGTATTTTTATATCTGCGTCTGCTCCACTCTGTCCAGCCTCGACACACAGTAGCACAGTGATCCACCACCCCAGTCTGGTCAATTGTCCTGAACACCTATCACAGCCAATCAAATGATCTTGCGTTTGTAGAACTCCGGTTGTCCTCCGCGGTTTCTCCATCTGCTAACATTTAGTTATCTTCTCAAAGGCTTTTTTGCATGCTGCTCTTTTTCCTTGTGCACGCAGAAATAACACATTCAGCTGGTATTAATAAAATGTTGTTTTGCAGTGCAGTTTGTATATTATATATATAAAATACTGCAATCATAAAGCACTCTTTTCTCTCTGTTGACTGTCAAACTTTAAAAAGTGCTCAGGCTAATGCACTCAATCTATTAAAAAAAAAGTGTCTAAAAACTCCTATTGATTTGTGCATAAATACTGCATCAGGCCAGTCCATTTTTTATATGTTTGTTTATCCCTTTAAAGTGTTGCTTCTCTCCAGACGAATCGTGACGCATGTCACAGGCTGAGTTCTGGGACTCGAGCCTTCGCTATACCCAGGGGCAGGCTTCTGAAGTACAACCCATTGTTTAGCTGAAGTAAGCAGCACAGAGGGAATCCCCCAGTGGTGTGTACAGACCTCATATAGACCAAAACCACGGTGGAACTGCACTTGTTTGGACCCTTGAAAGTTCTAATCTGTACTTTTTTTTTCTCTGCTGATAAGAACCAGTTGATCTCATTTTCTTGGGGCCTGCAGAAGGACCAAGGAGGGCGAGGTAAGGTGACACTTTCAGAGTGGAAAAAAGATTTCTGGCCCCTGCCAGCACATTCAATATAAGGTTCAGATATAAGGCTTATGAGAACAACAAAAGGTTCTAAAGGGGGGAGCAAGGGAGAGCTGGCAGTACTGGTGCCTCATAGAATTCAACTGGACAAAGTCTATCTCCAACAGCCCAGACCAACCAGTTAAACCAATCACAGTTAAGTGGGTTTGTCAAGTCATCTGCAGAAGGCCCAGTCCTATATACACACACACACACACACACACACATTATTAAAAATAGTTGCACCCAGAAGGAATCAACTGCAATGATGTTGTACCAGACTGTCATGGAGTCAGAATGGCAACAGGTTATCTTCACTGATGAGTCCCACTTTGTCTTAGTGTAGACAACCATCGATTCCATGTGTGGAGGCACTGGGGTCAGTGCCATGATCAACATTCCCTTACATGTTCATTGCAGGCACTTTGACAGCCCAATGCTTTGTTCATGAGTTCCAGTTCCAACCAGTGGTCATTCCTAAACACACACTCTGGTGCTCTACTCCAACAGGACGACGCTCGTCCACACACTGCTGCCATCTCAAGATCTCGCCTTGTCGTGGTCGGTCTCATCTCCAGGTCTATCCCTGATTGAAAATGTGTGGGATGCTACTGGACGTTCTATCAGCACTCCACCCCTACCACACCATCTGCAGAACTGAGTGAGAACATTCAAGCTGCATGAGACTAAATATATCTACCTGCAACCACAGTGTGTAAATATATATATACACGTTTCATTGGAAACCAGAATATTGCCCTACAATTGGTCTGCAATATGCATTTGATATATCGTCCACCATGTTTGAGTTTTGAGACGCTTCTCGCATTCTTGATGAACGTTCTCCAAAACATCTGGCTGAATGTTCTGTAAGACAAAGACATGTTCTGAATCTTCACAGAACACCTTAACATGAGAGAATCCACAGATAGAAATCCAAAGGGGGTTAATCATGGGAACACGGTGGCCAATCATCATGATGGGCCCCTATGACCGACCCACTTTTGGCGAAAGTGCACATTGTGCAGCCGTAAAGGTACCCAATTACAGACGTGCAACACACATTTTACGTTTTAATGATAAACGTGACCAGCTATGCAGACACAAATATTATTTTCAGTCGTGCATTAACCTTTAGAGACAGTTTTGTGGGATGTTTTCATACTTTGAAATACATTTATTCACCAAAAACCTATTTTAGGATTTATAAGTGTGTCAGATGAGTCTGCTTGCAGGTTGATCATGTTCACATGGACAGAGCAGTAAACATGCACTGGAAGCTCCTTTGGCCTTTAAACTGGGATTTATTTCAGTTGGAAGTTAGTGAATGGTGGCTGTTTTCCAACCTGGATTTCTCACTGAGAACTCTAACATAGAACTTGTTTATGATGTAACATTTGAGCGTCAGACGATGACAAAGACGCATTCGTAGGATTTTGGGAATGTATTTAAAGAAACAAACAGAGGAAACATAACAAACTATAACAAACAAACTTGATTTTTGGGACCAGCCACATGGACGGCCATGATCACTCTCTGAACAACAAGACTCTGAAACAAAGGGTCTTAAATACATGCACAGAAAGACACACCCCTGGGACACAATGATGACTGGGCAGGGTTACAGAGGAGACACAGCTGGGAATGGGCGGAGCAAGGGAGGAGACAGGACCGAAACATAAACACAAGGGGAGAGACAAAACAAAGACAAGACAGGAAGACAGAAGGTAGACAGGGCTGATACCTGACATTTGATATGTTATCATGTCTGTAGTTTACTCTGATCCTGAGAGATGAAGCCTGGAAAAGACATTACTGCTCCCAAGCTGCAGATCTCGGGTTCTAAGAGTTCAAATGTGTAGATATATAATCTAGGAACAGGAGTCTAGACTATGCAGAGACCTTAACAATTACGAAAGGTGCAGCTATCTGAGGTGTCGGAGGCTTTCTGTCTAAGGTGCTTGCTGAGACCTCCTGTGAATTTACCACGATGCCACTTGTTCTGCAGACTGTTTTGAGGTTTAAGTGGATTCCGACACCACCTCATTCGCTTCGCTCATGCACCGAGACGTAGACATAAAGGCCGTGAGACATTCCTGTTGTCTTCAGTGGTGAGACGGAGTGCCATCATTAACGCACGGTGAAGGGGGGCGGTGAACGTGAAGAAACATGTCAGGATCAGATTTAACGGAAAGGATCTTTAAGGTCGTGGACCTGTATCATCTCAGCTTTCAGTGTGGCAGTCGCTGGAGAGACGTGGCAGCTGTGAAAGAAGCAGGCAGTGGTTTGTCGAAATGAAAGGCCGCACAGCGTGACAAACACAGCAGTGCACAGTGTGTATGTGGTGGCTGTGAAGGTTGGGGGTGGCTTGTGAGAGCCTGCTTGTGACTTGGTCCTTATGGTGGGGCTTCTCCTTATGATCTCTTGCAGAGTTTGCTTTTCTAATCTGGCAAGAAACGTCTCCAATTATTCGTTTAAACGTCCCTCAGTGTCCACAGGATAAACAGATGTGTACGTCAGTGTTATTGACAGAGCGGGGACTCTGATCATTCATCATTTCACTCAGAAAAGGTAGATATGAAGCAGTGCATCTCATCACATCCTACCACACCACTGCAGGTAGTTGCAGCTTGCTTGCTTTGTCATCTGCTACTGAAATCTGATTTGTGGGCTTTACATATTTGACCAAAATGAATCATCTTTTCATCTATGCGATCCTCCGTGGGTAGCGAGGCGACATGGATGCAAATCAAGAAACAAAAACCTGATTATCCTCATCTTTCCTTCCCAGATCCTGCCGCAATATTCTGCCACAAATTAAGAAAAGGTGGTTATTCTTCACCACTGGCAGCAGCAGGTTCTGTTTCAGCTACGTTGCTGCTCTGGGTCAGTGTTGATGGCTTACATCAGTGGTTTTCAACGTGTGGGCCACAGTGGTACTGTGAATATTAACATACGCATATGCAACTTGGAAATTTGCCACAATTTGACTGTTTATATCAAAAATGTACTGAAAAAAATACTGAAAATACTAATATTAACTTGTTAAAAAAATAATGATAAGTTCTAATGTCCTATATTATTATTATTTAAATATATGTATTAATTTATGTATAAGTACTGGATAGTATTAGCCATTCTCAGGACTTTTATTCTGAAATTTGAACACTGCGAGCCACAAAAGCGTGCCCTTTATCATGTTCCTCTGTAACCCAATATCTGAGTCAGTGACATCATTAGCCACGCCCCCTCACTGATCAATCGGAGTCTGCATGCAAGTTGAGCATGCACATTTATGAAGCCTAGAAAACAGCATGTAAGTCCCTAAAAAGTGCGGATGTCGGGTTGAGAGAGTTACGTTGATTTTAAATACAAAACAGCATCAAAAAGCTAAAGTGAAAATGAAAACAAATCACTGGAAAGGAATCATTCTCGAATGTTTAATGATTATAAGACTACCTTCAATAATTCACGATTTAAAAGGTATATTAAAGTTAATATGCTTAAAATTCTATGTTGGTTGTGGGAACCTCCCCAGAACATTTTTGTAAGGCTACAGGAAGTTCTAGAAGAGGAACGTTCTGAACATTTTTCTTAAGTTACGTGAATGAGATCAGTTCTGTAAAACTCCCCTCTAAACAACTGCATTACTATGATAATGTTTACTGAGTCGTTATATTTTCTAATGGCCTTATAATGATAAAACGAGCTCAGTGCCATAATAACAACTGAGACAAGATCAATGTGAGCACAATAGGGATATTAATTTTATTACATTATACAATTCATTCTGAAAGTGTTTGACCCTTTGAACTTTTTTTCCAAAAAAAAGTCTACACTCAGAACCCCATAATGACAAATTGAAGAATTCAGACTTTAACACGACACTTGGAAATGATCTCTGAAGGCCTCCCGTTTCTGTTTCTCATCTTACAGATGTTTCAGCACCTTGACAGGAGTCCAGCTGTGGTCAAATCGGCTTTTGGATATAATTAGGAAAGAAGCACACCTGTCTACACAAGCTTTCACGGCTCTATTATTCCCCACACATGCATGTCAGGGAAGAGTGTGAACTCAGTCCCCCACTATCAGAAATGACACAGTCGAGATTCACACAACCAAAAGTGCAAGAGCCTCACCTTGGGTGAACCACCTTCATGATCATGGTTTCAGGCCTGGCAAGTAAGAAGGAGCTGGCTGTTCTTCTGGGAAGAAACCTTTGGGAAGAGGATGAAAGGCAGAGGGGCGTCAGGGAGGAGCTTGAAGAGTCTGTTTGTGTAGCCCCATCTGGTGTTCTGCCATGGCATGTACTTGTATATACATGCTGTCCTCTTGGCTTCATAACTCAGGATCAGAGTAACCTACAGACACGATACACGTATCATATCAACTATTGTGTGATGAATTATCAGTGATCAGTGAGTAATCAGCTCAGAAAACATCTTAATTTGTTTCCAACTGAATTAAATCCCAGTTTAAATGCAAAAGTAGCTTTCAGTATATTTCAGTATATATATATATATTATATATATATATATTTTTAGTTGTTTTTTTTTAATCTAATGTCTCCTATAAATACATTTATAACATTTTGTCAAATAAAAGTATGTCAAACTATGAAAATATATATATATATTTTATATTTTATATATATTTTTTTATTTATTTTTATTTATTTATTTATTTTTTTTTTTTACATTTTGTCAAATAAAAGTACGTCAAACTATGAAAACATCGCACAAATTTGTTCTAAAACTTCTAAAAGTTAAAGGGCAGTGAGGGGGTGGCAGTGTTGTGCAAAAACTCTCAGGAAGGAAGAAGGCGGAGACAGTTATTTATAGAACATTAGCTTGGAAGGAAGAGGGGCTACAAATGGCCCCTCGAATTAGAAAAATGTACTGAATTATTTGATTCCTCTGAAAGGAAAGTGTGGCCAAAAAGAAGCTGTACAACCTTCAATCACACTGATTGGTTCTTTTCAGCGACGTTGGCTTTGTCCTACAGCAATGCAAAAATGAATATTCACTGTGGGTCACTCATATCATGGGGCTGAGACTGAATGGGCTAATTCACAGATAAAAGCCACTGATTAACAATCAGGCCTGTACTGTTTGAGGAGAGGGCTTCTAAGCCACCTCGCTAAGTGTGAAAATATAGCCTCAGTTTGGGCCTTTACAAAATATTGAGTTCAACTTTGAATTAGAAAAGGTGGGTCAGGAGAGGCATTTTCATAAGGTGTCGTGGCCACCAATCCCTCGTTATTATTATATAGTGTATAATAATCTCAAATGAAGACATTTGATGAGCCTAAGATATGAAAATAACAATAATTGGCATTTGTGAGTGTCCTATAAATATTTTTAGTCAACAAAAATATGTCAAATAACAAAAATGATAAATGCAAAATTGTAATAGGATTAATTTTAATAGGAGGTTTATTGCATTCCAGAGCATAACATGATGTTGAGGTAGAATCATGACATTTTTAAAAACCCACCTCTATGAATTTGAACCCATATAGATTAAGGGTACTCCTTGGGATTTATTACCATCTGCTGGTCAGAAGACCTGGAGATGCCTGGCCATCTGGTTGAGCTCATTTCGTGTAGACCCACATCAGGAGAACTCTTCTCCAACCAGCACAGGAGGCAGATGGCCTCACGACTTGTGACTGATCAAAAGAGGAAAGGCACTTGGACTGGCAATGCCACAGGTCCCCTTCTGGAACCCAGCTCCCACAGAACTATCGTGTAGAACCATTTCTGCATTGCATGCAAGGCTGCTGTGCAAACTTTGGAGGCAGCAGTGAAGTTGAACTATTCTCGGATTAGTTCCAACCACGTAATGAAAGATGTAACCATCAAAGATGAGAGTTAAAGATATTCAGAGAGTAAGACTGACTAACATTTCATTTATCTGATCTTCAGTATTTAATACACAATCAGAGGCTCTGGATGAAGTCAGTCCCATTAAAGTTCATAAGTATGTTAGATCAGGGATGAGGATCTCTGGGCCTGGGCCTGCACAAACCCCTCGGTTCCCCATCCCTATGCTGGGATCAGAAGATTCAGGGATGCAATATGACCACTGTGGTGACCCCTATGGTTGAGGAGCACTGCAGCTCTGGGGAAGAAGCTCTTGGCAGGTTGTGTTGTGCTGGTCTTGATGGACTTGAGTCTTCTACCAGATGTCCAGGATGAGAGGAGTCAACTGTAATTTTGCCAGCAAGCTTCCTCACCCTACTGAAGTAGATATCCTGAAGTTTGACTCATTCTTGTGGAACCAAACCAGAAGGTGGTAGATGATGTAGAGGATGGACTTTATGATTGCCCTGTAGAACTGGGTCATTAGAAACTTTGGCAGGTTGAAATTCTTCAGCTCTCTCCAGAAGAACACTCTTTGCTGGGATTTCTTGGCTGTGGAGATTGTGTTCCTCTACTAGAACAGGTCCATGGATATGGTGGTACCTCACTAAGAACTTGAATAACTCTGTGGAAATCACAGAGCCACTGATGTTAGGTTAGGGAGGGAAGGGGGGTTGCATCTAAAGTCCTCCATCATCTCTAATGTCTTGTGTGTTGATCAGCAGGTGGTTGCTGCTGCACCAGGAGACGATCTGCTCAACTTCCTTTCTGTCGGAAGACTGATCAGGGGGTCCAGCAGAGGGTCTGTAATGGCCTTCAGGTGGGTTAGGACCAGGTGTTTGAAGTCCTTCATTACTACAGAGGTCAGAGCTAGTGGTCTGTGGTCATTAAATCCAGTACTTTGGGGATTCTTGGGGACTGGAATGATGGTGGAGGTTTTGAAGGCTTTTGTGAAGAATACCACTCGACTGTTTAAGGGTGGATGGAGAGATGGAGTCAGGTTCTGGAGCTTTCCTTGCTGTCTGTCTGCTGAAGAGCTAATGAGCCACCTGCAGACTGAGGGAGAAATACTTAGGGGGCAAAGTCTATAAGCAGTCCTGTGCCCAATCCTGAAAGCAGCCTCCTTTTCCCTCTGAAGGTGCCTGAGTTCAGCTGAAAACCATGGTTTCTCATTGCTGTATTTCTTAAGTGCTGCAGTTGAAACGCCGCAGTTGTCCTTGCAGAAACCTGTGTTTGACGTCACAATGTGCTGATCTCATCCGTAATCCTATAACGAGAGGAACGGCTTGCTAAAGCTTTTCAGTTGTTAAGAATATGAATTCGGCTTGACAGCGTTCCGTCTTGAATAAGTGACCAGAGTTCCTGCCTTTGGTCCACTCCTTGTGGTCAAAAGATGATTATCTAAGCAGACAGGGCTATCTGATTGTTGGTGTTTACTTTCACACACAATCAAAGGCTCTGGACAAAGTGTGTTCCCTGCTCCTGCTGGCAATTTAATTGCTTAAGGTTATCAGGGTTCAAGAGAGACGATGTTTGTGGGCCTTGCCTGGATTGGGGTTGAGATGGGGGTTGACATTCCAGGACAAATTGAGAGCTTCTGAGATGGTCCCACTCAGGAAGCTGGAAAGAATGACATGATCAGCGGCGTTTCCCACTAAAGATCATGAGCCTGTGCAACCATAGTCTCAAGTCCTGCATCCCAAAACTCTACTGGCCCCTGGGGGAATAAGTCCCAATGTTCCCAATGATCAGCTCTTGAGATTGAGTTCTTTCCTTTGTACTTTTGAGTGTTTTATCACTTAAGAATCCACGGTTCAAGAAAAACCACCCGTCCAGCAGTTGGCACAGCTTGTTCAGGAGTGTCTGTCTAATGAAAGAGCACACCGTGAAATCACACACAGCTCCGATTCCTCAGATCTGACTGCACTGGCAGCTCGCTTGGGGTCAAACCTTTGAACAACAGGATAAAAAGCAGAAGTTTACACGGCGAGAGTTGCAGCATATGTGCCTGATTTTGCGCCGCTGCTTTAGAAGAGCACTAATTTGTTCTATCAATTGTTTGATCTCATCTTTTCCAGACACAATGGCAATGGCACAGCTACAGTTTGGCTGTTTACCCACCGAGTGTGAGTCTAAGTGCTAAGGGAGCCCAGATATCAATCAGTTCCTGAATAGACGATACATCAGTGTTAAAGGTGTCCACGTGGAGGTTCCATTCAGCTTCAAACCTTTTCAAAATCACATTACGCCAGTAATGAATATGAACTCCAAGGTTCTACCCGACACTTTCATTCTTAATCTGTGACTTTTTTAACATTACAAGTGCATCGCAGAAAATTGCTCATGTTCATAATTTCATCTAGAGGTAAATTTCATATCCATTAAATGTTAAGTGACATTACTCGTCCTTTTCTTTACTGTTAATCAGGATGGATTAAAGCTCAAAATATAAAAAAATAAAAACATTTATATAAACATTCACAATCTTCATTTTTTTTTATAGATACGCAAGTATGTGAGGTGATTGATTTTAGACTCTTTATCTTGAAAATGTTCTCCATATGTCAATGTCACAATATAGTAATTCAATTAAGAGAAAAATATATGAGTGCATAAATAAATATGTGCACAAATAAATCATTTAATTAAGTGTGTTAAAAAGGTAGGCAGTCCTATCCTTACTCTACAGCAGACGAGCCAGCAGTGTGGCCCAAAAGGAGGCGAGCCTCGATTCGTTTCTGAGGTAAAACGAACAACAGACGTCTAACATTCACGTGGGCCGAGCAAACAAAGAGAGACAAGGGAGGCGATGTACTTGCAGGGGTTTCTGATTTAATAATACACCGACAAGAATCAGAAACGAATGGAAAGAAACACACTGACATAAATGAGAATGTAGTAACACAAACAAACAAACAAACAAACCGACATGATCACTACATAAACAAAAGGACTGGCTGAAACTAAGGGTCTTAAATACCCGGATGACATTACGCACACCTGGAGCTGGGAAATGAATGGGCAGGGTTAATAATGAGACACAGATGGGAAAGGGCGGAGCAAGGGCGGAGACATGACCAAAACAAAAGCACAACACTGCTGGGAAGATAGGAGATAGACAGGACTGATGCATAATAGAGAATGTGAAGTTGGACGACATCTTGAAGACAGCCACGTTTACAGCCACGTCCACGTCCAGATCAGCACTGAGCCGAACCGAGCTGAGCCTGACAATCGTCTAAGTAATTTATTCATTTATTCAATTATTTATTTATGCATGTTTTTTATTGTATGTCATTGTTCATCCTCCATATGAATATTTATTTATTTATTATATGAATAAAATAATTGAGCTACAGTGTTGTGAAAAAGTATTTGCCCCCTCACCAATTTATTTATTTATTTTTTTTGCTTTGTCACATTTAAATGTTTCCGATTATCAAACAGGTTTGAATATCAGACAAAGATAATCTGTGTAAATACAAAAAGCAGTTTTTAAATGATTGTTTCATTTCTTAATATCTTCATATCTCCCAAATATGTGTTAAAAAAGCAGTTGGCCCCCATTGATTAACTGTGATTAACCACATTTTTGGGAAAGGTGAGTTGAGCTTCACTAGCCACACCCAGGCCTGCTTATTGCCACACCTGTTGAATCAAGAATCCACTTAAATAGAACCTGCCTGACAACAGAAAATAGGTCTAACAATCTCTAAATGCAACAAAGTATGCCCCAATCTGAAACCAGATGAGAAAAACACTGACAATCCGTTCAGAAATGGTTCCAAAGACATTTTTAAGGCTTTCACAGTAAGAGCTATTATCCACAAGTGGAGAAAACATGGAACAGTGGTAAACCTTCCCAGGAGTAGCAGGCCTACCAAAATTACTCCAAGAGCACCTTCGACAACTCATCTAGGAGGTCACAAAAGAACCCAAAGAATCAACCCTGAACAAGCACTGGAGGCCACACAGGTCAGTGTTCATGATTCTACAATAAGAAAGACTAGGCAGAAACGGTTTCCATAGGAGAGAGCTTCAAGGTGAAACCACTGCTGACCAAAAAGAACATGCAGGCCCATCTCACCTTTAACAAAAACATTGTGATGATCCCCAAGATGTTCAGGGAAATATTCTGTGGGCGACACAAAAGGTGTGTGTAGCATTACATCTGGCATAAATCGAACACAGCATTTCAGAAGAACATCATACCAGCAGTCAAACGTGGTGGTGGTGGTCGTGTGAAGGTCTGGGGCTGCTTTAATGACTTGCCGTAACCATGAATTCTACTCTCTACCAGAAATTCCTGAAAGAGAATGTCTGACCATCCGTTTTGCAGCAGGACAATGATCTGAAACACACCAGCAAGTCCACCTCTGGATGGCTAAAAACAACAAACAAAATTTAGCCTGTGAATGAAGTGGCCCAGTCAAAGTCTGGAAAGAAATCTGATTAAAATGCTGTAAACAGGCTAATTACCCTCAAAAATCCCCCAGTGTGGTTAAATTAAAACAATCCTGTAAAGAAGAGTGGAACAATATTCCCTCACAGAGATGTGAAAGACTCATTGCCTGCTTTCGCAAGCGCTTGATTGCAGTTATTAGGTTTTACTCAGGTTATCTTGGTCTGATACTGAAATTTCTTTTATAATCTGAAAAATGTGTGACAACAACAAACAAAGAAACAAACAACTAAATAAATAAACAAAATCTAACAAGGACCAAAAGAATTTACACCACGGAACTTTTCTCACTACTTTTAGTTTCAAAATAACATTTATGGTGCAACATGCAATGGAGCTGTAATAAGATTAACAGAATCAAATTCACCTACAACTACAAAAAAAAACCCATCCATGTTCTATTTTATAAGGTCGTTCCTCACTCTCCTCTATTTTACTGTTCATGTCCTCAGTTCATGGTCCAATTCAGTAGGTGCAGCACCTCGTAACCTGTTCCAAGCGACCCCAGGCATAGCGGAGGCACTTTTGCAGGCACTGCTAAACCCAGTTATCACAAAAACAGTGATATTTAATGCTATACAACATCTGTACAGGCCACATTGCACGGCAGTAACTTTCCAGAGTAGAAAAGTGCAGATACAGTCACAAACACCTCTGTTTTACTTACCACTTATTTAAACACATGGCCATTTTATCTTTATTCTAAAATTAAATTAAAATACTTAATTTTACAATAAACCTGGAAAAAAATGGAAAATTAAATGAATAGAAATGCAATTTTCTTGTGATTTGGCTGAAATCATCTCAATTGGATCTTTCCTATAACTGTCTACCGTCTCTGACATCAAATGAAAGACGTTCCCACCCCTCCAGGCAGAATTCTTTCAGCTATGTGATGTTTCAGCCTCATTCTTCATACAGTAGACCTTACATCTTACATCTTCCTCAAGCCCCCTCTGCTACAATAAAGATCTCATACTGGTTCCTATCATGGAGATAGAACAACCTACTACAGCACGACACCTCCACCCCCGCGCTTCACAGTTGGTAACAGTTCTTATGTTTAATTTGTGCCGAACACAAATTTGTCCAGGTCTCATTGTACTTTAAGTGAGCGGACACAAGGGAGGTGAATATCAGGAATGAGAGAACTAGACAAAAGCAAGAAATCACCATCACCGCTCATAATTGACCAGCAGCATACAGAGCAACACAGGGACAGTTATTCGTGAAATCTTAATGACAGAATGGAAAGCAAAAAAGAATGATTGTATAAAAAAACAAAAAAAAAAACAAACCTAATTAGATCCCAAAAGATTGACAATGTGAAAAGACTGAGTTTAAAACATATTAAAGTTGGATACATACTATTAGCACGTCAGATAGAATCTTCAGTTAGGATGAAGCATTTTAATATATAAGCATAAGCATTATATCGCACTTTAGATCATTTAGTTCATGCTTTCAAATCATTAATATTCAGGAATATTATCAACGGTCACTCATATAGGATATTTTATGCCCGAGTGAGCTCATGACTCCAGCTTTACAGCAGTAACTGTATATAGTTTAGAATATTACATTATATTTTTTATATCAAAATATGATAGAAATATATAAATGATTATTTATACATTATGTTTCTACTTTCTACTTTAAAATAGTGCCTGCAGTGTGTGTGTGTGTGTGTGTGTGTGTGTGTGTGTGTGTGTGTGTGTGTGCGCGCGCGCGTGTGATTTAAAACCATGTGAATCCAAATGGACATCAGGAACGTACAGAGCAGGAATGCTCCAAACCTTGAAATATGAGATTAATACTGTAATCATCTTAATGCACAGAATTTCAGTAGGCACTGTGCAATGAAAGGGAAATTACTTATTTAAGAACTTTGTACCATATGAGATTAATACTGCAATCTTCTTAACATGCTGGAGGAGAGGGATCACCTTGGTAATAAAAATGTGCATATGAGTCGTCTTGGGTTATTCAAGGCTGTTTCATAATTCAGTTTAGAAGAGAAACCCCACGTATAGAAGCTCGTGTCTTTTTTCACGGTCAAGAGTCAATAGAGGAGCCTCACTGGCATCACATGAAATTAAAGCCTGGGATAAAAAAAAAAAAGCCTAGCCTCCATTAGGCCCAGCCAATCAAATCTTTCTCCACCTACAGTTGTCTCCATGGCCGTGGCTGGGGCACTGCAGCTTTTGAAAGCTGGAAGAATCCAGAAAGGCATGGTGGAGAGAGGGATTCATCTCCGTCATGACAGGCTTGGCCTGATGGTCAGAAGCATCTCGGGTGCTTTTAACACTGCTGTTGTTTAGTCCTGATGCCCGAAGGCTAAAGGTGTTGGAAGCCATGTTAGATATCCAGATTAAAGACGGAAGAGCGTGGCTTTGTGCTGGCTCGGAAAGTCCTGCCACTGGTAGGCGGTGAAATGGATGCAAGCTCCAAAGCTCACTGATGTTGGAGCCGAGACATTGTAGCTGCTTGCCCTTAAGTTTTATTGAAGACATTAGGAGGAGAAACGCATACTAGTGACGGTTCATTTTTATGAGTTTATGAATTTTTGTTGGAGGCGGGTTTTTTTTCAAACATGCTGTCAAAATGCATCAGTGCTAATATGATGAAATATCGCAGCAATATGGCCAGAAGATGATGAGATGTCAAAGCGTCCTTCAGAATCATTGCTGTATGAACATGCGCCTGGAGAAACGAACTTATTCCTGCATCAGTTTTACTCTCCATAAAACTGTCTGTTCGGTTGCACTCACAAGCCAGCGGAGGCAGGGTCGAAGCACTGCGTTTATTACGATACACAGGGTTATCAAAGGCATCCATAATAGAGTCAGGAGTTCCTGCTACGGGATAAAGAGACAATATTAGAAACACCTACCTCGTGCAACCAGGAAGGTGGAGCTGCAAGTCAGGGGACGTACGTACATGAACAACAGGGCCACGTAAAGACAGATCAAAGAAGAGCAAGAGCAGGAAACAACCGGAGCAGGAACAGAGGTTTGTGGTTTACTGAAAGTCCTGTGCTGCGTTCAACGGGACAAAATCTCGCCTACGGTTTTCCGCAGGACAAAGGAAGGCTGACCGATTTATCTGAAAATTGTCAACATTTACCTCATCACTGAGCGCTCGCCGTTCTTTTGTAGGAACATCTGCGCCTCTGGCACAAGAAACCTTCTTGTTTTCGACAAGTCTCGACTGCCTTCTACGCTTTCAGAGATACAACGCTTATAACACAGAAGTGGACATGTATGTAATGATGATTCATACTGTTCTAAAGCGGCCTGTTCCTCTCTCGTTCTCTTCCTGTCGTCAGAGGAACAGGAACTAACGTAAGAGAAGTAGTTATGTGGGGTTTGGTTACTTCGGTCGGACCCTTGGTACCCGAGGATACCTGACTTGTGTTGGGAAAAGAATAGTTTGGTTAAAAACCTACAGGAACATGATTGATCACTGACCACAGATGCAGTCAGTGAGGCAAGTCAGGCAAGGTTCTAGACAACATTTGCTCCAAACTAGTCATGAATATAAATCAAGAAAAGAAGACATTTTGAAAAGAAATATAATGATTTTTGTTGTGACAGAAGCTGGACTGCAGTAACTGCAGTAACAGCATGTCCCACCTTGAGGAAGCTGAGCAGAAGACCACATCAGGGTCCACTTCTGTATCCAAGAACAGAAAGCTGAGGCTGCAGTGGACACAGGCTCACCAACACTGGGCAGTTGAAGACTGGAGAAATGTAGCCTGGTTTGATGCTTTTGACTTTTTTTTTTTTTTTTGGTCACAGTTTTCAAATTTCAGCATAAAAGTCCTGAGGGAGGACAACACTGATGCATGCATAAACAGTAATGGTATATTGGACACTGTCAAGTACATTTAATGTATAATGATGGAAATCATTTACAATCTAACCATCACAGATAATGACTACATGACTACAAAATGACTACATTTCAGCTCCAAAACACATTGATTTAATATGCAAAATGATTTCTGAGATGCAAATTGTTTTTTTAGTCCTTATAAGCCAAAAAAGTGTAAATAAATAAATAAATAAATTCAGAATAAAATTTGAGTTGCCTAGGATTTTCTGAAAATAACAATATCTGGTATGTGTTCCTGTCTCCTATAAATACTTAAATACTTATATGTATAATTTTCCTACAATTCTAAAGGTTAAAGTTAGGCTTAGGTTATAGTTAGGGTTACAGTAAAGGTTAAGTTTAGGTTACACTGGTTACTTTGCAATATTCTTGGTTTCAATAGTTTTGCGCATTTCTGTGCATCTGGGTTATGTCTACATATATTTTGTAGACTTTTGTATGATTTTTGAAATGTCATTTCAGTCACATATGTGATTTTTTTTTTTCTCTCTGTGTGTGTGAACAGTTCAGGCTGGTGGAGGAGGTGTGGGGATGGTTTTCTTGGCCCAATTTGGGCTCAATGATACCAATCAAATGGTACAGCAAGCACATTCTGGGGTCTATAAAGCGAAGTAAGTTCAGAACCACTTAAGCGGACACTCTTACATGATTGGGTGTCACATCCGGCAATGAACTACTTTCTCTCAGATGAGTGGGCCAAAGCATTATAATCTGCCAGTTCTAGGAAAGAACATTTAGGGTGGCATAGAGTTTAGGCTGGAAAAGAGCCTGCAGCCCTCCTCTATGCTGGGTATTAGTTACCCAGCCTTGGCCTTATGAGTGTGAATCCAAGAGGGTTGTTTTGCTTTGTGGATGGAACGTGTGCTTCCGCTCTGAGTGTCTGAATGTATGACATTTGAGAATCATAGCACATCCCTCTGCTTTCTGCCATTTCTATTCCACCATATAGATGGGATAAGTGGGATAGTCTGACACTACAGGCATTTCTGTGAGAGAGGACACTGGAGGAAGTGTGATTCTCTCTCTTCTGCTCTAAAAGCTGGTCCTCACCCTGGGTCTTTCCACATCTGTGATGCCCATTTACAGACACACTTTCCTTGTATTCCTGTTTTTGTGTGCTTTTTCCACCGTCTTCTGTATGAGAATTTGTTTAAGTGTTGCTATGCGGCACCCAACCTTACACCTAACCTCAACAACCAAAGGACCAGAACAAATCCTAATTCTAATCAATTGGGAAACACTTTAAAAAAGGGCACAATTCCTAAAGCTTCATGACACCTATGTAAGCTTGCTCATACAGTCAAAAATAGTTGTCCCCAGAAGGAATCAATCGATGCCAAACTGTCATGGAGTCACTCAGAATGGCAGCTGGTCGTCTTCAGTGAAGAGCTTCAGTCCCATGTTTGTCTTGTTGGAGATGACCAATGGATCTCTGTGTGGAGGGACTGTGGTCAACACCAAGATCAGCAGTTTGTTGTCTTGCATCACCACAAAAGACCTGGTGATTTGATACGGAGTTCGATTTTGTATGATGACCGATCACCTTTGGTCTTCAACATTACGTTAATGAGGTCCTGCAAGTAGTGGCCCTACCCCTTCTGCACACTTTGCTCCACTATTCCAACAGGACAACACTCATCAGAACCTTGCTTTGACATAGATACTATGTTGTGGTCAGTCTCATCTTTAGACCTGTCCCCGATTGATGTGTGGGATGCTATTGGACGCTCTATCAACACTCCACCCTTACCGCACCATCTGCAGAACTGAGTGAGAACATTTGAAGCTGCAGGGGATGGATCATCACAGGACACCATTAGGAACCTCTACAACTCCATGCAGAGACATCTTGCATGTTGCGTTACACCTGACACTTCGCTCTCTCTCTCTGAGTGGGCAGGATGGCCTACCCTGTCCACATCTGAAAGTTAAGAATAATGGTTTGGGCCACCTTTAGCAGCAACACCTGCAATTAATCACTTTCAATACCTGGAGATCAGTCTCTCACATCACTTCGAAGGACTTCTGACCC
This sequence comes from Acestrorhynchus altus, assembly GCA_034509495.1. Lineage (NCBI taxonomy): Eukaryota > Metazoa > Chordata > Actinopteri > Characiformes > Acestrorhynchidae > Acestrorhynchus > Acestrorhynchus altus. The sequence goes on along the minus strand of CM067517.1, from coordinate 26,976,615 downwards.
ACTCTTCCTCCCACAATTGTCTTGCTACAGCATCTCATTGAGATGCAAGCCAGAACTTTGAGTAGGTCACTCCAAAACGTGTGTCCAGCTACACGGAGATGGACTTGAATCAGTGTTTTGAACTGACCCAACCGTGCTTGAGCTATAGATCAAACATTTGTTTGAGCAGGACTTTCTGTTAGGGAGCAAAAAGACAGAACCTGAGGGGATGACGCAACCCCACACCATTACACTTCCACCACCATGTTGTCATTGTCTCAATTTAGATTGCGAGCTACACTGTATCTCAATAATCAGATTTCTGAAGGCATGTCTTCTCTAAAAAGCATGATTTCACAAATAAGCAAGCAGGGTTGTGAGACTCCAGAACGTGTGAGAGTCCAACAAAACACTTTTGACTTTGAAAACCAACATAATGATAAAAATTAAATTAAATATTCTTTATCTTCTAGGTAGTTTTGCTAGATATTAAAAAAAGGGTGGTATAAAGCCTGGGCTTTACATCATTTATTCTCTGAGATTAAATACTAATTTGCTGGTTGAAAAGCAGAAGCACGGTTATTACCTGAATTCAGAGTTTCGCATTATCTGATTTCTTAAGTGCATTGATTAGTTTACTGACAAAATCTGACTTCCTGTAGTTATGGATGGATTATTGAGTCCATGTAAACGCATTCAGTTTGACTTAATTACTACCTTTGGAGCAGCCAGGAGCAAAGAAGACATCTCTGGTGGTCTCATCACTTTGTGATAAATTACCAGTCAGTGCTCCAGCTTGGAAAACAGCTACAATTGACTCGTTTCCAACTAAAATAAATCCCAGTTTAAATGCTTCCAGTGCATGTTTACTGCTCTGTCCCGCTGTACATGGACAACCTGCATACAGACTCTAACTGATCAATGAGAGGGGGCGGGGCTGATGACATCGCTGACCCAAATATTGGGTTATAGAGGAAAATGAGAAGGGAGGGAATGTTTGCTCTATGGTTTCTTGCTCATACAGTGTTCAAATTTCAGAAACAAAGTCCTGAGAAGGGATAAAACCGATACATACATTAATAATAAAAATAACAAAGGACATTCAGTCAAGTATTGTGATAAATATATTATTAGAAATACCTTTGTCAATCTAATTATAACAAATAATTAAATTTCAGCTCAAAACATACTCCGGATGATCATTTTCCTAAAGGGTTTCTTAGATGCAATGTTGATTTTTAGTCCTTATAAGCAGAACAAAACAAAAACAAATTGTTTGGTGAATGGAATTAGAAAAATACCTAACAAATTGGCCTAGGGCTCTAAAGATTAACTTCTTTAATGTTTTTTTTTAGACTATTAATGCGTAGAAATGCATATTTCAAATTGAAATGCAAGGAACGTGACCACCTACCGGTCATTTTTCATCAAGAATATGGCTCTCATATCTGAATAAAAAGCATGGTATTAAAAATTTTATGCCTGAAGTAGGAAAATATTTTTTTTGGAGACTGAATATATCATTCATGTTGTGAATTTAACAAGTGTTTGCTCTTGATAGAAACTCCAGTTTCTTTGAGGTCAATGGGTTGCCATAGTCTTTCGCTGGCCTGGGGGACCAAAGGGACCAAAGTAAGACTGAGGGCTTTCAATCACAAGTGAAAGGGCCTTCTCTGGCATCAAGACAGGGAAAGCGTCCACATGTCAAATGGATACAAATGGACATTAGCTGGGAATGAAGGAAACCGGCAGTTAGTGAGCAGCATTGATCATCCCCAACCCCTGCAGGCCAGCGGCTATGGCACAGTGCCAGTGGGTAAAATGTTGGCAAATAAACTTTCCCTGGAGTGTGGAAGCAATGCACCAGCTCTTTTACTCTAGGTCTGCCTATTTACCTCTCTCTTTATCTTTCTCTCTCTCTCTCTCTCTCTCTCTCTCTCTCTCTCTCTCTCTCTCTCTCACACTTCAGTAATAGAAGAGTGCTCAGTGAGGCATGCTGTGATGAACAGGGCGGATGGTGAGCACTGCAGGAGGGATTTACGTTTCTAATCAGTCAGATTTAGTGTGAATGAAACCTGCCCGGCTATGCTTTATGGACTGAGCTCATTATCAGCACACACACACACACACACACACACACACACACACACACACACACACACTCTGCTGACTAGAGAGATAGACAAAATACTGATTTCACTATTTGAACTCTTTGAATCCTCTTTTGTCATGGAGTTCAGTACCTAATTCACTCTCTTGTACTTCCACTCACTGCCCACTTTATTAGAAACATCTACTTGGTGCTTCTACTCATTGGCCACATTATTAGAAACACCTAGATTATATTTTATAGTATAGACTAGTATATCGGCCCCACCTACAACATCACCTACCGGTTTGTGACCAGCAGCAGCAGCAGTAGCAGCAGCAGCAGTAGCAGCGGATGGATGGATGGATGGATGGTTGACCACAGGATAGTGGTCAGTTGGTGAGAGGTCTCTTTTTCACCACCACCTCCAAGCTCTCCAGTGAGCATCCAAGAACCCATCTTCTTGATCAGGTTTTCATATTCTTGGCATCTCCCCCTTTAATGTAACCTCCCCAACAGACTGCTGTGAAGAAGACAGCACCTACAAAAACACAAGGCCAACATTTTGCTGCACACATTGAACCTGAGCTTCCTTAGAATGTAGGGTCTGCTCATCTCCTTCTTGTACACAGTCTCACTGTGGTTCTTTGCATACCACTCCTGAAAGCTGCCCACTAGGCCCCTGTACCAGACCACTACCGAATCATCATACAATTTCTGAAGATGGCATAGATCTGACCTGTTCTGGACAACCATGATGTACAGTTGGAAGAGGTGCTCCTGTGTTGCAGACAAGAACATCAGATTGGCTGTTCTCCAAATGCACATACTGGTATTAGTAGAACCTTGTCTTTAAGTCTGACATTTAATCTTGATAGCACCTTCAGGACCTTGGTGATCCAAGGTTTTCTTTGTCACCAGTTGCCTTAAGACCACTGGTCATTATGTGGGAGTAAGCAGGACCAGATTATGATCTGATCTTGGTCTGGTGGTCCAGTTTGTTCTCCTGGGTTGCACAGTTAACATTCTGGTGGAACTTTGATAGTGAAACTTAGAGGAAATGGCAACAAAAGAGTTCTAGGCGTCAGCTTCTGGTGTAATGTAACCAATGAAAATAATGGCGATCGTTAGTTCTCTTGGAAAGTAATATGGACGTAAACTCACTGCTAAGAGTTGCTAACTGGGCAACTGTGATGTTTCTTCACAGTAACGTGTGCAGGATGACACCAGCTGTTGTTCACAAATACGATGATCCCTCTGCCTCTCTGTTTTCCGGATCGTTTGGCATTTCTGTCGCCCTTCACAATCCGAAAGCCGGGAACTGAGATGTTTGAGTCCAGAATATCCACATGAGGCCATGTTTCTGAAAAGCACAGCAAACCTGTACCTCATGGTACTCCCTCCTCAGTACGTTCAACTCTTTCATCTTGTTGCTAAGAGACCCCATGATTATGGAGGGGGATGAAGGGATGTAGTGTCTTCTCTTTGCTTTGGTTGCATCCTTTGAATGGTCTCTGGGGTTCTTCGGGAATGGGAAGAATAGCAGAAACGGAGCATGGAGCAGATTTCAGGTGCTTGCTGCATGAGTAGGTTCGTCAAGCTGCACACAATCCATTTTACATTGCTCTCTACTTTGTTGTCCATTCAGAGTCAAAAATGTATTATTGACTTAAAAGAGGACTTAAAGGACAGTCAAAAACCTAAATTTGGTTTTAAAAAAAAGGCCCTCACAGAATGGAGTCTGTTTACAAATAAAAAGTCCAGCCTTCCAACAAAAAGAGCCAATCAGCTTGCTGGTTATGTGGCGAGCAGAGGAAAAGCAGTCATGTGGATCTCCGCTATGAGGTGAGTTACTAAGATCTTTATTTCATGATAATCATTTTTTCAGAAGGTTCTGTTCTGAACTCATATATATATATAACTGGTCCGGTTCACTAAACATTGCTGAAATGAAATGAACTGTTATTGAACAGTAATTTGATCTGACATTCAGTTTTTGATTTACATAAAATACTGATAGAATTACTCAACTGTTTCTGTGTATAAATTACATGGTTCTGGATCACAATGTAAATTAAACATTATAAAGCCCAACGTGCAGGATGTCTATAAACAGAAGCCAGACGCTGAGGTGTTGAAACTGCATGCTTGAGCTCTTTTCAGCAGCTGTTAGAGAGCCTGAAACCAGCTCCCACAAGAGGAGCCCCTCATGTTCACCATCAAATCACAGTGAAGTCACACTGTGACTTCTATTACTGTTCACACAGTAATAGAACATGGTCAGTAGTAGGGCAGTGTGATTTCCATTATGCATTTTTGACGACACAAAGAAAAGAAGGGAAAAAAAAAACAACTGAATCACATCCAAAAGTATTGGATGGAACATTCCACAGTTCCACTGCTCCACAGCTCAATGCTGAGGGGCTTCAAAACCCGGTAGCCCAGAACTGGCATGAGGCACGGAGCCAATAGGTTCATGTTTATCTGGTCCAGACAGTCCTATTCTATTGGCAGTACTTTTCTACATGGATTAGACAAGCCGTGTATGTGCATTTGTACGTGTGACAATGTTAAGTAGCCGAAGGCCTTCATTGGGACCTATAATGCATATGGCACAATAGTGTGTGCAGCCTTGAAAGTCCACCTGGGAATTGGAGATACTACTGAAGTTAGTAGGCACTGGAACCGGAGAGACTGCGAGACTTTGGCGTCAGTGAGTCACCATCTGCTTAACATGAGTTTTGCAAAGAGAACACGGACGAGGAAATACAGGTGGAAAAAAATAAACCCATACAAACTGTTTTGGCAGTGAGGAGCATACGGGCGCATGAGTCACACAGCAATGTAAACTTCAGCGAGATACTGTGATCTAACACAGCAGCTGCCTGGAACAATGTTTCTCTGTCTGTGCTTCAGTCTCATACACCACCCTACTCAACTGCAGTCAGATCCGGAGGTATTTGGACAGTATTTGTTCTATATTTGTGTATTTGTATTTGTGTGGGGGCCCCTAAGCTGACATAAATATAAATAAATATATATATATATATGGGAACAGGGTCTTAATAAGTTGTTCCAATACCTTACTTAATCATGGCTAGAATTTTTTATTTAAGCAGGATGTCACCTTGAGAGCCTTGAAATGAATCAATATGTGGTCAATGATTCATTTTAATCATTTCCTTTTTTTCTTGGCTGGTGAAAAGTATTTTCGGTCGGACTGTTTGTGCCACGTTTTCCGTTTCAACGCTCATCCCAATACAATTAACATAATATTTCACTTTTTTAAACATAGTTTTGTACCTTTATTTGTCTGAACACACATGCCAGATAATTGTTATTTTCAGATGCTAGGCTACTCAAATTTGAGTACTTCATCTGTAAATATCAACATTTTAACCTGAAAATGCAAGATTTTTATTGGCTATTCGTAACCTTTACTTCTTCTTAATAGTTGACAATCGTCCAAACAACCTAAATTTCCTTCATTATTTGTGTTACTCATGTAGGTGTCAGTATTATGCCTTCTCAGGACTTTTATTCTGAAATTTGAACATTGTGTGAGCAAATAAAGAGAGCCCCTCCTTTTTTATGTTCCTATGTTATTCAACGTGCTAGAGATGTCATCAGCTCCACCCCTTCTTGCTGATCACTCTGAGTCTGTATGCAGGTTGAGCATGTACATATGGACAGAGCAGTAAACATGCACTGGAAGGCTGCAATGACAGTTAAACTGGGATTAAACTGAGCTGGATTACTCACTGACAGTTGATGATACCACACAAGCAATGTATTCCCAGTACACGAGACACTGTGGATTGATGGATGTTAACTCTTAGAATCCACAATCTGCACTTTATTCTAGATTTCAGAACTCAGGATTAGAGTAACCTACAGACACAATGCACATTTCATAACAAACTATAAGACTTAAGATCTCAAACCATTGTGTTATGAATTATCAATTCTAACTGGTAAAATTTACTAGTTTCTAACTGATCAACAAAATGGGCAGAGCTAATTAAGTCACAGAACCAGATATTGGGTTCTGAAGGAAAATGAGAAGGAAGGGGCTGTTTGCTCTCTTTCTTTGCTCATACAGTGTTCAAATTTCTGAATAAAAGCCATTAAAATGGATAATACTGATAGACATATAAATAGCAAAATAAAATAAAGTGCATTTTTTTAATTTTATGAATTGAACCTTTGAATTAGGGTCAAATTCATACAAATATCAAAATGATTTTAATATTTAAATGCCAAATGAAGACAAATTTGAGTGGCTTAGGATTTCCTGGCATGTGTGCCTGTCTCCTATAAATACTTAAATGCATAAATGTGGAAAGAAAAACAATTACGTCAAAATAAAAGTACGTCAAGCTACTAAAACATCCCAAAACATTGGTCTAGGGTCCTAAAGGTTAAATGTCCACACAGTAAAGGCGATGGCATGTCCCACCCATTGGCCCCCACTTTAATGCCTTGCTCAACCTCACTCATAAGATAACGCCTCATTTTACATTCTGATATCCCATGACCTTTGGAACGGTAGTACATTTTTATCAGGGAGGGCGATGCCTGACCACCCTCTTTTGGCCAGCTGTTGATGCTCAGAAGAAAAGCCTTTGTAGAACCCACAAACACCTGCTTTTGTATGCTTTGCCAGACCTTTACTGCAGCTCTTTCTGGTTCTGCTTTGTCTTCAGCTAGTGAAAAGCTGCTCAGCCGGGTTGAGGTCAGCCATTCAGGACTCAGTCTTGACTCTCAGTCTTATTTGATCTCAGCCTTGACCTGTTCTCACTCTCATATGATGCAGATCTTGACCTGATCCTGCTCTCAGTCGTATCTTTGTCTCATTCCCGTTTGCACTTCACTTACCTCGACTACGGCTCTGCGAGTTTCAGTCTGTTAGTAGTTGGGAAAAAAAGCTGTCAAATCATTATTTGGGTAAAAGCTGCTCTTCGTTCCAAGGAAGACAGTTTGATGAACATCAATCTGCGAGCTGAAGATAAATACACCCAAAGGATTCACAAACAGCTGTTCTGTGCTAACAGAACCTTTGCAGCTATCGTTTCCTTACTAAGTTTAGAGCAACGACAAGAAACCTAAAGGAAGGTACTTACGTCTCAATGCCTGAAAGGCGGTATACGTACACATAGACGCGTTCACTTATATACACAATCGTGCATGATTATGCAGACACTCGTACCTGGGATAGAGTGTATGTACTCAAACACACCCTCATATACAAGTACACACACACTCATCTCTTCAATTGCCTGGTTTGGTGTCATGGTCTGAGTGCAATTTCAAGACGATGCCAGATCATCTTTGGTTTTCATTACAGCCACTTTGACAGCCCGGCATTATGTTAATGGGGTTCTGTAACACCACTCAACCCAACCCAAGCCCTACCTTTCCTGAATGCACACTCCCAGTCCACCGAGGGAGGGCGAGAGTCAGTTAACCTAAACATCACCAAGGCTATAGTCCCAGAAGCCCAGCCCTGGCGCCACCTCTGGGTAAGCTGATGTATCAGAGCTGGGAAATCTGACAGCATTGGCAGTACAAAAAGAGGTGGCAGCTGACTTCCCATGTACTGGTGGAAGCATGTTGTCCTTCTCGCAGTGTTGAGAGCATTGCAATTCATGGGGGCGAGTCCTTGCTAGGGCATTGGATAGCACAGATCTTGGTTTCTGAGGAGTCCATGGCTTGGTGGGTTGAAGCTGTTTTGGGAGCTTTTCATATTCACATGCTACATTCACCCTCCCATCATAACAGCCACCAACCTACCCTCGGGCCAGTAGAAAATGGTATTTTTGACCAAAATAGAAGCATCCATTGTCCATATTTAACCCTGTTACTCTGTAGACCAAGGAACCTTTTTACGCCCTCCGCACTCCTCACCTCCAGCTCATAAATGCAGCTTTAATACTTCATGAACGAAAGGCTCTCAGCCTTGCTAAATCACATTAAACACCTTAGAGAGAGAGAGAGGGAGGGGGGGGGTTCTCATTACAGGGGCAAATTCAAAATGAGCTTGATGGATGGAGGAACATGCCATGATTACATTTTTGAACAAAGCCTAGTGGAGCAGCAGAGCAGGAGATTTGTCCTATTAATATGTCACTCACTCCTTCAAACAGCAAACCATATGGCACTATTACTGGCACAGCGTTGTGTTTCTAAATAGAAAGCACCATTTCGTAATCAATCTTGTAATTTTCAGGGCATTTCAGGCGCTCGTCTTTTCGCTTTGAAGTGTGCTCTGGCCAATAGGAACTATTTGACTGGATTGAGCAAGACTCAAAAGTCACGGAGAATTTCAGACTGTCTCTCTGTACGAAAAAACTAATTAAGGATTTAAGGCAGTTTTCCATTACAGCTCAAAATGTTGCAGCAGGTATCGCGAAACTTTCCCTCAATGCAGCAGTCGAGTGAAAACACAGATATATTGAAATTTGGACACCCATTCGAACTTCAAAGGGGCATCTGCAGAAATGAACAAACTGCCTCCATTCGCTCCATTTGGAGGACTGATATATCTAAAGGAGCTTTGTTCTAACTGCCTGGACAAATATATATATGAACAAAAGTAAATCAACAAAATAACTGGCAGAGAAGAACCTTAAGGTCAGAATTAACAGGTACGGTCAGGATGCCAACTCCCCATCTCATCCCAAAAGTATCGGATGGAGACCCATCAGTCTAGAGAACATAGTTCCACTGCTCCACAGCTCAGGGCTGGGGGGCTTTATACCCCTCTAGCCCATGCTCGGCATTAGGCATGGAGACAATAGGTTCATGATTATCTGCTCCAGAGACTCTCATGCTACTGTTTGCTTCAGTTGTCCAAGTTCAGGAACACCCTGGAGGGGTGTTGCACTGTTCTACTATGCAGCGACTCCTGCACTTCCCATGGTCACATGACCATTCATGGAAGAGTCACCTAAGAAAAGCTTTCCTGTGGACTGATGAAGTCGAAGCAGCACTGTTTGGTGGCAATAAGTACAGGTATGTTTGGAGGAAATGTGGCGCGGAATTCCAAGAAAACCACACCTTTCCATCTTTTAAACACGGGGGTGGATGGATCATGCCTTGGGCTTGTGTCGCAAGGCGACTGCATGGTGAACATTTCGAATTATGTGGACACTTTAATATAGCACCATGGAGAGGGAGGAATAGCGTCGTACCATGGGCTGTATCTGGGGAGCACTTCTAGTACTGCTTGGGAGGCTGCTTTTGCACGGTGGCGTGCAAATAAAACGGAAATGCATTGAATGTGTTTCCAAATGTCAGAGTGGAGCTATTGAAGGGCTTGAATCTATTGCAACTATTGAATCCATTGTCAGCGGGAGGTTCTGTTGTATAATTCATCTTTCTCATTCATGTGTCTGTTTTTGCGAGGCGTCTTTGTGAGGCAAGGACAAACGAGGACATACTCCGTGGTCCAAGCAGGCGACGTCTCCAGTGATTTATTCAGAGTTTGACTAATTCCTTCACGCCTACCCCTGGATAATGTCTTACTCATTTGTTCTTGTGTGGGGGGCTTTGTGCACGAGTGTGTGTATGTGCATGCATGACCGTGCAAATACATAAATAATTTGGATTTCCACTCATTACTTCGGCACGTCAGATGTCAGCCCGTTGTTGTCAAAATGCTTGAAATCCCTCTTTATTCTGCCTCTTGCCGGCCGAGGCACTCAAAACAGTGAACGCTGGCATTGTTCAATTGTCTGCCATATTTCTGCCTCCCTCCCTTTTTTTTTTTGCTGTCGCAAACAGGATTCTGGGGGGCCCTGGACAAGACTGGGGATTTGCAAACCAGTTTTGAAGTCTTTGTACACTGTAGCACACTCAAGGTCAGACAGTTAATTGTCCCGGAGTGCTCTCCACTGACTTCCTCACAGAAAAAGGACTGTCAAGCAGCAGGAAAATCTGCATGCGGACCATAGCAACTCAGGATTGTTTGCACTCGGTGGCTGATAATCACACAGTTTTGATGCGAGTTGTCATTGAAATCCGTCTACAATGTTGTCAAACAGTGTGGCAGAGCTTGTCAAAAGACAGCATCCTTAATAGAGCTAGGCCTTGACGTCAGAGGCTGTTCGGCCAGCAGAGCTCTGTACAAGGACTCTGTCTTGATTCACTTTAGTTTGCAGAGTAACATTTTTACTCCACCATAACATTATGACCACCTACTGTATCAGCTCCTCATACTACAGACCATCTTCAATGATCAGGACCACCACAGAGCAGCTAGGATGTAGGGTGGTGGGTCATTCTCAGCACTGCAGTCACACTGACGTGGTGGTGGTGTGTTAGTGTGTGTTGTGCTGGTACGAGTGGATCAGACACCGCAGTGCTGCTGGAGGGTTTAAACACTGTGTCCACTCACTGTCCACTCTATGAGACACTCCTACCGAGTGTCTCCACCTTGTAGATGTAAAGTCACAGACAGAAGCTCATCTGTTTCTGCACAGTTTGTGTTGGTCGTCCTCTAGTCCTTCATCAGGGCTCACAGGACGCTGCCCGCAGGACGATGCCGGCTGGACGTTTCTGTTTGGTGGACTGTTCTCAGTCCAGCAGTGACCCTGAGGGGTTTAAACACTCCAGCAACACTGCTGTGTCTGATCCACTTGTACCAGTGCAACACACACTAACACACCACCACCATGTCAGTGTGACTGCAGTGCTGAGAATGACCCACCACCCACATAATAGCTGCTTAATTATTGCATGGATCATGTAGGAACCGTGGAGATACGTGCCTTCTGCAGACCTCTACTTGCAGTCTCCTGCCTTTATGTGCTTGCTCCAAGGGAACTGAACTACTAAGTATAAATACACCCGTACTGTTCCATAGCTGCTTAGAAGAGTCCATGGCTGTTGGTTGTATGGAGGCGTTTTGAGACGTCTGAAGAGTTCCTAATGAGAACAAAGCACAGCCGTAACTCTCTAATGAAGATCTGAGACCTAAAGGCTCTCTGAGAGCTAAAATGAACAAAAACACAAATTTTGCCACTGCATATATTTTCTCTTTATTATAACATTTATTTTACTTTGTGATATAATTATTTTGCTTAATCACATTTCTGTCCATAATACATGCAAAACATTTCAGCTGAGGGAAAAGTGTTCGACCAGATGCTTCTAGAAACGTTCTGGAAGACTAATTAACGGGAGCCTAAGTGAACATGAGCCTGGAATCTAGGAAAACCCAAAAGGCCAACCCATCCACCTCTGGCAGGTATTAGATGGTGAATGAAGATAGAACCCTGCAGAACAGCAGTTTCTATGCGCACAGCTGGACACTCTGCTTGGTATGCTCCTCGTGATACCACATCTATCAGATACGGGATACCTTTTAGTCCATCACCTGTTGATATAACATTCCGAATCCAGCACTGATAGTAAATGTCAGTGGACTTGGGAGGAATGCAAAATGCACAGCAAGATGTCATTTTCAATTTTTAGATTTATAAATGCTGGCATCTTCTGCTCAAATAAAAGAAGCAAGATGTGCGTTTTGCTAGAAGATGATGGACGAGAGACAGTCGCTGTCATCAATAAACATTTTGAGACTGACATACCATACCTTGAAAACACGTTTAACCCCCTTCGAGGTAATCAGATTTGGCCTCTGGCTGTGAATCACTAAGTTCTCTTTTTTTCTGGATTAAACACCACCTTAATTCCAGTGTCACTGGTCAGTCTGCGATTTTGAAGGAAAGGTGTGAAAAATGAAGAATGTTCTAATGAAGGCACAGATCTCCACCAGATAGAAAAGGGCTACAATATGATATCCATATGTTTGGATATGCCAGGGAGCATCGGCTTTGAGGAAATGGAAGCTGGATGACACCACCCAGACACCACCCTAGAAAAGACCCTCAAACCTCAGCACCAGAGTTGAAAGGAGACTTGTGAGGGGAGTCACAAAAAGATGATCAATCAATTTCAAGGAGGTATGAAGAAGCTAAGCTTGTGCCGAAGCTCAGACTGGAGTGAAGGTTGACTAGTCAACGATATCATGAGCTCTCCATACATCTGGCCTATAATGATGGGGGGCTATAAAGAGGCCATTACTGTAGAAAAGGATAATAAGCTGCTCAAATTTGACTTAAAAAATTAAGATAATTTATATAATAATTAATATAATTTTTTTTAAAGGACTAAAAACACATTACATCTCAGAAATGATGTTGGAAATGTATCATCCAGATCATTATTTGACAACTAAATAAACTAAATAAAATAAAAAAAAAAGTATGAATGGTTTTTGTTGTTCAATTATATCCGTCTTGTCACTTTTTGGGACTTTTATTCTGAAAAATGAACACTGTGTGAGCAAAGAAAGAGAGCAAACAAATGCTCCCTTCTCCTTTTAATTTAAAATCCAATATCTGGGTCAGTGATGTCATTAGCCCCGCCCCTCTTGCTGATCAGTCAGAGTCTGCATGCAGGCGGAGCATGTACATATAAACAGAGCAGTAAACAAGCAACTGGAAGCTGCTTTAGCATTTACACTGGAAATGAATTCAGTTGGAAACCAGTGGTTTTTAGATGATAATCCTGAGATATGAAGCAACATGAATAATGAATAAACGTGAATAAACATGTCTTCAAACATGGAACGGTTTCAAAATGTGCCTTCTCGTTTTGTTTGATGGTCTGTTCCATCACTATTCCTCCATTGAAAACCTCCTTCACTTCTGCTGTCCATTTTCTGTTCTTCTCAAGGCACATTTATGGGGAATGTTGAGTCGGGTTGACGTAAAAGTGACATGGAATCCAGTCTGTATGAGATATCAATGAAACACCTATGAAAGTGGCCTCATATCAGAACTGACATTGTCAGGTTTAGTGTTTTCTTGGAGTTCACACCAACAGACAGGTAACACATCTGTGTCAAAGAGCCGATTTGGGCCACGTTTACCTGCTGAGAGGATGGAACCTCACTGTTGTTCATACATTTAGATACAGTGGCCACATAGCTCTAAAGCAGACCTTCAGACTCCTTGTGAAGGTTCCATGTTTATGTCAAACTTTTTCCTGTAAGTGTTGGACTGCTCACTCTGGCTTCTAGACCTTTTATCTGTGCTGTTGGGTCTGGCTGTCTTGCGTGTTTGTAGAGCAGGGGGTGGAGAGCTGGTGTCACTCACCGAGGCATCACAGTGAAAATGTGTGTTTCTGCACAAAGCTAGCGTGAAGCCCGTGGGCCTTGGCTTGTGAAGGAGAGTGACGGGCAGGTTCTCTCTGTCCTCCATTTCTCCTTTCGCCTTCACTGTCCATCTGACTGTCACACAGATACCGTCAATGCACCAGCAAGCTTGCATCACCCCGTCCTCTTCAGGCGAGGCGAGAAACCTGGACAAATATAGAGTGTTATTCCCATCTGATGAACGAGGAGCCTTTACTGCCCAACACCTTCAGCTTCCACCTATTATAGTAAGAGCTGTACATGATGTTCCGTTTGTATACACGATGGATTTGCTTAAATATTAACATATACACCGATCACCCATAAGATTATGACCACCTCCTTGTTTCTACACTTCCTGTCCATTTTGTGGATATGTGGATGTATCTGGATGGTGGACTATGAGGGGTTTAAGCACGCCAGCAGCACTACTGTCTCTGCTCCAGTTGTATCAGCACAACACACCATGTTTGCTACCTCACAAGCTGGAAATCATATAAGTTAATACATTATAGAGCCCCATTTTGCTGCAATTACTGCTGCAAGTCACTTTGGATAAGTTTCTATGAGCTGCCACATCTCGCCACTGTGATTTTTGCCCTTTCCTTAAACTCTGGGTTTTGACTAGACTACTTAAACAATTCCATACATTTGGAGAGTGTCCCACATGCCATTTGGCAACCTCTAAACTTTGTAAGTAAAGATTTTTTTCTGTCCACTCTTCAAAAAAAGCCCAGCTCCATGTGTACAGCTTACTGTGATCGTACGGACAGATACTCCAGACTCTGCTTGGGAACTCTGCAGCTCTTTCGGGGTTACCTTTGGTCTCTGTGCTGCCGCTCTGATTAATGCCCCTTAATGCCTGGTCTGACAGTTTTGGGGAGCAGCCCTGTCTTGGCAGTTTAGTTGTGGAGCCATGTTCTTTCCTTTTGATGATAATGGATTTGATGGTACTCATCAGAGACTTGGATCGCCTTGGTCTTCATGGTGTTGTTTGGAAAGTGGTGCCTCTTGCTTAATGGTGTTGCAGCCTCTGGGGCCTTTCAGAAAAGGTGTGTGTATACAAGAGATCATGAACTAATATATGTATATATATATAAAGAATGTTCTCCAGCCTTGTTTTAGATGAGCAAAGATCCATTCCATAGTTTACTATTCACAACACTTGGAAACTCTTTTTGTACATAGGAGAGAAGGTCTCAACAGAGCCAAGAAAGAAACTTCAAAATTGACACATGAACAAAGAAAAAGCCTTCTGAAGGAATGTTTTATGGTCAGATAAGACAAGCAATGATATATGCAGCCCCAATGACCAGAAGTACACTGTATGGACAAAAGTAGTGGGACATTTACTCGTTCATTGTTTTTTTTCTGAAATCAAGAATATTAAAATAGTTTCTCCTGCTTTTGTTGGAGAAACTGGCTCTACTGTCCAGGCAAATCTCCCAACTAGACTTCTGTGAGGATTTGATTGCATTCAGCAAAAAGAGCACCACCACTCCACCTCAACCGCAACTCATCCCAAAAGTATTTGATGGAGGGCCATCTTTCCAAGCCCACTCAAACCCATTCCTGGCATTAGATATGATGTCACTACATTAATTTGCTCAATGGTTTGGTTGTATTGACAGCACTTCTCTACAGGGATCAGACAGGTTGTGTATTTGGAGAAGTACAGGTGAGGCATTAAAATCTAAGAACATTGCACCACCTGTTAAGCATGGTGGTGGGAGCATCAAGCTATGGGGCTGCATAAAGTGGATGAACAAATGAAGAAGGTGGAAGGTGGAACCGTCAGCTCAGTGATTGAAACGTGGACACATTTGGGTGTTCTAACAGGAGAATGACCCCAAGCACACATTGGATGTGGTTCTGGAATTGATAATGTAGGCTATCGTGAAACCTTTGGGTTGGCCTCCACAAAGTTCTGACCTCAACCCTTTGAACTGACTTCCTTCCTTTGAACTCAACACATTGAACTGAACACCAATTCTAATAAGACTAAGGGCACATGACCAAGCAGAATTATGCGTTAAATAAATATATGAAGAATTAAACCCTGCAAGAACATGAGAACTTAAGATTGAATTCACATAGATTTTAGTGTCAGTTTCCATTTCTGAAAACAATTGTCTACTGCAGTTTGTCCAAAGTGTTTCTGATGTGCATTAAATAAGAAATGTCTAACAGCTGGTATTCCACACTTGGAACTGAGAAGAATACGAGTTATTGTGGGTGTGTGTGTGTGTGTGTGTGTGTGTGTAAAGGCAACTCAAGGCCTAGTGGGGACACTGTATTTCAGTTAGTTCCATTGCAAGGCCCCAAATAGCCATATGGAATACAAAGACATCACTGACTTAATATAATGAAAGACGAAACTAACCTGTGCGTGGTCGCATTCCCCGGACAGCTGTTCGAGCATGTTTAGTAGCAGACTTTCTGAGGGTGATTCAGCAAACTGATGGCAGGTTTGCAAGCATTTTGGTGTAGATAAAAATGCGGGAATGATGAATACCAGGTTGATGGGCCACAGTGCGTTGAGAAAAGTCGTAAATATCCATCACTAAGCCAAAGTTTCAAGGACACATTTAGAGTTTCTCTGGGCATCTTTGACCTGGAACCATGCAGTGAACGTGTTCAGATAATGCTGAAAAAGGCATGAATGCAGACACACTGTTTCTTAGGAAACCAAGGGTAATAAAGGCTGTCAACTTGATTTTGGAGCATTGCTGTCACAAGATGACAAGAGCATTCACGAGCTCTAGATGTTGGATGATCACCACCCCAACTCACCCCAAAAGGATTAGATGGAGCACCATTATTCCAGAGATCACAGTCCGACCACTTCACAGCTCAGTGCTGTGGGGCTTTATAGCCCTCTTCTCCATGCTTGGAATTAGGCATGATGCCAATTAGTTCAGGTTTGTGTGCCCCAGAGGGTCCTATTCTATTGGCGGTACTTCTCTACAGGGACTAGACAATCTTTTCGACATATTTTGTAGACGGCATTTGTAGTTACCCATAGACTGTGCTTGGAACAGTTGGTTCTACAGTGTAACAGGTGGCAAAGTGTGTCTTAACCATATTGATCATCAGGGAGAAGAATTTAGCCTTTCACTCACAGCAGCACAAACCTACAGAACAGTTTGCTGAGTTAGGTCAACATGGACCAGAACTCCAAAGGCATGTTTCCAACATCTTGTGGAACACAAGCCATGAAAAACTGTTTAGAGAGTAAAATAAGACACTACCCCAGGGGCATAGGAGTGCACATGGATGGTAGGTGCATGTCTGTACCAGTATTACAGAAGGAAAGATCATCAATTCTCATCAATTCTCATGAGAACTTGTATTTTCACATTCTCGTTAAAGTCATGTGAGATATGTCTGCTCTTCCAGAGGCTACATCTCAAAGACATTGTTTATGCAGGCTAGGATTTATTGGCTGAAAGGGAGAGAACATCAGAATGTTCGCAACATGCAAATATAGTACTTAACTTACTGCCAAAGGGTAGGTAATCAGAGCTGTCAGCCCAATCATGGATGAGAATGTAGTCTTTCAGATGACCTACTCCCTTTACTGTACTGCTGCACCATGCTGCTCCCAATACTAGGGACATCAGTTGTCCTCTCCGGATAGAAATTCTAAATTGTGTAAAATGATCAGGAATTCCCTGATTTCACATCCATGTTTGTTTCTGCAATTGGATTTTTGAAGCTTTAAACTCTAAACACCTTCTCCACACAGCAACTGCACTGTGCGTGTATATCCTGCCAGTGTTTGTGTGCTGCCCACTGACATTAATAATAAATCAGAATTAATTGCTAGGGTCACATTTTATTTTTTTACAAATTTTTTTTATTAATTGATTTTTTTCCTATTTTTTATTTTAATTTAATTTAATTTTTATTTTTTTGTATTTGTTTTTGTGGTCACATGTCATTAATAGTCTCTGGTTTTGTTTATACCCCCACCAAAGTTTGAGTTTGAGACCAAACCTGTGCCCTTGCCCTACCAGGCATTACTATTTTATATAATTCATAACAGTGTTTGGTGAGCGTAGGTTTTAATAACTATTTAATTAATAACTCATTTCAGTCAATATTTCAGTGGACTTAACAGAGTGAACCCTGAACAGGACTGAAATCAAAGGAACCTATTTTACATACCAAGTCATTAATTTCTCGCACACATTCAACCCTGACGGGTCTCAGTGTCTGTCACTGGGCTGAGCTCTCATAGGAGGGTATTTGGGGATAAACCTAATGCAAAAAAAAAAAAAAAAAAAGCCCTGAAGTGTCATGAACAATTTATCTGGCTGATTATAGAAGCTCCCTTACTTTGCTCTCATTCTTTCTTTCATTCTTTGTCTCGCAGAGCCGCACCCTCCAGACGTGGATGAGCCGAGACGTGTGCCTGCACTTTCCACTCTCTCTAGTTCTGAGCAGAAGAAACGGGATGACAGTTAGAACATCTCGGGCTCTGCTTTGTCAGGCTAATTCTCAGAGTCTCCGGGTAGAGCCGAGAGATGGGGTTACTGTGCTCCCAGTGCAGCTCTGCCATTTCAGCCACAGTTTTGAAGGGGAAGGGGTTGGATTTCCATCTTAATGGGGGGGGGTTAAAAAACACTCCACTCCAGAAGAACAAACAGAGCTGGAAAATGAGCCAGTTCCAAATCCCCAAAACTGTTACATCACAGTCTTGGCAGTCTGTGTATATATCAGAAAGAGCAGCACAAGTGTGAGTCTGGTGTTTATCTTTTAAAAGTCCAGTTTATAGCTTTGAAATCCATTTCTTTACTAGCTTTAAAATCCATGCTGGTTCAAGTCTGAGAGTTGAGAAGTTCTGGTGAAGATCTAAATCAACAACCGACTCAGTAAAGCTCAGCTGTAAAACACAGAGCGTGAAACGGCAGATGTGCTAAACTTCATTATGGACTGAGAAACCTCAGGTGCCTGTTCAACCTGTTCAGAGAGATCGCATCCACCTGAACGATGAGAGGGATGGATCGGTCTGCTGGTGCACCCCAGGGAGGGTAATTCACCCAGAGTTAGAGGCTTATGTTGCATTCGTGGGACTGAAGGACTGCCACCTCGCGTCCAGTTGCTGTTTGCTTGAATGGGTTCTCTCGTATTCAGACGACATCCTCCCAGCAACCTCACATCATCGGTGAAACTGAAGTTATTGCTGAGATATTTGAAGATTTAACTCAACATAACTGAGAGTTTATTTGTTCAGTGCACATCGACATTTGATAAGCATGTGGGTTTAAAACCTACAAATGTTCAGCGACTGGGAAAAAAAAAATGTTGAAATTGAGAAACTGAAAATAATGCTGTAATTTCATTTTATTCTTATTTTTGTAAAGATTCCAAGAACAGAAACAATGAATTGCAAAAAAAAATAATAATAATAAATAAATAAATAAATAAATAAATAAATACATCAGTGAATTTGTTTTCTCCTTCAAGTTGAGTTGGATACATTTCTCTGCTTACTTTTATTTCCTACTTTTGCTGATAAATCACCCGCATATCCAAATTTAATGCATCCTGAGCCATTGTTAGACAACAGGATAGGGAGCGACATAACTATACACATAGCTAATGAGCCTACTCGTACTTGGGATGGGTACTTCTCCTTCTGCTTTCACACCTAGTTTCAGAAAATCTGCTCCTGGTAGAGATAGCCAGATGCTAGAATAAATGTTACCCCTACCATGTCTTACCCACTTGCAGACAGCGCTGACACTAAGATGCCACATGCTTGTGTTCAAGGCTTCATAACACAGGATCAGAGTAAACCACAGACATGACTCACATATCATAACCAACTAGAAGACCTTCCCTGTCCTAAAATTCTAAAATTCTTTTTTTCCAACTAAATTAAATCCCAGTTTAGATGCCAAAGTTGCTTCCAGTGCGTGTTTACTGCTCTGTCCACATGTACATGCTGAACCTGCATACTGATCAGAGAGAGGGTGGGGCTTCACTGACTCAAGTCCTGAGAAGGGATCATTCTGATGCATATGTAAATAACAAAACAATAAAGCACTAATAAAAATCTTATCTTCCATCCATCCATCCATCCATCCATCCATCCATCCATCCATCCATCCATCCATCCATCCATCCATTTATTTTGTGGACTGCTTCTTCCTGAATAGGGTCATGGGTGAGCCGGTGCCCAGCCGGCAACTCTGAGCGTAAGGGCGGGAAACAACCCTAGACAGGGTGCTAATCCATCGTAGGGAGCACACACACACACACACACACACACACACACACACACACTAAGGGCCACTTTAGTGTCACCAATTCACCTCTCATGCATGTCTTTGGACTGTGGGGGAAACCGGAGTACCCGGACGAAACCCACGCAAACACAGGGAGAACATGCAAACTCCACACAGAAACTTCCCAGGTCGCCCCACCCGGGAATCGAACCCAGGTCCTTCTCGCTGTGAAGCAACAGTACTAGTCTTTTTAATTTTTTCAATAAATTTACTAATATTTCAAACCTTTCTCATTTTGTCATTATCTTATCTTGTCTTATCTTAAATTGCCAGGTTTTAAAACATCTGTTAGAGAGGGATAAAGGACAAAGTACCCAATCTGTGACAAAGGACCCAGATTACCTTCCCCTGTCATTTAGATCCATCTACAGCACAAGAATTTGTCTTTGTATCTGAAGAACCCTTTAACCTGGCAAACAATCATTTAAGCATTTAAAAGGCTATTAAAGTTGTCCTGGTTCTTGGGAACCAGTATCTTAAAAGGTTTTACATAGAACCACCTTCAAGACATCTTCTATATATTTGAAGAGCAAATCCACCAGGCAATAAACCCCTGAAGCACCTGAAAGTTGTCCTGTTTTTATATAAATGCAGTGTAAAGTGCAGAGTGTAGTTAACACTGGCGGGAAAACGGCAACATTGGCGACAGGGGGGCGAATGCTTGCTGTCACTCTCAGTCAACGATCCCGGCCCATTTATTACAAGCTCCTTCCGCTAATTTAGCGCACAATAAGGACCTTGATCGACAAGGCTGTACAAGCACTTCTCATTGGGGATAGGACAATGAAGGGTGGCTTGCATGCAGGCACGCTGCAGACTTCATTATGAGGCATTATTTTCTCCGGGCCCCGATGATGTATAGCAGCATTGTGATGGCTCTGACCTCAGTCCCCCGGAGGAATGATGTTGCTTGATTGGAGTGTTCAGGCCCTTTGAAGTGCGCGTTAGTATGCGGCGTGGACTGCCGCCAGTCGTCACCTCCATACCAATCTTCCTCGGCTTTCAACCGGAGAGTTCGGGGGAGGGAGAAAAGACAAGGTGCAGGGAGAGAGAGAGAGAGAGAGAGGGAAAGAGAGAGAGAGGGATTGACAGTCCACAAGCGAGAATGAGAAAAGAGGGAGGAGAGAGAGACAGAGAGATCGACAGTTGCAATGAGGTAGAGAAAGATACTGACAGTCAAAGAGCGGGAACGAAATGGAGAGAGAGAGAAAGAAAGCCTTATCTCGGCCCCGATCGCCCTCAGGCTCTAAGCTCCTGACTGAGCACGTGCAGGAGGATCAAAGAGGCGAATGGTCCAGAATGATGATGATGATGATGACGATGATGATGGCAGAGTCGGTTCCGTAATCAAGGCCGTTATTTCCCGTCAGTCGGGCGCGGTGCCGCATGCAAATCTTGAAGGCTGAGTATGTGCTGTACAACACCTCGCCCTCACGTAGCAAGCATTTCTAGCTGGGCCAAGCCTCGCAGATCCCTGGCAAAATTCCTATTCGACCTAATGAGAAACTGTAACTCACCACACAGCCTTTGTCAGAATCGGCCTACAGTGAGAGCATGCTCATTTAATCTCAGACGATATTTACAGGGCTCTGCAAATCACTGGTGTGATCCAAGTCACAGTAGCCATTAAATATAAGTTCGTCATTATGTTATAAGAGGTCTTTTTGAAATGGAGAGAGATAGGAAAGGACAAAACCTGAGCATCCAAACCTGGAGCTCCGGAAATGTTTCAGATATACAGAAAACAAAAGATGCTTAACATCTGTGCAAGCCCAGGTTGACCACTACCAATGCTCCCATGTGTTGTCCATCATTCCCCTGTCGAGTGTTGTCTGTCCATTTTGTGGTTTGAAAGCACTGCCTGGAAAAGAAAGGAGAACACCAGGATATTGATCACATGGCTGTGGGCTGCCTACGCTGCCACACATACCAAATATTGTTTGGAGGTGACCCTAAGCTACACGAATTTGTCTTCATTGAAGATGCAAATATGAACAGAATTGAGGTATTTGTATGAGCATGACCACGCTTTGATCAAAAATGCATTTTGCCCCTAATTCGTTTGTGCTTTCCGCCTGTAACAACAAGATATTTTGAATATATCTTCAAAATACTTGACAGCAGTCCAAACAAAACATTATATAATGTATTATTTGTGTTGTTTATGTATTTATCAGTACTCTGAAATTTGAACAATGGAGCAAAGAAAGAGGGAGAAAAAAAAAATGTCTCATTTACTTCTACAACAAACTTCTAGATCAGTGATGCCCACAGCTCCGCCCCCTCTCTCTGATCGGTCAGAGTCTGTATGCAGGTTGAGCATCGGCCCCGCCCCCTCTCTCTGATCAGTCAGAGTCTGTATGCAGGTTGAGCATCAGCCCCGCCCCCTCTCTCTGATCAGGCAGAGTCTGTATGCAGGTTGAGCATCAGCCCCACCCCCTCTCTCTGATTGGTCAGAGTCTGTATGCAGGTTGATCATGTACACATGGACAGAGCAGTAAACATGCACTGGAAGCGCCTTTGAATTTAAACTGGGATTTAATTCAGTTGAAGTGTTGATTATAACTAAATCCAATCGGAGGAAAAAAATGTATTGAATTGTAATTTGTAATGTCAATGTAGCCTTAGAACTCTTAGGGCAGGGAGGACAATCTGCTTATGTTCTGGGGTACTTTATGTGACACTTTTGGTGGCAAAGCACTGTTTCTATTTCTAGTGAGCTTTTCAGTCCTGTGCCGTAGCCTCTCCATGTGCTGGCATGAAAAAAAAAAAATGTAATAGACTCAACTTAATAGACTTTGCACCCAGAGTGGTACAGAGGTGCTGCAGGCAATGTGTGTCCTGCACAGCCCCAGGGCATTGGGTTCAAATTGTTGAAGAGACAGTCGGATAAAGAAGCCTTTGTTCAGACTGCAGGCAAATACAATCTGCTATTGCAAGTGATCAAATCGGATTTGTGTGTTCAAACATCACAAACACATTTGCAATGGTTGCTTTGGTAACAACATGGGCATAAGTAACTCTATAGTCATTCAGACCGCATAGCCCTCAGCACTCTTCTTGAATTTCCACACTTCTGTTGTGGACAGGGCTTCTAGTGAAGGCATTCAGCTGCTTTAAATTGCACGTATTGCTGACACAAATGTGCAAATACACACATGCTGCTTGTCTAGTCCTGGCAGAGGACTTATCACAATAGAAAACGACTCTCTGGAGCAGATAAATGCAAACCTATCGGCCTAGTTTCAGACGTTGAGTTGAGGGGTATAAAGTTCCCACCATTGAGCTGCGGAGCAGTGGAACTGTGTTCTCTAGTTGATGGTGCTCAATCCAATCAAGATAAATCAAATCCTCATAGCAATGCTCCAATATCTAATCGAAGGTCTTTCCTGGACAGTAGAGACAGTTACACCAACAGAAGCAGAAACAACTCTTTTTAATACCCTGGATTTCAGAAGAAGCAATGCATTGGCATGTGTCCAAATACTTTTATCCATAGCGTGTGGGTGTGCAATCACAGACTCTTGCTATGCATTACAGTGGTGCTGCTTTGAGTGTATCAGGTGCCACAGGGTTGGACCAGTCATGAAGGTCTAGAAGATGGATCACTCAAACTGTGCATCAACAGATGATCTACACTCTCTAACTATGCAAGGTGGAACATCCTTGGGAGAACGTAGGAGGGAGAAGACAACCCGTCTATGAATTTCTGAATGACTGTATGGAAGGCAATGTGTTAAATATACGAGGGATCATGAGCTAAACGCTTAGAAGATTGCCCACAATGATGCAACCGAGTGATTGACGCCTAGAACAGTTTATACTACCACGTTATGGAAAGAGGAGGTCCTGAGGCCTTGATCTTTCTCCAGGGCATCAAAGATTAATATTTTTTTTTCAGACATGTGAACCTCCCATCTTAAAGATCTAAGAACACTTTAAAACCTGGCCTTGCCTGACATTTTACTCCTTAGGCTTCTGGAGACCACAGTCACAATCGTAAAGCTGGAGGTGATTTATTTAAGGAACACTTTTTTTGCTGTATTTATTGAATACTCTTTGTATCTCGACAGCAATCCATTCATCAAAAGCTCTGACAATGAAGAGAAAAAGCTCTGCGAGTGGAAAAAGTGTAAAACCCTGGATGGCCTTCCTGTCTGTCTGCACAGGAATGGAAGAGAACATTACACAGGAGCTTAGATCATTACAGAAAGAAAGTAAAGGATTGTGTGTGTGTGTGTGTGTGTGTGAGAGAGAGAGAGAGAGAGAGAGAGAGAGAGAGAGAGAGAGAGAGTAGGGGATAATTACTTTAGAACATTATTGTAGGATGTTTTCTTAGTTTGATGACTTTTATTCACCAACAAATTAAAAAATTACAGTGTTAGGAGACAGTCACACATATCAGATTTTCAGCAGATCCCAGGCTACTCAAATGTGTCTTCATTTCATAGGTAAAAATGAACAGAATTTAAATATTTGCATAAATTTGACCATGTTGTGGACTAAACAACACTACATCTCGGAAATCATGTTGAAAATGGATCATCCCGAGTGTTTCAGAGCAGGAAATTCAATAATTTGTTGTGATGATTAGATTGATGAGGATATTCTTAATATGTTCTTCGAAATACAACCTGAATATCCTTTATTACTTAAATGATTTCTGTATCAGTATGTTCTCGTGACTTTTATTCTGAACTTTGAACAAAGAAAAAGCCCCACCCCCTCTCACTGATCAGCCAGAGTCTGTATGCAGGATGAGTTTAGCATCCCTCATTAAGTTATAGTGACCCTTAAATATGAAAACAGGTTTATATAATTATATATATTATATATAGGTTTTATATTGGTTGATCAAACATTTACAAATAACTGGAAACTGGAATTTGGTATCCAGCAAATGAGTATTTTCAAAATGGATCAATCTGCTAATTATTGTCTCTATTGAACAACTGATTTTTTTTTTTTTTTTTCTAAAACAGTATGAAGTCGGTGGGATTGTCTAGTATTATTAGCAGTAAATTATGGGAAGCAGCCGTGGCCTGGCAGTTAGGGAACCTGCCTTGAATCTCTGAACTGGCAGGGCATGACTGAAGTGCCCTTCAGCAAGACACTGAACTCCCCAGCTCCTCCTAGGGCTGCCCACCACTCAGGGCGCGTGTGCTCACTGCCCCCTGGTGTGTAAATTCACTAGTGTGTAAGTGTGTATCACTGTGTGTGGATGGGAAAATGGTCGATTCCACAACACAGTGGGTCAAATGAGTAGAATTACTATTCCTATGTGAAATGTCTATAATAACAACCCTCAGCTTTAAAAACATGGTACAATTTAAATGCAACCCCTTTAAAATAAATGTCCACGATTTGATTGGATATCATTCAGTCCTCCTGGTGTTCCCAACAGGCAGTAACCGTGTGATTGATTTGATTACTGATGTGAAATGTTTCAGACCTTTCAGACCTTTCAGAATATCAGATCGCCCTGGTTCCACTGAGACGAAGCCACGGGTGCTGGATGCATTTTTGACATGAGGTCACCTTTTATTATGTATTATTCCAGCACATTATACATTATTGACCCTGTTGGCAATATGAGCATGCTTGTACTCACTGACCATTGCTATGTGGACACACCATACCATGGTCTTACACCCATGTCCCCAGTGTAATGTACATCAAAGATATAGAAAGTATAGTATAGTATAGTATAGTATAGTATAGTATAGTATAGTATAATATAGTATAGTATAGTATAGTATAGTATAGTATAGTATATATATAGTATAGTATATATAATATAGTATAGTATAATATAGTATAGTATAGTATGTATAACATAGTATAGTATATAGTATAGTATAATATAATATAGTATAGTATAATATAGTATAGTATAGTATAGTATAATATAGTATTAGTATAGTATAATATAGTATTAGTATAGTAATAGTATAGTATAGTATAAAAGTAGCATAGCATAACATAGCATAGTATAGCATAATTTAGCATAGTATAGTATAGTATTAGCATAGTATAGTATAGTATAGTATAACAGAGTATAATATAGTATAGTCAGTATAATATAGCATTAGTATAGTATAGTATAGTATAGCATAGAATAGTATAGCATAGTATGTATAGTATAGTATAATATAGATAATATAGCATTAGTATAGTATAGTATAGTATAATATAGTATTAGTATAATATAGTAGAGTATAGTATTAGTATAGTATAGCATAGTATAGTATAACATAGCATTAGTATAGTATATATAGTATGTATAAAAAGCAACATAATATAGCATTAGTATAGCATAGCATAACATAACATAGCATAACATAGCATAGTATAGCATTAGTGTAGGGTTTTATAGTATTAGTGTATTATATAGCATTAGTATAGTATAGTATAGTATAGTATAGTATAATATAGTATTAGTATAGTATAGTAGAGTATAATATAATATAGTATTAGTATAGTATAGTATAGTATGTATAGTATAGTATAGTATAGTATAGTATAACATTGTATAGTATAGTATAGTATAGTTAGAGTATAGTATGTATAGTATATATATTATATATATATAGTATATATTAAATCAATTAAAACGCTCTCTTGCTCTCCCTCTTTTGGACCAATGGTGGCTCGCCCACATGTGATGGTGAGAAGGTCTTAAAACTGAATGTTTATGATATGTGTGGTAAGATGCAAAAGTATGAACTCGATGGATTGATCAGATTCCAAAACAGGATACTGTCACTCCGAGAGGATGCACTGATCCTGCAGCACAACTCCGGGACACAGGATTTATTCTGGGCCTACCTCCTTCCAAACCAAGACTCACTATAGATCCACACATTACATTATGGATTTATAAACGCCTAATTGCTCTGAGAAGATAACTGTAATTACAGCTAAGTGGGTGGCGCATAATGTATGAACAAGGTCAGTCGGGTGCTGAGCTTTGATGGCTTTAAATGTTGTTGATGCTTCAGGAAACTTAAGGCAAGCCTCTGTTAGATCTTATTCTTTTGAAAAATTCAGAGTTCACTAGGAACGATCAAAACAATGTAATATCTGAAAGCTAATGAGGACATGAAAGGTTTAGTGAACTTCAAACTGTAACAAACGGAACACTGATGATCTAACTGATGAACTAACACTGCTGTATTTCCACTCACTGGCCACTTTATTAGAAACACCTACTATGGTCTTACACTTAACGGCCACTTTATTAGAAACACCTACTGTGGTCTTAAACTTAACGGCCACTTTATTAGAAACACCTACTGTGGTCTTAAACTTAACGACCACTTTATTAGAAACACCTACTGTGGTCTTACACTTAACGGCCACTTTATTAGAAACACCTACTGTAATAAAACATAACGGCCACTTTATTAGAAACACCTACTGTGGTCTTACACTTAACGGCCACTTTATAAGAAACACCTACTATGGTCTTACACTTACCGGCCACTTTATTAGAAACATCTACTATGGTCTTACACTTAACGCCACTTTATTAGAAACATCGTACGCCCACTAATAAATGACGAAGGATTGCGATCATATCAAGTTAATGTTACCACGGCAACCCCTGCTACTGAGTTAATCGCTTACTCTGCAAGTCACTTTCTCGTTTACAGTAACAGACGAGCGGCACTGTAACTGTACACCAGCGCTGGGTTGACCCTAGTGTGAACCGTTTGTGTGCATCCATTATTTACAGGCACATGCACTTGTGTAAGTTACAGTGATGTACAGTAAACAAGTGGCACTTTGCTGCAGTCACTCAGACTTGGAGGACAGCAGTGCTTGGCTGATATCTAGTCTTTGATGCTGCACTGCATGTCTCCAGGCTGCGGTCACCTTGTGTGGCTAATGGCTTATGTGTGGGTTCTGCAGGAGTGGTGGGACTCAGAGACAGGACAGAAACAGGAATACACACTGTGTGTGTGTGTGTGTGTGTGTGTGTGTGTGTGTGTGTGTGTGTGTGTGTGTGTGTGTGTGAGTGAGTGAGTGAGTGAGAGAGAGACAGAGTATGACAGACAGACACAAGGAAAGAATAATGGTGTAGAGTTTTCAGGCTGTTAATTAATTCATTAAATCAGTGTAGAGATGACACTGGATGGATGGATGGATGGATGGATGGATGGATGGATGGATGGATGGATGGATGGATGGATGGATGGATGGATAGATAGATAGATAGATAGATAGATAGATAGATAGATAGATAGATAGATAGATAGATAGATAGATAGATAGAACCACCTATCCTGTACGTCCACTCACTGGTCACTTTATTAGAAAGAGCTTCCTTGTGCTTCCACCTATTGGCTACTTTATTAGAAACCAAGTCTCATTAAAGGATCTAGTGTGGTTGTGTGTGTGTGTGTGTGTGTGTGTGTGTGTGTGTGTGCGTGTGCGTGTGTGTGAGTGTGTCAGCTTGGCAATGTGTTGTTCAGGCCTCCTGAGGGACAGTTCCCTGTGAAAGGTCACATCCATGGCGACAGTGACTTAAAGGAACCATGAAGGATCGGCCCGACATTTGAAGCAAAATAATCTCATCGTTTTTGTTCCCAGTCGCAGTGTTTACACAAACCAGATCGTCCGTTAAAGGCAAACTCTGACATTTGGACAAAGCATAATCTCGTGTTTCAATTTGAGTGTGTACAGTGGGCAAATCCCCCTCTGCTTCAGCAGAACTGACATTTGCCATATAATCTGGGCTTTCACCATCCGGACCAACGTGACGCTTAAAGGAGCCTTTGGTGTGGTAAAGGGTCTAGAGGTGAGGGACTTATGCTGGGCTTAGAATGCATTCAAAGCAGAAAATTAAGGCAAAGCATGAAAACGCCAAGAGGCAGAGCTGTCCATAACTCCTGTCCATAAGGCCTATATTTCCAGAACAGGTGTGGGACACTGAGGTCCAGCACACACCCTGGAACCATTTGAATGACTGCTTCATAATGTATAAGAAAGTGCTGATTTAATGCTGAGCCCCCAATCCCTAGTCTTATTCGAGACTTTTAAAGACCCCCTTGCACCAGGCCATGTCCCTGGCAAATTCACTGAAGGTCCTCTGGAAGTGAATAGGCTCTTGAGGGGAGCCCTGGCCTGGTGGTTAGGGAACTAGTCTTGAGACTGGAAGGTGCAGAACCAGTGGGTCTGTTACCGTTTTCCAGCCTACAGTTGAATACACAAGTCAACTGTAGTTCCACCCTCTTTATAGAAATGAGAAACGTAGAAGGTGCAGTGTTCTACTGTTCTGGGTTTGTGCTTGTGTTGCAGCCAGTGGCATAGAGAACATTTCAAGCCTGAAAGCTGAAGATGAAAACAAGCTGATTCTACAGCAGGGTAATGATCCTAAACACCTCAGCATCCACAATGGATTACCTCAAGAGGAGCAAGGTCAAGTTCTTGCCAAACCTTTAGACATCATCAAACATCTGTATCGACCTCAAAGGGGCAGTTTAGCAAGATGACCCATCAAATCTCACAGAACTAGAAGCTGAACCTTTGCATGAAGAATGAAGACTGTCAAGAGGATTAAAAACTGGGGATTTTGCCGGCCAGTCCAAATGTGTGAATGTTCCTGAACGTTCATCCTGCCAATCTGCCACATTTGCAGCCTTGTGAATGTGAGAATCGTTCACGTGTCATTTTGGATGACAGGGATTGGAATGTTATGTTGTTTGGTATGATGATGAGCAGAAGGCTAAACCTGAACGTCCTGTAGCTTAGATCTACTGTCACCTCAAACAAAGGACCCATTCCTACATATTTTAAACCCCCAGAATGTCACAGAGCTTCTCCGGCTTGAACCACACCTTACAAATAGTCCTCATTGAAGGCTTCCTGCGATGGCGTCTATGATGAACATGATGATCATGAGCATGTCCGATCATCATCAACCGTCCGATTTGTGTCTCATCACCCATTGTAACCAACATTGTGAGCAGTGAGAAATGGTCCCTGGGGTGCCACTCTAATCAAAATGTTGATGTTCTTTCAGAATTGATGGTAGAAGCAATGTAGACTGGGATTTCTGCCACTTCTGGTAGACCTGTATGAGCTCCTTCCTTCACAGTATGGTCTTTGGCCCAAATGCAATCACTCCTTTAAGCCAATCAACATATTTTACATGCAGTAAACAAGACGTTCACTCCACTGTACCACATCCCTCAGGTATGTGCTATGTTCTACCACCTTGAACATACAAGGTTAAGAGAGCTTAAGACATTTTTGTTTTATTGTTGCTTAGTCCTTTTGCACTGTCCACTCAATTCTAAGGGGGCCAGGTGGGGGTCATTGCCATTGCTCAGTGTCCCCTAGACCTGCCACTACTGTTCATGGTCACTTTGGTCATTTTTTTTTAATTATTATTATTAAATGTTCTGCCTTTTAAAAAATAAAACCTGTCTTCATTGCCTTCTGAAGTTAAAATGTTTTAAGTGTTGCTGGTTAAATGATTTCAGACACATTATTCAATTAACGCAGTGATGAGATAATTCATATCATTGTCTAAATGCTTCCTTTTATTAAGCTTGTGAGAGAAGAAAGACACATTCATCATACAGACACTGTTCTGGAAGTAATGAAGCAGTTTCAGTTGAGACAGATTTCACACATTTACTGGCTTGAGTTTGTGCATGTCCTCCAGACGACCTGGCTGGGACAGCAGGTGAGACAGGTGGGAGACGGCGGGGGGGCAGACACAGGTACACCCCTACGCCCCCACAGTATAACACCACACATGGGGGAGTGGAGTAGAGGAGGACAGGGGACAAGAAAAGAGGAGAGAGATTAAGAGGAATGGAGGGGATAGGTGAGGAAAGGTGAAGGAAGAGGGTAAGAGAAGAAGAAAGACGAGGAGAGATCAAAGAGGAGGAGAGAGGGAAGAACAGCACAGAAGGGACGGTGGGAAGGAAATACATTTCGGGGGCTGAGACCCGATTGAGAGGGAAGGGAAGGAGGTGAGAAGAAGATGAGATGAAAGGGCAGGTGCTAATGAGGAAAGGAGAAGAATGAGAGGTAATGAAGGAGAAGAAGAAGAAGAAGAAGAAGAAGAAGAAAAAGAGGGGAGCAGATGAGAGGAAATGTGGAGAGGATAAGAGATGGGAAAAGGGGGCATGAGATGAGCAAAGAGGGAGGGAAAAGATATCAGAAAAGGAGGAGAAGAGGAGATGGAAGCAGAAGAGAGGAGCAGAAGAAGAAAGGGAGAAGCTTATGACCAAAGAATCACAACTCAGAAACGGTTCTCAAGGCAGCTCTGCCTCTGAGGCAGAACAAACACAATTGCTTCAGAGGAAAACCAATAAAAATAACCAGTAGGTGGACCTTTAAAAACATCTATCTACTCTTCAGAGCTTCAGGTGTGTATGAAAGGTGTGCAGTTTGAGATTGAGTTAGATGTTGGTGTGTTATGATCCCATTAATCTGCCTGGAAAACTAAACAACAAGCTTCAACAGCATTCGATCTTCTACCAAATATTTTCTTTACCGCTTGGCACTGCAGTAACTTGCACCCACCACATCACATTTTCACATGAAACCCTCATGGTCCTCTGGGCTGGCATGCTGTGAAACGCCGTCTTAGAAGCTCGCTGGTTAGTTTTCCAGGCAGTTTTCTCAGAAACTCAAACTGAATTGAGTATCTTTCATCCACATATAAAGCTCTAAAGTTTCTAAAGCTGCCTCCTGAACCGCTTTGAGTAGTGAGTTCTGGAGTGCTCCACGTGGCTCAGCAGTCTAAGGCTCTAGCACTATATTCCGAAGATCAAGGCCTGGATCCCAGGTCATGCTGGATTCCCGGAGTCACATCACAACCAGTTTGACAGTGTCTGGCACAGGCGTTCCTGAACACACATTCCAGTGTAGTATTGGTTTGCTATGGTTTGCACTGCACCATCTGCAGAACTGAGTGAGAACATTCAAGCTGCATGGGATGGATCATCACAGGACACCATTAGGAACCTCTACACCTCCATGCAGAGACGTCTGGCGTGTTGTGTTATGTGATGAAATAAAACCTCGGTCAGTCTTCTGCTAAAAATGTGGAGGAAAGTAGAAGGGGCAGGGGATTAGTGCAGATCAGAGGGAAGGCTACAATCAAACAAGGGTCTTGAGATGAGGGGAGGTGACGGAGGAGTGGAGAAGAGGTGAAAGGGTGATGGAGAAGGAAAGGTGCGACGCACAAGTGGAAATGAAGAGGAGAGTAGAGGAAGGGGGTGAATCGGAGACACTGTTCCTGTTATTTCTTTCGTTTTTAATTAAACGGCTCATTTTCAAACCTGTGTGAAAATGCAGGCCCTGCCACTGGTCTGCCCACCTGCCTGGGGCGTCCACACTCACATGGCTAATGAAGAGCCTCATTAGACTCAGCTGGGGACCGAAATGGGCCTTGATGACCACGCTAACATGGGTACAAATGAAGATGATCTAGTAGAGTTGATGTACATGAATCATGTACTCCTGGTGTACATAGGAAGGTACTTAATGAATGCATGTACTACTACTGTACACCAGTGATTATAGACATTTTAACACCTTAACTGCCCTCTTGCTCGAGGTTCTGTCTTTCCTTTTCATTTCGAGCTCTCGGCTCAGTTCATCAGGGGGTCGTAGATCATGTTTCATAGGTCATATAAGCAGAAATATCTGCTGTTTTGTACCCCAAGAAAAAACAGAGCATCTGTTCATCTAGTAATAAAATAAAAATTAAATTAAACACCACCATGTCTGTCATTGCAGCGCTGAGGATGACCCACCAACTAAATTGCACCTGCTCTGTGGTGGTCCTGTGGGGTCCTGACCATTGAAGATCCGGGTGAAATGAGACTAAGAAAGTATGTCAAGGAACAGATGGACCAAAGCCCTGAGCTCAGCACAGCTGCCCTGATTTGACTGTTGTTGAATTCAGCGTGAAGTAATGTAATCAGATTGAATTGCCTCTATATAAATGTGTGTGTGTGTGTGTGTGTGTGTGTGTGTGTGTGTGTGTGTGTGTTCAAAAAATATCCAACTTTTATTCATGAAATATACTCATATTCAGATACAACAATCATTCTTGTTGTTTTTAATTTTATAATTTTATTTATATTAAGTATATTGAAGTATATGCCGATCGGATCATTACAAATAAAACCTTCAAATAATTCCTGCATTTTCAGCTCCTTACAAGCCGAAACTAAACATAACATTAAAAAAATTGTGATGCATTTTTGGTCAAATTACCAGAAATATTTATTTTCTCGTTTTACATCTGAAATTTGAGTAGTGGCATGTGTTACTGTCTCCTATAAATTCAAAGTATGAAATCATTCCACCAAACTGGCCTAAAGATTAACTTGATTTTCAACACTCCATTAGAAACCCCACTATTGCAACACCCCTTGCAACTGAAGAGTTAGACTGTAGCCTGTGTACTGATTCACAGTGTTACTCACCCTCTACTCCCATGGTGCCTAAATATAAGTAAAATAATTGGAAATCAAATATATTTTCATTCAGACAGATTAGGTGCTGTTTTAGGCTGCATCACTGGGACCAGCACTCCCAGTTCAGCCAGGCCTGTTTTTCCTGCAGTTCGAGAAACGCCGTTTGATGAATGAAGCAAGATGTCTGAGAAATGTAATACTTTCAGCTGTGCGGATGAGCTCGCTGACCTTCAAGCCAATTTGGTGTCAAAGAAATATTTCCAGAAAACGGATATGAAAAGGTTTGGATTGTCAAAGGTCATGCTGTTTCACCCCAACTGGCCAAACAAGGGTTTTTCTCCCCTTGAGCAATACGTACCTGTCCAAGACTGCCTTCAGCCTCTCTGTAACAATACACACAAAAGCCTGGAACAAGCTCGACATCCACCAGGACTTTAGTCTGGCTTTTGCTAGCATCACATCTGACATCCCATCCCTGGTCAGAGGAATGCAAGACCATGGTGGCCATGAGTTTATGAACGGAGAGCAAAGAGAAAAAACAATGTTATTGTTACTGTTTTTTATTGGTTGTGCATTTCTATGCGTAAACTGGATATCAATATCAGGTATGATATAATCTAAGGCATATTATTCTTCTCCTGAAACACCATAGAAACCACCTGGGATACCATAATATGTAGCTCAAAAACATTGTTGCATGCTTTATTTGTATGGGAAACCACCTAGCAACAGTATGGCAACAATTTAGCAACACCATAACAAACACTTGGAACACCATAGTAAACATCTACCAACACCACATGGGGTAACATATCAACCACCTAAGCAACACCACAACAACTACCTGGAATACCATATTAAGTGGCTAGCAAACCTAGAAAACAATAGAAACCACTTTGCAACACAATAGCAATCACCTGGATTACTATAGCAACCACCTAAACACATCAAGTACCTGGAATGCCATATAAACCAGCTTGCAAGCACTCAGCAACATTATTGCAACCAGCTGGAAAACCATAGAAACCACTTCACAGCACAATAGCAATCACCTGGGACACCATAGCAACACCATAGCAATCACCTATCAAATACTTAGGACCACCATAATAACCAAATAACCGTCTGGGATACCATAGCAACCACCTAACCACACCCTAGCAACCATTAAGCAACATCTTGGCAACTCCCTGAAATATAGCAATTATCTCACCTCACTGTAGCACCCATCTAGTGTCCACCGAGTGTCCCTCACCATAGCAACTACCTGGGATATCATAGCAACCATCAAGAATACCATAACAACATTATAGTATCCCGATAGCAGACCTTTAGCTGTGGAATCCTGTTTAATGTTATGATTAATGATTGTTTTCCCGAAAAACAGTACATGTATCATTGAGATGTTCTCTCTTATCATGATGGAGGTTGGTGGGCATGGCTGGAATATTTTATCACCGGACAGTTGGCTGCTTCAGAATGATCTGAAATGACCTTCCCTGCACGGTTAAATATGGTGTGAGTATATGCTTGGGGGGGAAGCGTGTCATGCAGGTGAGAAGAGACAGGTGCAACAACGCCGCTTACACTGATGGATGACAAAATGGAGCTTTTATGTCCCAGAGACCAAGCAGATGGAAAAAGCTCGGTCAGGAGGGAGGGTGGGAGATGTGTAATGAGTGAGAGACTGAGAGGAGTGGCACGTACTAAAGGATGATTTATGCACAATGCTCTCACCTGAACACATTTACCATTGATCTGGTTCCAGATCGCTGCTCTGAGACTAAGGGCTTTTTATTCAGGATGCACATTAACCATAGACTGAGACTATGTGAATCTCAACTCATAATATGTAAATCGTATGTAAATTTGAAATCGAATCACCCAGTTGCCTACCTAAACTGAAGCTCAGGGCTGCTGTAGTCAGACATTTGCAGGTAGATCTACTTCGGGGTTGCTCAGTCACTTATTGAACTGAGGTTTAAGAACCATGAAATGTCTCCTAACATACACTCATCATCAAATAGAGCTGCACCCAGAAGGAATCAACTGACTGCAAAGTATGACCACAACGGCGTCGGGCCAGACTGTCATCGAGTCACTCAGTGGATCATCTTCAGTGACGAGTCCCACTTTCATCTTGGTGGGGACCACCACTGAATCCATGGTCAGTGCAAAGATCTAGAGTTTCTTACCAGGCGTCACACATCCAGAAGACCTGGTGAAGTGGTGCAATTTCGTACACTTTGTAGCCCAACATTATATTAATGAGGTCCTGCAACCAGTGGTTCTACCTCTTCTGAACACACACTCCGGTGCTCTATTTCAACAGGACGATGCTCGACCACATACAAGAGCTCGTCTTGAAGACACAGGTACTACACAGTGGTCAGTCTCATCTCCAGACCTGTCCCTGATTGAAAATGTGTGGGATGTTATTGGACGCTCTATCAGCACTCCACCCCTACCACACCATCTACAGAACTGAGTGAGAACATTCAAGCTGCATGGGATGGATCATCACAGGACACCATTTGGAACCTCTACACCTCCATGCAGAGACGTCTGGCGTGTTGCGTTAAACCCGAAGCCGTACTGAGAGACACCACTTCTGTATGAGTAGATCAATAAATATTGATCAGATCAGTCTAAAGGCTTAGACTCGAAGACCTTCTGGAAGCAGGTACTTTCTGGCAGTGAGTGTCCATATTGAAATTATTTTGGACGGTGACAAACATTTCAAATTTTCTTTTGTCCATCAGTCACTCTAATTAATTTAATGTCATCAAACCTATAAAGTAATTATATGAAGGATGACAAACACTTTGTGGCCACTGATTAATGGACCACTCCACGGGTAACTGACATCCCACCATGCGTCTTAATGAATAACTCATCTCAGAGCAGCGGAGGTGCATCTTCAGATCAAATCAAATCATAAATGTATGTGTGTAGTGCTTTTTAACAACCGATGATGTCACGGAGCAGCTTTACAGAAATCAAAATATTAAAAGCTGAACAGCACATGCATATAGGATAAAGACATAAACCCCCTTTACCCCGACCAGGCTCACAAGGGGGGACCCCTCCTCGGTCAACTACTTATACATAGTTAGTTAGGGGACACTGGACCCCCATGCATCTGTTCTAAGAGTCAGGGATACTGGAGTAATGTTAGTTAGATTGTGGACATAATAGCAACAGTAGCAACTGATTAGGGTCTGTGTAAATTTCTACATAGATGGTGACAGCGGGTGGGCAACTAGTCCAGGGTAGGGTCTTGCGACCTATAACTTCTCACACAAAGAGGACCATTCCATTGGCCTGCCAGCAGCGCACTGAATTATTGCAAATTTATTAGCACTACAAGTCAGACACCCCCTTCCACATGCACACCAACACTGGCATATCCGTTCCGTAATAAGCAGTGAATCTCCTTAATTACACCCAGAGGAGTTTCATTTGGGGTTTCAACTAGACAGGAGAGTTCCCTGCACTCTCAAATGGTTTGTTCACGTTCGGATAATTAGTATGTCAATCTGTACCGCCTGTCCGGGAGTGACTGGGTTCAACACAATCAGAATATTCTGCTTTAGTCTGCTAGTCAGACACCGGGCTGGAATAAAGATGCACAGCAGTTTCAAAGCAGAACTGTGAACCTTGCTTTGACATAAATTCGAAGGAGCCGAGTGGATTCATGCGGCCCGGGACTGCCGATGAAGCACAAAATCAGAGCTCTGGAGCAGAGTAATGTGTAAAATTGATTGAAAAGTGTGATGTTGCATATTCCGTCTTTGTTAGGGGTCAGCCGTGGATAGAGTGGTATGTGGGTTGGCATGGATGTAATGACGGAATGGGTGACCCAAAAAAAAGCACAGACAGGCCATTTTGGGTCATCTGTACTTCATAAAAGCACGCCACTGTCTGAGCTACCCTCACTTTAAATGCTGCAACTGTCTTTACATCAGAGATCTTCACAAATCACAACATCCAAGTCCACGTCTCAAATGAATATGAACAAAAACACAAAATCTACACACAAATGTGGACATATATCTGGACTGACAGGCCCTTGCTGAGCAGGAAAACTCCAGGAACCATCAGGGCAGTGGTTTTCCACGGCCAGGATAGAGAAGCACTGGTCTACTACATATAAAGCCCAGGTAATCTATGGCTTCTGGAATGAAAACTAAGCATCCAGCTGGTCTGCTTGTGTTTCAAATACCTCATGAAGTTTGAAAAGCCAGTCTGGTGTCTTTAATTTGCTTCCCACATTCTTTGAACGCTGTCACTCTTATATGCCAGGATTTTGAGCTCCCTGTAGTTGAGGGCTGTCACGTACGGTGCTCCCAGTAAAGCCGCGCTGAGCTGCTCACCGATTTCATGCTTGTGCAAGCCAGATATTGTGATGCGTCTGTGTCCCAAATGAATGAAATATAGTCCCTTTCTGTAACTTTCACACACCGTGTCTGGATTGAATGATGAGCGGAAGGATTCTTATTGCTCACGAGTTATTATTCAAATCCAAGTCAAGTCACGAATCATTAGGAACAAGTTTTAAGTCAAGTCTGACGCTTTGGGCACTCGCAGCCCTGGTCCTTTCTAGGAGGACATTTGGCAGATACTGACCACTGCATACCAGGAACAGCCCACAATGCCTGCCCGGTGCTTTGAAGATGCTCTGACCCTTCAAGAACTGACTGTTTAGTTGCTGATTAATATATCGACAAGTCTGTATCAAATTTGTATACAGTGTGAACGACTAAACGTGGACCCCAAGAAATTTGTAACATTTGCAAAAGGATGTTTGTATCCCTCCAAAGAAGAGTTGAGAAAACAGTCTGCCCATAGCCTTTAGGTTAAGTGATGGTTAGGGTTAGGATTAGGGTTAGGTTTATAGTAGGTTAAGGTTAGGTTCTGGTTTAGGTTAAGATATAGATTCTGGTAATAAAGTTACACTGGTTGCTTTGTAAGATCCTTTGATTCCTGCACATCTGGGTTGCATCAATAATTTCTATTTATCAACGAACTATATTCAGTACATATTGTGCGAATCCTGAAATTATCTTTGTGTCTCATATGTCTGGTATCTTCTTGAGGTCAGCTTGAATATGTCTCCCCTCTTCCAGGCCACTGGAACATCAACTGGTACGGAATTTTAGCTAAGTACGCAATGTATGGAATGCTGCACAGGTACAGGGAAGCTGGGCAATGATGCATTTAGCCACTCAGGTTCTTGTCCCTTGGGTTGGTCCACCTGGCTTCATGGATGCCCTTGATGTGCTATTCGGCAAGAAAGGACCAAAAGAACGGATCAACAAATGTATCTGCAAATGGCAGCCAAATGTATCTGCAAAAGGCAGCCAAATAAAACTCCAGACACCAATCCCATTTAAATGCAGTATTAAATAATTGCTTTTTAGACACTTTCACAGTTCAATCAGAGCCACATAAACTTCCCAAATGTGGAGCACCAACAACAGCGTCCTCCGCCTTCACCTCCCCAAGGGACGTCAACTGTGCTTAAGATGTTTTTCAGACTGAGTGACAAAAACAAGACGAAAATGTGAGAAAAACACAAGTGAGGATGAGTCAGGAGAAGAATGGGAACAAAGAGAGACAGCGAGGGGCATCTGGAAGATGGCATCACAAATGTGGCCAAAACTGCCCAAATGAGATATTCACATTTCACGGAGTGGTGGACAGTGCATTTTGACTTTCCCTCCATTCTTCATCCAATGTTCTTCTTATTTGCCCAGTCAGAGCTGGACATCGGGTCACTCAACCATTCTCAAGTTAGGAATAATAAAGGGATTCCCACTGCTTGAGCAATGTACAACCGTTATGTGTATCAGGACTGTCCTGCTGACAGCGTACGTGAAAGAATGTAACGACACACTAGTTTCTGTAGTTTTGTAGTTTCAAGTTTTTGTAGAC
This sequence comes from Acestrorhynchus altus, assembly GCA_034509495.1. Classification (NCBI taxonomy): domain Eukaryota; kingdom Metazoa; phylum Chordata; class Actinopteri; order Characiformes; family Acestrorhynchidae; genus Acestrorhynchus; species Acestrorhynchus altus. The sequence goes on along the minus strand of CM067517.1, from coordinate 26,937,660 downwards.
TCAGTGGCCACTTTATTAGAAACCCCTGCCGTGCTGGTTCCAGAGTGGCACAGCTGTCTAAGTGTTGGCTCTGTCAGTCATATGTCATATCAGTCATATGTGTGTCATGTGTGTTGTTTTGTTGTTGTGTTGACATGATAAAGGTGTCATGATATAATGATCGTTGCATTCTAAACAGTTCTTCGTATCTAAGAAGATACGTGACTTTTGCAGAGACAAAAATGACAACGTGGTTTAACACGTCAAACCCGAGATCTGCTATTTGCATATAGTGACGTCATTTTCTAGGCTTTATATCTCAGGATCAGAGTAACCTACAGACATGTTACACATATCATAACAAACCATGCTACCCTATCTAACTATGATCAGGTGAAGAGGAGTGATGTCATATCTGTGATTAATCCAGCTTGGAAAATAACTAAAATCCATTCATTGCCATCTGATTTATATACCAATTTAAATGCCAAAAGAGCCACCCAGCGTGTATTTACTACTCTGTCCATGTGAACACGCATGCAGACTCTGACTGATCAGTGAGAGGGGGCGGGGCCGTGATCATTGATCCAGATATTAGAGTAAAAGGGAAAATGAGATGGAAGGGGCTGTTTGCTCTCTTTGTTCGCTAACATGGCGTTCAAGTTTCAGGATAAAAGTCCTGAGAAGGGAATGATGAGACATACATAAATAACAAAAATAAAAAAGGATGTCTAGGGTAGTTTTTATTTATTTATTAATGTATTGTTTTATTTTAAGTCATTGGAAAAACTACATTCCTGTGTAAACTGATTCTAGCATTTAAAACATTTAGGCGGGAAGTAAATTTGTGATGAAAACATGGTTAAAATCATAGATATACAAATTTTGTTAATATTTTACATCTCAAATGAAGACAAATTTGAGTATCTTAACAGCTAAAAATAATACTAAACACTAAATAAAAGAAAATGGCAAATAAATGTATGTCAAAGTATATACTGTATACAATGTTTTTATGATTACTGCCAATCCAAATCTTTTAGAACCTAGTGCTGCTATCTACCTTCTCCAGCTCTCCAGGCTCTGTTACAGCAAAACAGCCCCAAAACATGACATTTCCACCACCATGCTTCACAGTTGGTATGATGTTCTTGTTGTCTGTGATGTCTTCTGATACTGTGCCCAAATAAATCAACTCTGGATTCATCTTTCCAAAGCACATTGTTGTGTTTAAACTAAATCTTGCTCTTTATTTTCTGACAGCAAGGATCTCCTTAATGGCCCATTGCTCTCTCCTCCATCTCCTCAACAGTTCATTACTCCACCCCATCTCCTCAATGGCCCAATACTATGCCCTCATCTCCTCAACTCCCCAATACACCTCCCCATCTCCTCAACACTCCATTACTGTGCCTTCATCACCTCTCCACCCTATTAGTATGGCCTCCAGCTCCTCGATGCCTGCTTACTCCACCCCATCTCCTCAACACTCTATTACTCCACTCCATCTGCTCAACAACCTTGTTACCCCAGGCCAAGAATAGAAGGCAGAGCTAAAAAAAAAAAACAATGTTACCCTGCTAGAAATCATGCTTCTTCAATCATTTTTTGATTAAGTCTGATTCACGTATTCTTATTCACTTTCAACCCCATTGTGTAGTTTATCATTATAAATGATGGATCACTATAATAGTTACGGTGCATTGTAGAAAATATTATTGCATATGCAAGAACAAAACTTTGGAACTAAACCATAGTGTGCGTGTGAGACACCATTCCTCACTAGAAGCAGGAGAATTAGAGAGAGAGAGAGAGAGAGAGAGAGAGAGAGAGAGAGAGAGAGAGAGAGAATTAGAGAGAGAGAGAGAGAGAGAGAGAGAGAGAGGAAGAAAGAGAGGAAGGATGGAGGGTATGAGCAGCTTTTTTTTCCCTCCTCCTCCGCCACCTCCTTTATCATGGCACTGTCTCCGGGAGTGAATGAGTGCAGTGTGTTCCCTCATGTTTTCTCTCCCTTTCATCAACGTGTTCGTCCTCCTCTGCAGTAGATTCAGCACTGCAGGGGGTTCGCCGCCATTAAACCAGCTGTTCAATACCTGCTCTCAGCCTGGTTAATCACACACACACACACGCACACACATTTTTACACACAGAACGGCATGTGTGTTAGAAACTGATAAATAAACGCACCAGTCAATACACTCTTAAAAAAGCCTTGCCAGCTCAAGCTGTTTTGTTTTTGTTTTTGTTTATTTGAGTGTGACAGTTCAACTGGTCTACCATCATGACCAAGCTGGTCAGCCAGCATGACCATTATGACCAAGCTAGTCAAACTGCATGAAAAAGGTGATCAACCAGCATGACCAATATGATCTTTATGACCAAGATGGTCAGCCATCATGTCAAAAGTGGTGGACTTCCATGACCATTATGACCAAGCTCCTTGACCAGCATAACCATCATGAACACCATGAAGTTGAAGGTGGCCAACCAGCATGACAAATTTGGTGTACCAGCATAGCCATCCATTATCACCGAACCGGTTGGCCATCATGGCCACCATGACCAAGCTGGCCAACCAGCATAGCCATCATAACCAAACTTGTCAACCAGCATGACCATTATGACCAAGCTGTTGAAACATCATGACGAAGCAGGTTCACTAGCGTGACCATTATGACCGAGCTTGTTGACCATCATCAGCACCTTGATTAAGCTGGCCAACCAGCATGACAAAGGTCGTGGACCAGCATATCCATTATGAACAAGTCGGTTGATCATAATTACCACCATGACCAAGCTGGTCAAGCATGACCATTATGATCAAGCCTTTTGACTAGCACAGACATCACGACCAAACTAGTCAACCAGCATAATCCATGGGCTCCATGCTGGCCTACATGTGTGTTTTAGGGTCACTTTTGCCTTCTCTTCAGTCCTACCAGTCCTTCCAGATTTGCCTGTGTGGGAATAAACCTCTGATTTCATTTATTAATAACTGTGGTATTGCTCAAGACTAATAAAATGCCCTGCTTAGGCAGTAGAAACGAGGTTTGTGCCATTAGTGGGGCGTAACATTTTTATCCTAGTCACATGGCTGATTTTAAACCACAATGTATGAAGCACACTTAATAAAATATGGCTTTTTGCGACGCCAGGCCCTTTTAACACCTCTCACGTAAGTGGGAAATAATTTGTTGACAAATGAGCTCCGAGGCCGCAGGCGTGGATGCTACATCCTGCATGGTCAATATAGGAATGATTTATAGAGCATGAACATTGTGGAGATTTCAAGGGTAATTACAGAGAATCAGGACTCTCTCTCTCTCTCTCTCTCTGTATGTGAGTGTGTGTATCTGTGTGTGTGTGTGTGTGTGTGTGTGTGTGTGTGTGTGTGTGTGTGTGTGTGTGTGTGTGGGTGGCCATGCTCATGCTCATGCTGATTTAATCACAACACTCGAGGGGCTTCATACTGTATAACTGCTCTTACTGGCTAGAGATAGAACACATAATGGGAGCCCTAGCTGTTAAGACTGTAAGACTATACGTGGTCTGCATTTACAATACTATTGATGTAAAATTCCTGTCCTATGGTTGCCATCAAAATGTTAGTTTTTCTCTTGTCCAGTGATTCAGAAATGGTGAATTAAATATTTATGATATGTGGACAAAAGTATTCCTTTGTCATCCTGCCTTGTTTCTTCTGAAATCAAGAGCATTAAAAGTATATATATATATTTTTTTCCCCTGCTTTTGATGGAGTAACTGTCTCTACGGTCCAGGGATGGATTTCAGGGTAAGGTCAGGATGTTGGATGATCACCGCCCCACCGCCTCATCTCCAACTCCAGCTCATCCCAAAGTAGTGGATGGAGTACCATCATTCCAGAGAACACAGACTCTGAGGAGTATGCAGATAAAATGTATTTCTTTATTTATATATACATTTATTTCCTTTATTTGTTTAAGTCCTTCGCATTGGTCCTGTATTTGAACCCGGTCATGCAATGTCTGAGCCCTCACAGACCCTGCTGAATATGGAAGGCAACCAACAGAACCAAACTGGTGGTGGTGGGGAGGAAGAAGGGGCAATGGTTAGACATCAGCATCTGTAAAGCAGCAAAAGGCTGCAAATAAAAGCCTTTTAAAGGTGTGGATCAGTGATTGAGGTTGAGGAAAGAAGGAAGGCATGGCATTTTAGTCTCCATGAAGAACTTTCACTAAAGCTTTCATTTCCACTGCTCCAAAGCTCACTGGAGCATGTCTGGCTTTAGGTAGGGTGCTACTTGGTTCATGTTTATCTGCTCCAGAGAGTCCTATTCTATTGGCAGTATTTCTCTTCAATGACTGGACAAGCTGTGTGTGGACCAACCTTTGGACATACAATGGCAATCTTTCAGTAAAAGGATTTTGCCTTTTTGTTTTGTAAGATAAATGAAGCCTCTTCATTTGGTTTAGAATCGAATACTGGACACTGGATTGTACTGGTGTACACTCTTTCAAGATCTTCCATCTGAAGTCATCCAGTCACAAACATATCTTATACTGGTAAGTAAGCTGGTGAAGCAGACTAACCATGTCTTGTCATAGTGCACAACTCTGCATTGGTATAGTGAACATAAATGACCTAGTTCTCCAAGCTGGTTGACCAAGCTAGTCTACAACTATCATGAACCAGAAACGATCTGCAAATGGTTGGACCTGTGGGCAGTGGGCAGTTTGACAGCTCCTTCACCATAATGCACCACCCATTCTTCACATTTGGTACAGACTTTCCTGGCCAAACACACACCTGTGCTTCGTCAGGCTCCCTACTCTCCTGACATGGCCCCGTGTGACATTGTCTACTTCACGCTACACGATTGTAGCCAGATTTTTCAGTTGCCGACTATCTATTGTTGATCACCAACACAAACCTCTGTTTGCAGGCCAATCGGCAACCAGTCAGCACTCTCTCTGTCGTGTAGTGTGAAGGGCTGAAAGATGCTCGATAACTCATTGCTGACTGGTCACTGATGCGCTGCTGATGGACAGCAAATATCTAGCCAGTTTAGTATCCAGGCCAGTCGGTAAAGGTGAGTGAGAGCAATGACTACCTACAGCCAATGTGATCACATAGAAAGAGCACCAGATGATCTCCAACTCTCTCTGCGGAACGGACAGTCCCCTTCATCCATCTTCTTATCCATACTTTTTTTCCCTTTCGTTTAATCCTTTCATCGCTGCAAATCAGTGCCCTAGCAACTTGTAAGGTGTTTTTCTTGATGTCCATTTAGGAATTAACGTTTTTTCAGCATGGCGTCGCCAGTTCTCATGTATATTTAGTTCTCACGTTCATTTTAGTTCTTGCAGGTTCTTGTAACAAAACGAGTTTTGGAGAGCAGACTGATGAGTCAAATTTTGTAATTCGTGACCCCCTGTCACAAATCATGTCGTGTAGCCACAACAACTGAAAGACTCATGATTACAACAAAAACAGTCCTGTTGTGTGAATGGCACAATGACCTGACGACTATATGTAGATATATCACTCCAGGTTCCAATGTTAAGCATTAAGCCATGCATGTGTCATCTGTGCTCGCAGGTTTGTATCTTCAGTCAGTGTGTGTCGGAGTTACTTCTGTCTTTCGAACTGACTTCCTCTCATTGAGAATCTAAAGATGAAAGCCAATGAATCATGCAGCTAAGCAGGTCAATGCATCCCTGCAAGATTCCCTCAACACGGTTAGTCACAGTCAGCCCCCATTATTCTCTCTTTCTTGCGCTCTCTGTCTGTGTCTCTCTATCTCTCACTCTATCCCTTCCTTTCTCCATCCCTCATCACACTCATTTCTGAACGATGAAAAAGAAAGAGGTTCAAACTTAGACCATGATACCATGAAATAATGGAGCAATCTTGAGGTCCCTATTCAAATGTACGCCTATTCGGGCCAGTTTAACCCCACACCTAACCTAGATGTAAAGCTGGTTGATGTAAGATGATGCAACACAGCTCTGTATGTTATTTAAATCTGACAAGCTTTCCAATCTGCATTTTTAGATTAGTGATAACAGCGTGTGAAACTACCTCCACCATGTTTGGAGGCTGCAACTTAGCATGGGCTTAGGCCCTATTCAGGTGCAACTCATTTCACACGTGCCACGGAGGATGGAACTGTAAATGCTTACGTAACTCCATATTTGAGAAAAGCCGTGTGACGTATATAACAGAATAGTTACACGTCAATTGACATTAATATAGAGGCATTTTTCGGACTCGTTTTACAGAAGTTACAAAGCTCTGGAATCTTTACTGACATGGGAGCATGCAGTCCATAAAAATGACAGACATGGAACATTTTTATGGGACTAAAACCACAGAGAAACTCTGATGATAAATATATTACCCCACCTCAACATGTACAAGAAATCCTGTCCCAGATGGGCTTTACAGTAACAGTGCATGAAACTACCTCCACCGTGTTTCGTAGCTGTACTTCAGTCCAGCTAGCTCTCACTGTGAGTTGTTGATCTGCTCCATGACATTGCTTTTTTACAGGTAGCAGCAGGGAGGGGATGTTCAAATAATATAGGAGGGAAACCTGTGCTTCTACATACAATTCAAAAACGCTTTCCATGGAAAAAACGGGACCAAAACAGGGTCTTCAGGGTGAAACATCAAAAAACACATTTTACTTAACTGTAATGGAATAAACAGTCTTTTTTCATCTTTTACCCCACAGGTCTGACAACCATGAAGTTGGGAAGTAGAGAAATACTGTCTCTTCACACCAGGGAAGACACTTTAACCTTTGTAGGTTTGTTTACCAGCAAGCGAGGCATCCCCGAGTGTTTGACGGGCAGTGTAGGACATCACATACTGCTGTTTGGATTCAGGTGACCTGCGTTAGACTTTAAGCTTGACTTCACCTGGATCCACCACCCTGTCACGTCAATATCTTCCTTTTGCAAGGAGGAGACATTTCAAGTACAACCGTGTCATTTACTTATCAAATCGGATAACAGCACAGCCATGACCCAGAACCCGCGGGTGACTGATAAAAAACACAGCTGTCACGAACGGGGTTTATTTTATTCGTCTCCACACTGATAGAGTTGCTTCTGTCTGCTGTCGTGAGACCAAGTGGTTTCTAACCTCACTCCTAGGAGACAAGTGATCGAAGCTGCTTTGACTTTTCCTTAATGAAGCACACCGATTCGAATAGCTAGCTAATTAGCTAATTGCTAAGCCCTTTCAGAGCTGAGCTGGTCCGTAAGAGCTACAAAATCTGGTCTACAGTTAGAGACTGTAGAAGCAACACCTTGTCCAGAACAGTGAAGCCTACTTGTGTGGTTAACTTGCTTGGTTCGTGTCATTTGGCCAACATTAGTGACTGATATCATGAAGACTTTCTTAAATATAACATAAATATGACCTAATAATCAGCTGTAAATGATGCAACTACTAGTGGCTTCTGGATGGATGGATGGATGGATGGATGGATGGATACAAAAATAGATTGTCCTCCTAATCACAATCAATTATGGTGAGGTCTGGACTCTGGCAGGTCAGTGTATTGTTCTGAGAACAGCAGCAGCTTCCTTGTGGTTGATTTATCTATTAGCTCTCCTTGATCAACTCCACATCCTTTCCGACCCACAGCGTTGAGTCATCTTCTCACAGTAGAAAGACCCAAACACCTGAGGAGTGGAGCTTGATTATTTTCCTCTCCTTGCTGTCAAAGATGAAGGATTTAAGTGCTGTTTATCTGATGATGATGGTGGTGGTTTGGTTGGTCTGTGAGTCTTGCATGGTTGTTTGCACTGTTTTTTAACCATCTCTTCAGAAACATGACATTTCACTTTCATGGCTGTTTTGACTGGAAATCCAGTGAAGGAAGGTTCTTTCAGACTTTTTGCAAGCCATCACCTATGTGTTCAATTCTGGAATTTGGATCATCTGGAGGTTTATGAGGGCCAGTGTTGAGAAACCCTGATTTATGGGAAAAGCTACACTAGAATAGGATGGAATTGAGAACTGAAGCATACAACAAGAAAAAGGTGTAGCTTTGTGTAATCTAACAAAACATCCCTCACGTACAAAAGTATTTGGACAACAATACTCAAGAGTATTAACCTTTAGAACTATAGGGTATATTTGTGGGTACTTTTAAGGAGATCTACTCAAATGTGTCTTCATTGGAGATGTAGAATTTAGATATTTGTATGAATTTGATCAAAAATTCACTTGCACCTACAATTTGTATGTGCTTGTAATAGCTTGAAAGAACTGCATCTCAGAAATCCTGTGATTATGAGCTGAAAATGCAATAATTTGCTTGTATATTTTTTTTTTATATTAACAGGTTTATAATAATAAATTCTTGCAAATATAAAAATAAAATATAAATAAAAACAACCTGAAATGTTCTTTATTATTTTTGTTATTTATGTATGTATCAGTATTTTTCCTTCATTTAATCTAACATTTAAACACAGTGTGAGCAAATAAAGAGAGCAAACAGCCCCTCCCTTCTCATTTTCCTCTATAAACCAATATCTGGTCCAATGATCAGTCAGAGTCTGTGTGCAGGTTGAGCATGAACACATTCAGTTGGAAATAAGTAAATTTTAGATGTTTTCTGAGCTGGATTACTCACTGGTCATTCATTAAACATTAGGGGTTATAATAAAATAAACCCAATATTTGTTATGATATGTGTCTCAGGTCTGTAAATTATTCTGAATTATGAAGCCTAGAAAACGGCATATAATGTCCCTGAAAGTGCGGATCTTGGGTTCTGAGAGTTAAAATGCTGTTTATCCTGCTCTGGTTGGAGGAACTGTCTCTCCTGTCCAGGGAAGGCGTTCTACTAGATATTGCTGAGGATTTGCATTCAGCATTGTGCAATTTATTAGTGAGGTCAGGATGTTGGATGATCACCACCCTAATTCATCCCCATCCCCACAGTTCCACTGCTCCATTGCTTACTGCTGGTGCCTTTTTTGGAGTCTAACTCATGCCTTGCATAAACCATGATGTCAATAGTTCATGTTCATGTGCTAAACAAGGCACAACAGGGACTAAACAAGCTGTGTGTGCATGAATGCATTCATTTGATTGCACTAACACTTGGACATATTGTCTTTTCTATACCTAAAAAATGATGGAAACCTTCTCACCTTGTCTGCGAAACGATATTCCAAACGATATCTCAGCCCCTGCTGCTCGGCTAATCCGAAATATCAATTCATGCACATTTCCATTAATAAAGATTCCTGATAATGGCCTAAGTGTCTCTCGTATATCTGTATTTATGTAAACAAAAGGGTGCGAAAACTTTGCGAGAGTGTCACGGCATGCGCTCACAGTCACATTAATGTTAATTTATGCTCGTGGTAAATGGATTTTAAGTGCAGGCTGGCACGGAGGGGTAGCAGAGGTGGAGAATGTGGGTGTAAAAAAGACAGCAGGACTCGACAAAAACCTCACACACCTGAAACATATGCGCGCGCACACACACACACACACACACACACACACACACCACTTGTCCTCCTCCACCTAACAAGACTAATTATCGAGCAGCAGGGAGTGTGAGCTGGTGAACGCATGTGTGTGTGTGTGTGTGTGTGTGTGTGTGTACGTGTGTCAGTTAGGGGAAGAGGGGGACCTCACTCGATTAAAAATGCCAGCCACCCTAAGGACTGATTTATTCCCCAGCAGTCTGTGTGTGTGTGTGTGTGTGTGTGTGTGTGTGTGTGTGTGTGTGTGTGTGTGTGTGTGTGTGAGAGAGAGAGAGAAAGCACAATTAAGCAGATCCACAGATGACACAGCAGCTTCCACAATCAGACTGACTTCTGGTCACAATCACATCTGTCCAGAAATGCACATCAACCACTGCAGCGACGCATAAGGGGGCTTTAAAAATGCTCTTGATTTATGAAACGGGTGCCAATGACACCTCTCATCAAGATCCAATAATTAGTACTGCTTACTAGTTGTTGATTATATACTACATAAACGTCCCACCTCTCCCGGGACTCACGTGATTCTCCCACATTGTCCCACAAATGATATACAATATTCTGGAAAGAGGACGATGAATGAGTGACAGATGTCACAAGAGAGGGACTGATCTTGATTGGTCTGTTTATGCTCAGTTGACCAATGAGTGTTCTCTGTGGGTGGGATTCAAACCCCACCCTTGTTTCATTGTCCATCAGTTCAGTTATGCAAGGAGTGTTCATAAACACAAAGTCCCTGCCTATAGGGTCAGAATATCGACAGGGTTGCTGTTCTGTTCACAGAGCTTTTCTATTCCCTATTTTCTATGTTCATATTTTAAAGTCACATTTTATGCTTTTACCCAGTTGGGTTTATGGATTAGACAATATGAGCTACGCATGTCTGGATATTGATGCAAATGAAGAAGGTGGAGAACTTGTGGTCCTGCCAGACCCACACGACTAAGATTAACACAACCCGTGGCAAAAATTATGGAATCACCACTCTTAGAGAAAGTTCTTTCAATTGTATAATTTTGTAAAAAAATAAAATCTTTTTTTATTCCTGTTTTTTTCAAAATTCCATCCGTCTGGCTTTAAGAATCAATATAAACTAAACGAATATAATTGTTATAGTCTGTCCCAATTCAGAATTCAGTTCAACCACATGAAAAAAATATGGAACAACCAAGAATTAAGGAAAATATTATGGAATCATGGGAAGAACAGCCCTTTGTTGCAGCACCTCTGCCTTTTATAACAGCTTGAATTAAGCTGGACTTAACTATTGACAGTTTTCTTCATCAATCCATCTCCAACTGTGTCTCATTGCTGCTGCCAGGTGAGCCTTGCAGGTTGGAGCCTCGTCACTGACCATGTTCTTCAGTTCCCACTAGAGTTTCAACTGGATTGAGGTCTGGAATATTTGCAGACTGAGATTGAGAAATCCTCATCACCAAACGTCCTTTCAGATGGTGGATTAAGAAAAGTGTCCAAAATGTCTATGTAGACATTTATTAAAGAGGTAAAGACTGCAGTCCCTCATGCTTTACCTGACATGCAGCCCCAGATCAGCAGTGATTGGAAATGGATGCGTTTTCTTCAGGCTCATCTTTATACATTTCACTGGACCAACACGTCCTAATTCAGATTCACGATCATCACTGAAGATTACTTTCACCCAATCGTCCACAGTCCGTGATTGCTTTTCTTTAGCCACTGTAACCTTGTTCTTTTCTGTTTAGGTGTTAATGATGGCTTTGGTTTGCTTTTCTGTATCTAAATCCCATTTCTTGTAGGTCATTTCTTAAACTACGGTCAGACATTGGCTCGTTATCGGTCACTTGTTTCTCATCTGTTTTTTTGTTGGGGTGCAGTGAAGCATCTGCGAGTAATTCATTGTGGAAAATCATACTTTTATAAAATTTATAACTGTTTTTAAGCTCCTGTTATTAAAATCCAACATAATAAAGCAGTTTTTGTTACCTGAGATGTTGGTCATTTTAGCCCTGAACAAAAAAATTCAAATTTGGGGTTCTGTGACAAGCAGTTTTAGAGAATGACATGATTCCAAAAAATCAGCCAAAAATTAAGACCACCTGAATTTTTTCATACATTTTGTCACAGTAATAAGCTTTATTATAAAACGTCATATAGATATTTTTTATTCTCAACTTACAGACACCAATCTACAACTTTTTTGTTCAGAAATCTTTTTTTTTCAGTTTCAAGTCACATTCAAAAAAAGGTAAAAAAAAATTGTTTGACAATTTTTGATAACAACTTGTTCACTTTCATCAAGAAATTAAATTTCTGATAGTATGGACACATCAAGTAAGTACATATTTAAGAAGCCAAAGGCCTTCCATAAAGATATCATCATAGATCATGTGACTTACATGAGATCTCATGTAATTACTGTTATTACAAAAAAAGAGGCGAAGACAAAAACGCACAAAAACACACAACTTGTGCAGCGAGGACCGAAAGGGATCATGATACCTTTGGTTTGGCTTTTCTGTATCTGAATCCCATTTCTTGTAGGTCATTTCTTACACTTCGGTCAGACAGTGACTCCAGTTACCGGTCATTTGTATCTCATTTGTTTTATTTGATTTTAGACGCAGCTGACCAGGAACAACCAACATCTTTTGCAACATTCTGTGATGAATTTCTTTCTTCAAGTTTTATAATTCTCTCCGTTGTTTCAACTGACATCTCTCGTGTTGGAACCGTGGTTCGTGTCAGCTCGCTTTTGCAGCAGCTCTCCAAGGTCTGAGCTCTTTTTTTAACGGAAGACTAATTAGCAGATTTAATCTGATGCAGGTGTTTGTTTCAGAACTGCAAATTACAGAGCTATTCTATAATATTTTCCTCAGAATTTAGTAATATTAGAACAATTATATTTCTTTAATTTTTTTATTGCTTCTTAAAATCAGATTTTTTTCATCATCATAATTTTTGCCAGGGGTTGTATATAGTCTATATCTTACAGATTTGTGTAGTACTCAGCCATATTTCTGCCGCTTCAAAAAAATGATTCATTATTTATGACAGGACGGTCAATTTCTTGGCTGCCATAAGTGCCTAACAATATGAAATATCAACTTCTTTTAGATTTACAGAGTAAACAACTAAATAAAAACAGATTTCCCTCTTTAAATTGTACGATGGGGTGGCTGAATTGAGCTTGACAGACACTCTCGCTGTGAAAACAACAAATAAATGTAATGTGTAATGTTATTTATAGACTAAACAATGCAATATGACATTATGCCAATAACAACTGGCTAAGGAAAAAAAACGGAACTAGGTGTTACACCCAAGTGGCCAGTACTGGAGAACTGCTTGGAATGGGCAGTAACGGATACCCTTACACTGGACATAAACCATTCCAGCAAGTCCAGCAGTTTTTGTTTTTTTTTAATTATTATTATTATTATTATTATTATTATTATTATTATTATTATATAAAATAAATCCAGCCTCCTGTTGCATTCTTGACAATATATTATGCATTTTGGTTAAAATAAATAAATAAACACACACACACACACACACACATATACTGTATATATATATATTTTAACATAATGTAAGTTGTCTGTAAAGAAACTAATTCACAGGGTGCTCCAGTGTCAGCTAATGAGAAGATTTTGACAGATGAAAAGGAGTTAGGAGATAACACCCCCAATAACACCAGAATGCAAATGATAATCCTCCAGATTAACATTTACAAACACCTCAGGAAGCATGTGTAGGTAGAAACTGAAACAGACCAAACATGGTGTTTAGAAATACAGTCTCACATTTATGCCCCACATTTCTCTCCTAAACTCTTAAAGGCGGCATGCACGGTTAACGTCCTGCTGGTAGCATCCTAGTGACAGCTAATTTTAGCTACACTCTATGTCCAAATGTCTATGGACACCCTATTTAACTATAAACATGGACATGGGCTGGTGGGATATAAAGCCCCTAGTATTGAGGGTGAGGTTCAGTAGTGATTGTCCACTGAATGCAATCAAATCCTCACAGAAATGCAGGATAAACTCTTTTTTAATTGATTTGATTTTTCCAAGAAACAATGTATAAGGAGGTGTCCCAGTACTTTTGCCCAGAATGTGAACTGCATGACATTTTTCAGTCTTAACAACATCAGATTAACCTGTTTCTGCTGCCTTTGTTTGTTTAACAGAGGAATTACTGTCCTCGAAAGTCTCTTACTGGTCTACAGCTTTGGGTTGCCATTAATGTCGGCACTCTGGCTCCCAGGAAAACGGCTGTTACTGATGGAGCCACTGGCTCCAGGAGTATCAGAACATAGAGTCTCCTATAAACACAGCACTTTTAAGATGCTCCTTAGCAGATGTGTTGTATAGCAGGGTTAAAGTGTTTGATGTGAATCAATAGAGGCTGGGGTTGTGGTGGGATTTGACCAATATTCCGGACTCCAAGGCAACACAAAAGAACATTTCACATATAAAAGAAAACAAATAGAATTCAATCTGATGACAAAACAGCTGTAATGATTGCACGCTGAGCAGACAAAGACAAAAACAGGGTTGAGGTTCTGTGCCTGGCAGATGTGCCAGTATGTGTTGGGGTTGAGGATTTATGCAATAAAAACAAAAACTGGATACAGACAGATATTGGTGCTCAAACTAACACAATATACATAAACAATAAACCTGGACAAACAAAGGAGCTGCATGGAAACAGACTTGCAAACAAACAAACTGACAGGGTCTCTACTAACAAACAAAAGGACTGACAGACAGACTGAAACAAAGGGTCTAAAATACAGGGACACATTACAAACAGCTGGAGCTGGGAAATGAAGGGGCAGGGTTAATCGTGAGACACAGATGGGAGGGGGCGGAGCAAGGGAGGAGACAGGACCAAAACATACACAACCCATGCACTCAGAAGCACACGGGAAAAACAACACAAAGACAAGACAGGAAGACAGGAGAGTAACAGGACTGATACGTGACATCGGACATCGGACATCGGACCTAAAAAAATGCATCTATGTCACCTGTTACTGACGTGTAAATATATGGAAATGGTCCTATAGTAATGAAGAATGATTAAAAATAGTGTGTTATTTCAACACTGCTGTAGAGAAGGAGGTGGACATAATCATAGGGTTGAATACTTAGTAGTAAACAAAACACCAGGACATAAGATAACTGCACAGTTTGCTGACATGGAACAAAAAAATGACAACGTGACAAAGGTCCTTAAATACACAGAGAAGACTAGAAACACCTGGGGCCGATTAACAAACGTGCAGGGCTACAAATGAGACAGGCGGGGAATGGTGCAGAGCTAGGGTGGAGACAAGACCAAAACAGAACAGACGTGTTAAAAAACGCGAGGAACCAAAACGAAACAGATCAAAGGAGGAGGGACGGACAGGAAAGCCACACGTGACCGAAATGTGACAGTTATTATCTTCTATCTTCCTAAAAATGAGTAAGTTACTCTTTAAGAAACAGCATTTTCTTCTCTATCTTGTTAACAAGAATGCTTGAATTAATAAACGAAAGATTTGGAAACAGTTTCGGACATTTGTTTGTGCATCTCCTCAAACATATGTTCCTGAATCTGTGTTTTATTAAATGGTTAACACCTCCTGGAAGGTATATTGTGCATATATAAATGTAACATCTGCCGTGCTCTGTCTTTGTGTCTTTGCTTTCATTCTGTTCGGTCCACACATTTGTGTTTACCTTGGGTCTCGTCCATGTGTCTTGTACCTCTGCCCTCTTCTCCAGGTGTTCCTTGTTTTATGCCCTGCCCCACTTCTTAGGTCGGTCAGGAGTTTTGCTCTTTGAAGCTTGTTGTAGTATTTTTATTCTCAACATAAATTTTTTTTACCTAAATCCTGCCTACCATTGCATTTGTAAAACAAATGGCTGCTTGAGGAGCAGCAATGTCTTGCCAAGGAAAATGAGGCAAAGCTGTTGGTGTTTACCGAGAGATGAACATGCAGCCGCTCTTGTGGAACAGATTGCTAGAGGCTACAAACGAACCTACAGCTATGCGTGAGCCGGCCGTAGAACAGGAGCCCTCGGGGGATCTGGACAGCGCACTCGCATTGGAGGGTACCGCTCTCAGTAGCACTGTGTTCCGATGTCTCCAGTGTCAGACAAGGCTGCAAACAAAGACACAGCTGAACTGTAGGACACGCAAAGATTCCAAGGCCCATGCGGCTGTGTCTGCCACCAAAACTGGATCCACCTCCTGAGGAGCCACCAGAGCACATGAAGAGGGCTGCCCACTGCTCCAGTCCCCACAACAGTGGCACACGCCACCCCAGTGTTGGTGGCGGACACCACCCCACTGCCTGTCACCATGTTGGTGGTCCCAGCCGCCCCTGTTCCTGTGCCAGTAGTCCCAGCTGCTCCTGCATCAGCCTCCAGAACTGTGCCCAAGCTGGCCTCCCACAGTCATGAAAATGTAGCCAGTCCAGGGCTCCCTGTTCTCTGCTTGAGTCTGTTTAGTTACCTATTGCTATTGGTGTCCCAATTTCTGTATTCCCCTCCAAGTCTCTGTATTTGCTCTTGTTCCTGTCCAGGTTTTGCTGTGCATCCTGTCTTTTGCCATACCTGCTGTTCCATGTCCGGTTCTGCATCCAGCCTGTAGTCCTGTGTGATGTTTTCTGGTTCCTGTCCTGTTTTTCCATCTTCTCTTTCATTTCTGTGTTCTGATTTTCAGTCCCCCTCCTCCCCAATCCTGTGGTTGTTGTGCACCCTGGGTATGATGCCATGGGTGGGGGTACTTTATCTTGTTCCTCTTCCCTCTTCTCCAGGTGTTCCCTGTTCTGTGCCCTGCCCACTTTTTGTTTTACCTTTCTCAGGTGTTTAGTGTTTAGTGTCCCTAATCATAGTCCTGTCTAGACATAGAGACATAGGCTCAGTCTATGTTTTGTATGACTTTGCTTTCTGTATTTTTGGTTAGACATTGTCCCTTTGCTGACCATTTTAGTTTTGTTTGTTTTGGGTTTTTTTTGGGTTTTTTTGTTTTTTAATTTTTATAAAATCCTGTTGCATTCTTGACAATAAATTATGCCTTGTAGTTAAAAATATTAACATAAATCAGGTTTTGTTTAAAGAAACTAATTCACAGGGTGCTCCGGTGTCAGCTAATGAGAAGATTTTGACAGATGAAAAGGAGTTAGGACATAACACCCCCAATAACACCAGAATGCAAATGATAATCCTCCAGATTAACATTTACAAACACCTCAGGAAGCATGTGTAGGTAGAAGCTGAAACAGAGATAGAAATACAGTCTCACATTTAGTTCCAACATTTCTCTCCTAAACTCTTAAGTATGGCATGCACAGGTAATGTCCTGCTGGTAGCATCCTAGTGACAGCTAATTTTAGCTACACTGTATGTCCAAATGTCTGTGGACATAAATATGGGATATAAAGCCCCTAGTATTGAGCTGTGGAGCAGTGGAACTATGTCCATTCAATGCATTGAAATGCAGGTTCTTGATGGTCATAATGGTTAAAATAAGGATACATTAACAGTCCTTATGATATCAATATATATTTTTGTATTAATTTTTAAACTGTTAGTAATATCTCAAATCATTATTAATTTGCCATAACTAAGACATTATTAACATTTAGAACCATACACTAATGTAGTTTGGTTTTGTTTTTTGTTCTTTTTTTTTTCATTCTCAAAAATCTTTGAAAAGTGTTTATAGGTCACACGTGTCAGATATTATTTACTACTCAGATTTGTCTTCATTTGACATGTAAAAATCAGAAAATTTGGACATCTGTATGAATTTGACCATCAGATGTGTTTTAAAGGACTAAAAACTTCAGATCTCAGAAATCCTGTTGGAAAATGATCATCCAGAGTGTTTTTGAGCTGTAAATGAAAGGCTGACACATTTTGATGAGTTAATTGACAAGGATTTGTTTCATTATATTTATTTATTTCAAAATAGTTGACAGTGGTCCAAATGAAATATAACAAAACATCCTGAATGTCCATTATTTTTTATCTATCATTTATGTACAGTGGGGAAAATAAGTATTTAGTCAGTCACCAATTGTGCAAGTTCTCCCACTTAAAAAGATGAGAGAGGCCGTTAATTGACATCATAGGTAGACCTCAACTATGAGAGACAAAATGTGAAAAAAAAATTGAGAAAATCATTTTGTCTGACTTTTAAAGAATTTATTTGCAAATAATGGTGGAAAATAAGTATTTGGTCAATAACAAAAGTTCATCTCAATACTTTGTTGTATATCCTCTGTTGGCAATGACAGAGGTCAATCGTTTTCTGTAAGTCTTCACAAGGTTGGCACACACTGTTGCTGGTATGTTGGCCCATTCCTCCATGCAGATCTCCTCTAGAGCAGTGATGTTTTGGGGCTGTCGGCGGGCAACACGGACTTTTAACTCCCTCCAAAGGTTTTCAATGGGGTTGAGATCGGGAGACTGGCTAGGCCACTCCAGGACTTTGAAATGTTTCTTACGAAGCCACTCCTTTGTTGCCCTGGCAGTGTGCTTGGGATCATTGTCATGCTGAAAGACCCAGCCACGTTTCATCTTCATTGCCCTTGCTGATGGAAGGAGGTTTGCACCCAAAATCTCACAATACATGGCCCCATTCATTCTTTCATGTACACGGACCAGTCGTCCTGGTCCCTTTGCAGAGAAACAGCCCCAAAGCATGATGTTGCCACCCCCATGCTTCACAGTTGGTATGGTGTTCTTTGGATGCAACTCCGCATTCACTGTCCTCCAAACACGACGAGTTGTGTTTTTACCAAATAGTTCTACTTTGGTTTCATCTGACCATATGACATTCTCCCAATACTCTTCTGGAACATCCAAATGCTCTCTAGCAAACTTCAGACGTGCCTGGATATGGACTGGCTTAAGCAGGGGGACACGTCTGGCACTGCAAGATCTGAGTCCCTGGCGTCGTAGTGTGTTGCTGATGGTTGCCTTTGTAACGTTGGTCCCAGCTTTCTGCAGGTCATTCACTAGATCCCCCCTTGTGGTTCTGGGATTTTTCCTCACCGTTCTTGTGATCATTTTGACCCCACGGGCTGAGATCTTGCGTGGAGCCCCAGATCGAGGGAGATTAGTAGTGGTCTTGTAGGTCTTCCATTTTCTAATTATTGCTCCCACAGTAGATTTCACACCAAGCTGCTTGCCTATTGCAGATTCAGTCTTCCCAGCCTGGTGCAGGTCTACAATTCGGTTTCTGGTGTCCTCCGACAGCTCTTTCGTCTTCACCATAGAGGAGTTTGGAGTGTGACTGTTTGAGGTTGTGGGCAGGTGTCTTTTATACTGTTAACGACTTCAAACAGGTGCCATTAATACAGGTAATGAGTGGGGGAAAGAGGAGCCTCTTAAAAAAGAAGTTACAGGTCTGTGACAGCCAGAAATCTTGCTTGTTTGTAGGTGACCAAATACTTATTTTCCACCATTATTTGCAAATAAATTCTTTAAAAGTCAGACAAAATGATTTTCTCAATTTTTTTTTCACATTTTGTCTCTCATAGTTGAGGTCTACCTATGATGTCAATTACAGGCCTCTCTCATCTTTTTAAGTGGGAGAACTTGCACAATTGGTGACTGACTAAATACTTATTTTCCCCACTGTATGTATCAGGCAGGTCTGTTGGAGGGGGAATTACCATCACATGACTTGTTCAGTAGCCCGTTAGCCTGTGGATAATAACTGTTGGTTAGCTCAGTGCTGCTCTTCTTTCTGCAAGGATGGGTGTGCTGGGAGACTGCTGTCCAACTTCATTTTGTTTTGTTTTTTTCACAGGCATCATCACAGAAAGTTCCTGTTAGGCTGGGAGATGCTAGATATAGATAAATTCAACTTTATTGTCATTGCTCAGTACAAGTACATAGCAACGAAATGCACGTTTCATAATGTCGAACCTAACCATGAGTTTCCTTCCCGTTGGTTGACTCCTTCTGGGTGAAACAGTTTTTTGACGACGAGTGCATATTGTTTGAAAACAAAAATTCTTACCAATTTGATTTCAGAAAAAAAACAGCTTGGTTTCATCTATTAAAAGATGTTTGCGATGTTGTAGCTCATTCTGCCCCAGAAAAAATAAATGAAAACAATTTTGTCCTGACATTCATGTCCATGATGAGTTTACTTCATATACATATTAAGTAGTAACATGGTGGTGGTGTTGGGGGCATGTTCCCTACTGATAACTAAGCTTAAGGGCATACGGTTCTGGATAACAAGCAGATAATGTACAAAGCAGGCCACAGTTTACAATATCACATATATATTACATAGAGTTTGCAGAAATTCTACTTGCATGTTCAAGTGTGACAGCTAGAACTGGGTCAAACCTGGAAATGAAGTTGTTTTCCTAGAGTTCTGTTATGCATTCTGTATGTAAATACCCATATAGCAATCATATAGAACCTATGTGTTGAGTTCTGGAATCTGGACCATACATGGGGGATCCGTTTTTAGAAGAACTGCATTACAGTACATTATCGTAGAGGGCTGGAAGGGAACTGAATGCAGCAAGAGCTCAGATGCATAAAATATGGAAGAATAAAATGGCAAAGAACTGAATAAATCAGTGAAATACAATACTTGGATTCTGCTGGCCTTGTCTAGAACATGTGAGATATTAGAAAATGAATAGCTACATGTTAGTTGTACCCGTAGGGCATTTAAAATAAAACTCTAATTTAGATATATCACCTGGAGCAACTATTTGAGTAAGTAATGAGAATGCTGCCCCCAGAGGCCTTGCGCTGCGGTGGACCATGCACTATTTTCCATGCAAAATAGGTCCCATACCTTTTTTATTTCTTCTCCCTTAACTTCCCTTGATTTCTTTAGAGAGTTAAAAAAAGACCAAAAAACACCAAAAATTAAACTGCAGATTGGCTCCAGGACCAGGAAAACACTTTGCATGGTGACATCCTGTTTGCTATGGGGGTATTAAAGTGTATGCATGTATATGTGTATATTAACCCATGCTTATATCACTCAAGTGTCCAAATACAAGCATTTATTGTTGATAAATTACACATATGTGTAAATTACAACCTTGTGAGAGAACAGCCATGGCATGCATCTAAAATAAACATCTGAATATCATTTTTTTTTTTTTTTTTTTTTTTTTTAATTTCATTCAAAAAGGTAAACTGTCACACTTTATATTTACTATAGTTAAATGTTTATAAGTGACATTTGCAGTCTTTTTTTGGTCAATAGAGCATATAGCTCATTAAAATGTAATGAATATAAAATATATTCATAGTATCCAATATTTTTTAGATGCACTAGCAGATCTTGATGCTGCTTTGGTTGCTGGATCATGCATCAGTGTCCAGTCAACTTGAGGCTTTGTCCATACCGTGCTGGGCAGTTAGATATCAAAACTAGTATTTTCTCAAACAGATTTGATTCCTTTCACACATAAGTTGTGAAATTCAGCTGAAAATGTTTCCTTCGATCAACAGAATGAATCCATAATCAATAGAAACCAACCAGCATTAATTTTCTTTGATTTTGTTTCTGTTTTCAGGAGGGATGAAAGTGATTACAATGGAAATGGTTAGTTTTCACCCAGTCCAAACTCCTGGCCCACAGTGGGCACTACAGGAAACTAAATGCCACCATGTGGCCAAATTACATATTTGTGAGCAAAATGAATCCTACGGTACTGCATACAATGAAAAAAAGTGTGTCGTTGTTTTTAAACATGATTGATGACATGATACAAACAAAATACCTGTTGGTAGTGTCAGCCCCATGGCATTTGCGTTGTGGGTTCAAATCTCATTCCAGTCAATATCCAGTCATTAGGAGTTTGCTGGTTGGTGAAATGGCTGTGCTAAACCCTATCATAGACTGGCACCCTGGCTTCGGTGTATTCCAGACTCTGAATCGACCAGGTCACTAACAAGAAGAATGGATGAATAAGTCCATGATCATGTGCAGTGCTGACATATGAATATCATAGAAGCCCAGCAGTGCTGGGTGCTGTACACGGTACTGTAAAGTCTTATCCGATACTTTTCTGTAGATTCTTTCATACACTGTTCTCACATTCTTGAACTTCATATTCTTGAATTTAAACATCCATCCATCTTCTTATCTGTTTCCTCCTGGTGAGGGTCGCAGCGAGTCTAGAGCAGTCCAGGAATACAGGGTGCAGGGCGCCAGTCCGTATGCAATCATTCACTCGCACATTCATTTACTCATACCCAGGGGCAATTTAGAATGGTCAGTTCATCTACCATGTGTGTCATTTGGGAGGTAAGAGGAAACCAGAGAACCCTGAGGACACCTGCTCCTCTCCAACAGTGACTGGATTGAGGCTTGAACCCACAACCCCTGCCCCCTGGAGTTGTGTGACACATGCAATCCCTCACAGGCTCACAGGACGGCTGTGGCCATTGTGCTCATGACAAGACGAATTACTGAGCAAGGCATGATAGCGAGGGCAAGATGGATGCGGCATTCCATTTCCAAAGTTACGCAAGTATTTAGCATTCCTTGTGTTTCCCAGGAATACATCTTAGAAGGCATTACCACCCACGGTGGTTAACGATTGCAGCACCGTGTGGCAGATATCACATCCACATTCACTGTAGGAGCCCCACACAAATATCCCACACCTCACCTCTCCCATGCTGTATTCCTTCCATGGGATATGGGAGCAGAAGACCCACCAGAGTGCCTCTTTTAAGACCACGACACAGGTCACAGTGAGTCACCTGGGCTCATGAGGTTGCTAACTGGACCGTAGAGGATTGGTAACATGTGGTGTGGTCCGATGAGTTATGGACCAACAGTTTCAGGTTGGTGGTAGGGTTCTGGTGATGCTTCCATACTGAGCAGGAGTGCTGTAGCATGGCTGACCCTGCGCTCTGACCCCAGGATCCTAAGCGAGGATATGCTGAGAGAACGGTTTCATTGTACTGTACAAGTATAAAGAAAAATGAAATGTATAGCTGTCAGATTGTAAACGCTGCACTATTTAAGGTTGAACAGAAAATTTAAATAAGCCTTTTTAACCAAATGAGATGTTAGTGGAGCAATTAAATTTGATTGCACAGAGAACTTGTTAGAGTGCTGTAAAGGTCGCGGCGTTACAAGTGTTTGACATTAAAATGTTGGTAGTCGGAAGCAGGCTGTACGCACAGTACGCTACTCAGAACTAATTAATACATACTCCTCCATTGCTATTGAGTTCAGTGATCAATATCATAGTCTGTATTCTTCCTGGCCTATTTTCATTTATTCACTTATTGATCTTCTTATCTGCTTCTTTCTGGTGGGCCTGTTTGGAATCATTGGGAGCTGCACCCTGAAGGAACCCGTGAAGGAAAATTACCTGAGACTGTCGGTAACTACGGGGAGGTTTTTAAGGTCCAGAAAGTCAGATTTTGACTTGCTGGACCTGGAAAACTAACTGCCAGGTCTGCTATGTCAGCTCTCAAGGCTTAATTATACTCCCTTTATTTATGCAAATGAATATCCATCCATCCATTTTCTGAACCACTTCCTGAATAGGGTCACGGGTGAACCAGTGCCCAGCCGGCAACTCTGAGCGCAAGGGCGGGAAACAACCCTAGACAGGGCGCTAGTCCATTGTAGGACTCACACACACACACAAACACACACACACTAAGGGCCACTTTAGAGTCACCAATTCACCTACCATGCATCAGTTTCAAATGAACGAACGGTCACTGCCCACATACTGTACTTCTATGCGGCCTTTACGTTCCATGGATAAGGAATAAATCCACCAGAGTCAAACATTCGACAACAAACATGGGACCTATGCACACAGTCACATCTGTTCTTGGTGATCCGATCTGATGTGTCCAGCACAAAGTACAGGTGTGAATGGGTCACATTATCCGATCACTCAGACCACGTTTGGAGGTGGTCACAGACGCATACGAGCACATTTCTCTTGGCTTCTTCATGCATGAAAGTAGGTCAAACTATGGAAGTATCCCACAAAATTGGCCCAAGGTTTTAATGGTTAATTAATTAGTAAATACAACTTCGTCCCATTCGTATGTATGCTGGAATGGATGGAGAGTGGGCGCATCCGCTAAGCATGGAGTCAGTTGTCCACAATCACTGTGAAATATCTGATGACATTGAATAATATTGATCAGCTAAATATTGAAATGGTGTAACAAAAAATCTAGAATCCCCATTTCCCCATTGCATATACCAGTTTATTGGCTGTTTGAGCGCAATTCCGGTGGTGCAAATGGTATTTCCCACTCTTCAGTTTTCCACACCACTTGAGTTTTTTTTCTTTGTTGTGTCCATTTGGCAGTGGTCATGTTTCCCTTGAACTATTGGCTACACTGCCTCCACGATTTACTGTGTTACTGCTCCATTCTGTCCATATCTGTATTCGTTCAGAGACCGTGCACTGGTCTGAAGCTCTTTGGAGCCATCTGCTGTTTTCACGTTTGCTCTCGATTGCAAAGCCTGGTGTTCTCATTAGGAGAGAGGGTGTGATTTGATTAGTAAGAGGTGGAACTGTGTGTGTCTGCGTGCGTGTGTGTGTGTGTGTGTGCGTGTGTGTGTGTGTGTGTGTGTGTGTGTGTGTGTGTGTGTGTGTGTGTGTGTGTGTGTGTGTGTGTGTGTCTTTCCCGCTGACTCAAACAGTGCCAAAACTGTCTTTGGAGGAATTTACCACCCCTCCTGCATATTCAATGGAGTCTGAATGCTCGGCTTCAAGGCTATCTGCATTTCCACTACCGTCGCAGTCGCATGAGCCTCACAGGCATTAAATTACCATCACATTACCACGAGCCTTTATCGAAACAGCATTAACTAGGCTAATATTGGAGGTCTCGTTCACTGTCTTTAAGGGGCCTGACCCAGATGGCTGAGCTGCCGTCCTTGAGCTTTCCTATATAAGCAAAGCTACCTGGCTGGCTCGCAAGTGCCGTGACCTAATAAGCACTAATGCAGTTCAGGCTTATTTAACACAGTTGAAAGGTTTGACTGGGTGCCACTCTCGGGCTTGCAGAATCTCTTCTTCATGAGTCATTTGTTATGGATTATGGAAAATATCAAATATTTGGAAAAGCGCTGCATTGGAACGTACTTTCGCTGACAAATCCAGCTCAAGACCAGCTGGTTGCTGGTTTGCAGAGCTGGTGTTTGCTGGTCAAGGGGGTTAAAAAGCCGGTGACCCAGGCGAAAATGTACCTATACTGGTAAGCAAGCTGGTTCACCATCTCTTCACCAGTACGGTGTAATTTGTCACTGGTTACGGTCAGGCTTGGTCATGCGAGTCAAACTGATCGAACAACATGGTGATGCAGGTCAAGCTGGTCAACCAGCTTGGTCTTGCTTGTCATAAGGTTCGTTTAGCTTGGTCAGGTTGATCGTGCTTGTAGACCAGCTAAATCAGGGGCACCAACCCAAGTGAAAATATACAGTCTACTGGTCAAGAGCTGAGATTGTCAATTCAACCTTTGGACTGATATGGATAATATTTATTGAGCTCCACATAAAGAAATTGTGCAACATGCCACATCTTGGCATGGAGTTGTAGAGCTTCCTAATGGTGTCCTGTGATGATCCATCCCATGCAGCTTGAATGTTCTCACTCGGTTCTGCAGATGGTGTGGTAGGGGTGGAGTGTTGATAGAGCGTCCACACATCTTCAATCAGGGATAGGTCTGGAGATGAGACCGACCACGGCGTAGTATCTGTGTCTTCAAGGTGAGCTCCTGAGATGGCAGCGGTATGTGGACGAGCGTCGTCCTGTTGGAACAGAGCAACGGAGTGTGTGTTCAGAAGAGGTAGAACCACTGGTTGAAGGACCTCATTGATCTGTGAATGTGTCTGTAAAGAGGATCAAAGGTGATCTGGCATCATATGAAACTGCACCCACACCATGACAGCAGACCTTCTGCTGTCATTCTCCAGCCTGGCCAGCTCAAGCTGCTCGAGCTGCTCAAGCAATACTTTTGTCCATATCATGTACATGCAGTCAGATACCATCAATGTCACGATATCCCTGATCTTAATGTCCAAATTGGGTTACGTATCCATCCACATCAGCTGCCTTAGCACTCATGCTCATAACTCCCAGTTGTTCTGCCCCTTAATGGTTAGGAGTACCATCAGCTGCTGTTTATACTGGTTTAAGCTTTGAGGAGAAAGAGAAGATATAAAACATTCCCTCTAAAGGAAAAAATAACCTTGACTGACCTTCATTCACATTGATTAATTCCCCATATAGTGGACGGCTAAGAAATGCTTATTTGACCAATTTGCTCACACACACCCTCACACACACACACACACACACACACACACACATACAACCCATCAATAGCAATATGCTCGGCCTCAGCTGCATCAGCATCATGTTACACTACGTAATAAGTAATAAATGTGATATTGATCTGAGACGTAATGTACTGGAGTTGATGGAAGGAAACACAACTGACATACCAAAATTGAGAACCTGGAGGGTTGATGGTGTAACCAACCCAAGACCAGCTTAATCCAACTGGTTCTTCTGGTCTAAGATGCTGAGCCGAGCTAGAGAACCATACTATTCATTTATATTTAGTCATACTGGTTAAATTGAGTCTGGCCGTGCTGTTGGTCGCATTAACAGTCACTCTGTACACATGAACATTTATGAGCACAGTTCATCATGTTGAGTGATGATTCTCTCTGGCCAATCAGCAGTCTGTAAGGTTTACATCTTACATTTTAGCCCCACTTTAGTACTCTCTAGTGGTCCTCAGGCCCATCCTCAGGGGGAGGTAATGTCACCGTAAACGTTGAAATATGTTTTCCCACAAGCCGTTTTGCTTACTAGTTATAAACAGGTGGGCCGTGAGGTGGGAAAGGTTGAGAACCCCTGCTTTAAGGAACTGTGTTCTGTAACTTATTAAATCAGGAGCTACAGGACGTAACTCTCCAAGCAGCGTGCTGTTCTTTTTTTACATCACTCTGATGATTTTTCAGCATGAAAAGGATTAGATTCATGTTTAGTAAAGAGTTGTGTTTATTATTCCCGAAAAACAAAATGAAAGAAAGAGAAAAGAGGAATTGAGGTTAGTGATGTTGCTCAGATTAATTGTTGTAGGATTATGTGTGGATTAAATAACTTCTAAGAATTGGAAGCTGAGTTATGAAAGCTTATTATTCTCACATTTATCTCACAGCGTACATGTTTCCCTCCTTTTCATGTTTGTGTGTGTGTGTGTGTGTGTGTGTGTGTGTGTGTGTGTGTGTGTGTGTGTGTGTGTGTGTGTGTGTGTGTTTACAGAATTTTAATATCGTACAGGCTGCCCTCCCTCTTTCATTAGACCGAACAAGCAGCCGGCGTTTAACATGCAACTCACTTCCTCTCTCATCAACTGGCTGCCTTTGGTCAGCCTCAGGAAACACACACACACACACACACACACACACACACACACACACACACACACACAGACATGCAGTACATATCTGCATTTGTATTAGAACATACAGAAATACAGAACTTAAGGAAAAAAAAAAAAACAATAAATGTTTTTACTTTTCCAGCCTTAAATTAAATCAACTGAACCGACTTCGGAGAAAAACAAACTGTAACCACAAGCAATAAAGCTGCGTTTCATGTGCTGAGATTAAAAAGCCACATATTGTATCTTATAAGGGGACTTTTATTATGTTATTCTTTGGTTTTATTCAGGCATGTTTGATTCTGAGGTTCCACTTATTATTACACTGAAAGCACATTTTTATATACGAAGGCGGGAAAGAATCGGGACGTTGTGCCGAGTGGCCTTTTCACAGATTCACACTACAGGAACTGCTCTGCGTCATCGTGTAGTGCAGGAGGCACGACGTGATCCACTGTGATTTCTCCAGAAAATGACCTGCTCTATACACACAGGGGGTCACTTGCACATTAGCTGGATTTTGTACTCGGGGGCTGGCAGGAAAACTGAGTCAGACGTTTGTGTTCACACATACAGACCCTCCAGGCAATGTCCAGAACAATCCTGGGCTACTGTGGGTCCGAAAGAGTCTCAAGAGAGCATAATTGGTCTTTCTTTCTCTGGGTGGGAATGGAACGCATGGCCCTCCCTCTCCCCCATCACACAAAAGTGTGGCCTTCTTTAATCTGACAACAGAATTAGCAGTTAGGTTCTCCTCCAAGCGTGGAGAACTCCAGTGCCGTTTTATAGGAGGCAAGTTGAAAAGTGGGTGGCCAGCTTCAGGTGACTCAAAGGAAGCCTTCACCCTCCCAACACTGGTAGCACCGTGTGAACTGTGCTGGGTGGGAACTGGAAATGACCAAATTCTTAAGGTCGTTTTTTTTTATTTTTTTTTATTACATTAATATCTAAGTAGCTGCAACACACGTGAGACACCTCACAGTGAACGTGTCCAAATTTTGTGTGACCATCACTATTATCTAACACTGCTTTAACCCTCTTGGGCACGAAATTCACCAGAGCTGCGCAGGTTGCTACTGGACTCGTCTTCCACTTTTCCATAATGACATCACAGATCTTGTGTTCCTCCTTCCACTTGAGGACGTTCCACAGGTGCTCGATTGGGTTATGTTCTGAAGACATACTTGGTCAGTCCGTCACCTTTAACCTTCAGCTTCTTCAGCAAGGCAGGTGTCATCTTAGATTGTGGGCTTGGGGTCATTGTCATGTTGGGAAACTGCCAACAATTCCCTCCATGAATCGAAGCTCCCCAGTGCCGACACTCATGCATCTCCAGACCATGATGCTACCACCACCATGCTTGACTGTAGGCAAGACACAGTTTTCTTGGTACTCCTGACCAGGGTGCCACCACACATGCTGGACACCTTCTAAGCCAAACAAGTTTATCTTAGTCTCATTAGACCACAGGAATAAGACTCCCTGGTGGGGAGGTGGGTGGGGATCATCTAATACCTCACTAAGGCTCTTGTCGCTGAATGCAATCAAATCCTCACCACTGTCCAACTGTCCCAAATCTAGAAAAAGAGCTTCCTGGAACAAGCAGGTGTCCTAATACTTCTTTCCATATAGGGCAAGGTCCTCTTTAGGATGATTCCATTTGCCTAGCTAGAACGTGGCACACTGTGAAAGGGGGCACCCGGAAAGAAGGCAGGACTTATCCCAAGCAAAATGCAAAGTGCCACCATAGTGCCTACCAGTCACATATTTACTGCATTATCAGTGGACGCTTCAGCGGTAGTAGTCTAGTGTGTGTACTCTTGACACACACTGAAGGTCAGTGTAATTTAATAACTCTTCCTCACCATTTAGCGGAAGGGCAGAGACAAAAATAGGCTCTCAAGCCACAGAAATAGGGGAACCGAGCTGGAGAGCAGATTAGATTAGAACGGATTTATTGTCAGTTGACACTTTACACAATATATATGACGAGTGAATTTCATATATACTGTGCTCCTGACAACACAACAGTATATGAAAGTATAATAATAAAATAAACTTAATATCAATTATTATTATTATTATTATTATTATTATTGTTGTTGTTATTATTATTATTATTATGAAATATGTTCACATATTCATTTAGCAGGCACTAACATAATAACTTGAACAATGCTTAACGATTGCACCTCGTAAATGATCCCCACTTCCAGACAGTCACTAGTTGCAATAGTGATAGAAGTAGCTAGGTGGCTGATACGGTATCCCATGTGGTTGCTATGAAGTTGATATGTAGTTGCTATGCTGTTCACATCATTGATAAGGCGTTGCTGTACTATAGCTGTTGCTGATAGAGTGTGGGTCAGTATGGCTTTGGACTGCAGCTTGGGAACCTGCTCTGAAAGAGTGTTTGCAGTTTGGTGGCTGTGGGGCAAATGAAGCTCTAGGCCCTGAGAATAGACGAAAATGAACTGGAGTGAATGGGAAGAATGAGGGATGAAAATGAAAAATAGATAAGTGTGGTTCAGTTTGGTTTAGAGGTTGGGCTGAAAAAAATTACAAATATGTATATAATGGCACGCAAATGTTTGGGCACCCCTGGTCAAAATGACCCTTACTGTGAACAGCTTTATAAATACCCAGATTCTTCTAACCATGTCCCAAAAACCATGTACCAGTAGCCATGGATTCTTCTCAACAGCTGTCTAGCACTCTTAATAAGAACATTGTTGAGTCCCACAAAGCAAAAGAAGGCTATAACAAGATATCAAAGCTTTTACAAGTTGCCAGTTCGAAATGTAATTAAGAAATGTCAGTTAACAGGAACAGTGGAGGTCAAATGAAACTCCTGAAGAATGAAGACAGCTGCTCGTTGAAAGGATAGAAAGGCAAATCAGAACCCCTGCTTGACTGCAAATGACTTTTTTAGATTTAGCAGAGTCATCAGAAGAAAACTTCTCCTGTGTTACCTCACCACAAAGTTCAGTGTCAGAAGGTTTGCAAAAGAACATCTCAACAAGCCTGTTCCATTTTGGAAGCAAGTTACTTGGACCAATGAGATTAAAAAAGAACACAGTTTCATGCAAAGAACACCTATCCAACTGTTAAGCATGGGGGTGGATCAGTCATGCTTTGAGGTTGTATTGCAGCCAAAGACACAGTGAAAATTTCACGAGTAGAGAGAAGATTAGATTCAGTGAATCTCCAGCAAACTGTGGAAGCAAACAGCGTCTGCATAAAGCTGAAGTTGATGAGGGGACGGCTTCTGCAAAACGATAATGATCCCAAACACACCTCAAATTCCACCATAGATGACCTCAAAAGGCACAACTGAAGGTTTAACCTTGACCATCACCGTCCCCTGATCTGAATATGAAACCTCTGGAAAGACCTCAAAAGAGCAGTGCATGCAAGATGGCCCAGGAATCTCACAGAACTGGACGACGTTTTTTAATTTTTGTTATTTTGAAAATGTAAAAGTGAGTTTTGGGACGTGAGTGAAGGAGGTTTTGACTGCTTTGGTAACGGTTGACGTCATATCCATTATGAATCTTTATCTTCAGAAATAAAGGAGAAACGTGAACCTGCCTTACTGTTTTGGGAAGATTTAGAACCATATGCAGTATCAGTAACCTAACCACCACTTTGGTGGATTGCTGTTGAAATCTAAAAATGTTCTTAAAGAAAGAAGGTTCACAGGGACGTTCAAGCAACCCTGTGAAGAAAAGGCCACTGAAGTAAGGTCTCATGGTGCAGACAAAGTGTCAAAGATCTCACCCCAAAATATGAAAGCTTTAGATCAGAAATGCTGCATTTTTATCTTTCTTTTAGCTGCTCTTTAATACTGAGGTTGTTTAGTCTGGCCTTTTCTCTCGTACAACCTTTCTCTGGAGACCAGACTTCCTGGTGTGGGTAAACAATTCTGCTTCGGTTTGTACCAAAGGAGAACATCATATGTTCCAGCGACTGT
This sequence comes from Acestrorhynchus altus, assembly GCA_034509495.1. Classification (NCBI taxonomy): domain Eukaryota; kingdom Metazoa; phylum Chordata; class Actinopteri; order Characiformes; family Acestrorhynchidae; genus Acestrorhynchus; species Acestrorhynchus altus. Next base: position 26,906,779 of record CM067517.1, on the reverse strand, counting down.
CCTGTTTATATTGTCCACTCACGTTCCATGTTATGAGACACACTAAACAATTTAATGTTTAAATATTGTTTATTAAAAAAAAACACACGTTGAGCTCCCCAATGGTGCAGATGTTTAGGCACAGGCCACATCACCAGGAGATCAGTGGTTTGATGCACATTACAGCCACCCAAGTCCCAGAAAGCATAACTGGCTTAGGACATAGGACTTTTCAATCTCTAGAACCAACTTTGTGGGATATTTTGGACATTTTCATTGTTTGATGTACTTTTATTCGCCAGAAAATGAGGAAAGTATTTATAGGAGACAGATATGATTATTTCCAGGAGATCCTATGAACTCAACGTGTCTTCATATGAGAATGTCGATATGTGTACGGATTTGACCATGTTTTGATTAAATTAAATTAAATAAGTACTTCCACTTAAACCTTTCAAAAATCCACTTTACATTTGAGAAATCCTGTCAGGAATTGAACATCCAGAGAGTTTTTGAACTGAAAATGGAGCAATTCTGATGAATTATTTGTAATAATTAAATTGAAAAGAATATTTATAAAATCCAGTTCTTCAAAATACTTGACGATGGTCCAGTTAGGTTATATATAATATATATAATAAAATTATATATATAATCATTATTTTATATATAATCAAAATTATATATATGTATATATGACTGGTGTTGTACATATATTATGCAAAGGCATGTTGTTAATTTCTTTAGACTGCTGTCCATCTGTCCACTGCGGCTATTATGTCAGTGCAGTGCTCAGAATGACCCATCCCCCACATAACACCCATTCATATGGATTTAATAACCCAGCATAATCACACATGCTGGGTTTTCTAAAACTTTTCACTGGTGGTGAATGTGTTGTCCTAATATGTTATCAGAAATGAAACATCTAACTGTATGTCTGTATATTTGAATGCAGATATTGAGGTATTTGTGTCTCAAAGCACAAACTGTAAAAAGAATGTTCAATTGCTTGATTCATTTTAATTAGAATCATATTGAATTCAGCGTAAGCTTGTGGAGGTTAGGCTGTAAAGTGCTGGTATAGACTGTAACTTGACCCACTTCATCCTTTGAGAGGATGTTTTTGATAGCATCAGAGAGCTCATTAAGAAGCTCGGTCAAACACATCAAACCCCGCCATGGCATCAACAATGAGCTTAAGTGGCCTCACAGAATGTGCTGGATGCTTGTTTATAATGAACCAAAACTCACTTTTTCTCAAATGTCTCTTTCGTTTTCTTTGACCCAGTCCACCAATGACAGACCACAGTTGGTAAATGCACCTTAATCCCTGACCACCTCTTTAGAGTACGGTTCTAGCTTATCAGTCAACAATAATGCATACCAATAACCACAACTCCACTCCGCAACAGCTCAGAGACCGTTTGAATTTCAATAGTAACAAAACTAACTTTTTTATTTAACTCAAATAATCAGATTCCAAACGTGCGTTGTGGTGTCGCTGCCTTCAGTGGTGTTTTATGACCACGCTGAAAAAAAAAACAGCCTGGTCAGCTCAAACCAGTCAACCAGAACAGGGTGTGTTTCGAATTGAGATCAGCTGATTATAAGACGGACCAACCAGACCTGTCATATTAATGTCAGGATTAGACATAGTGCTGACGTTACCTTCAATGTTGTGTCAATGTTGGTGGCTCCCTGGGAAGTGTTTGGCCCAAATTTGGCCCATATCTGAGCTGTGAGTGCCCAAAGTGGACCAGATTTGGCCCAAATATATCTGCTATCTCAGATGTCATGAGGTAGTCAGACATGGGAATGAGATCATTCATAAATTGAGAAGATGTGACCAGTTTGCCAGAACAAATCATCTGCATATAACAAAATACAACATAGTTTCCAATAAAAAAAAAATAAAATAAAAAAAAAATTACAACAAAACGTTCCGCCAGCGACACGTTCCCATTTCTCCAAATTCACAACACATGGCACAAAAGTTCACATTCCTGCCCTTCACGGAGGAATTCGATGAGTGCTCCTCACACGCAGCGTGAAGTTGTGTGCAAAGCCAAGTTGATGGATTTCCTTCTCAAGCTTAGAAAGAGCAAGACACAGACAAAAGGGACATTCATTGGTGGCTCTGACTTAGTGGGGACATGTTGTAATTATGACATCGTCAGACATGGGAATAAGACAGTAATTGAGGCCATGACTTTGCAAGGCATGAGAACGAGTCAGAGATGGGAATAAGACTGTGGCCATGATGTAGTTAAACATGAGAAACAGGTCATTGATATGTGGGCATGACGTAGTCAGACACCGGAACGAGAGTTCGTTTGGGCGAATGATGTCATCAGACATGGACATGTGAATTCATTTGTGGTGATGACATAGTCAGACTTTGGGAACGGGATAATTAATATGTGGGCATGATGTAGTCAGACGTGGGAATAAAACTATTCAGTCAGGATAATTAAATATGTGCCACAACTAGATACGACTGGTGTTTAATATGATTTGACACAGACATTCATAACTGCTTATGACATTTTATAAAGTGAAATTGAAAAAAAAACACTCACCTTTTTTAGAACCAACTTCTCAATATCAGACTGCGAGAGGCCTGCTTTAGTAGTGACCTTTGCTCTTAGCCCAATCACGCCTGTGTGCCTGTTACCTATGAAAACACAATAACACACAGTATTAACACCTAAATGCGTCTGCATGACATCACGTCCATAACACACACCTGCAGGTTGAGCTGTGGTCAGTGGAGTCGGTAAGCTATGTAACAAGGACATCAGTTATTTTAACTCATTTTTTAATCAGTCATATATATCGTAACTCAAACGTCATATTCATAATAACATCTATGTATTAAGACGTGTCTCTAACATAAATGTAACATTATATACAGTTGCGGAGAAAATTATTGTCACCCCGGGTCAAAATGTCCATTATTGTGAATGGTTAAGTGACCAAAGGTAGAGGTCAAGAAAGGTTTCAGAGAGGACTACTGGTAGGATTGATGGAACTGGCTGCTAAAGATTATTAGTACGAGATAGTGAAGCGGTGCACTTCTCTCCTGTGCGGTGATACTTCCAATATAATATGAATATAATGGAAGAGTCATCAGAAATCGGCATCAGATGCCTTCAAAGGAACATCTAAACAGACTTATGCACACTCCTGTAGAATGGTTAAATTAAAAAAAAAAAATTCATTTCTATTCATAATACATTTTTTAATGTATTAATTTATTTTAATGATTTTATTTAACAATTAATATTTCATTATTAATGAATTAATATTGGATTTCTTGTCATGGCATAGTTGGACATGAGAATGAGATAAGTTAACGGTAGTCAATAATATAATCAGACATGGGAAACAGAATTATTTCATGGCGTATGTTTAGTTTAGTTGTTTTTGTTTGTATGGTTGTCGAAATGAAAATAAAAGGCCTATATGTTGCCCCTAATGTGATAAATAAAAAATTGATTTGAAATAAATCATAAATCACGGGAACGACTGAGTAAGATCCCTTTTCTTTAGGGTTGTCAGCAGTTTGTTTTTCACCCCAGACAGTTTTTCAGGATGTGTGTCATACATAATTCATCTTTTAAAAGAAATAAAAAATAAAATAAAAAATACTGCAGAAGATGAACTGAACTCCAAAAAATGTTAGAAATGAACGGCTCACAGATCCAAAAAACCGTACCGGAGAAAATGCACTTAACTTTGAAATAAGAGTTTATTTTAGCTCTATGGGTTCATACAGAATTATTTAGAATGCATAGAGAGCAGCTACAGGGTTTTTCATTAGATTGTAGTGATATATTACTCATGAAAGAGGGATGCTGAGCGTCTCTAACACATACCTGCTGCTTTAGATCCATTTGCTGTGGGTGAGGGTCTAGTTGTGGAATTCACTGTGCAAAAAAATAAATTGACAAATTTTATCCAACAGACACACACACACACACACAAACACACACACACACACACATATATATATATTTATGAATAAATTATTCCAACATTCAGCATCCATGGGCTCCTCTGAGCAGCTGCTGAACACTGAACATGGACATATTGATCACTACACACCCAGAGGCAAATCCAGTGGTTCGCCTGGCGTGTGCACGTGACACTCCAGCGTAACGGAGCCTTATGGCTCCTTCACTGCACAACATCAGCCTGTTGCTGAATCAAGCCAAACATGCAACACAACACACAAATCTTGCGTTACCTAGGAGATGCAAAGGAGAAGAATGCCTGTGGATGATGGGCGGGGACTACAGGTGGAGTTGGAGGTGAGTAGAAAACATATGGGAGCTTGTCTTATCTATAAGGCTGTTAGCTGTGACAGTGGACTATTGGACATGTACTAACACAAGGATGTAGAGTAGCTGCCGCATCGTTTTAGATAGAATGTAAAATGAAAATAAAATAATACCTAAAAACCTCACTTTTTGTGTTCAGGTTCGGTGTTTTCTTATTGCTTTATTCATGTTCACTACAGTTACACGTACAGAAACAATGAAACAGCTACCTCAGGGCCAAGATGACAGCTGGGGGAAGCTGGTGGAGCTCCATGCTTCTTAAAACATGAAAATGGAACGGTAGTGCCATATATATATATATATATATATATATATATATATATATATATATATATATATATATATATATATATATATATAACATGATCAATATCACACCAGTCTTCATAGTTTACTCAGTTTATTATTTATTTAAATCTATTTAATTCTATTTATTTAATTAAATAATTAATTAATTAATTAATTAATTAATTAACTCACAAACAGAGCTAACCGTACAATTCAGCTCAGTGATGGTGGGGTTGGGGTGGTATTTTGGTGTTGATTCCTTTGTTTTGTAGATGGCTTTGTTCTGAATATTAGTCTGATTATAATTTCTGTGATTTTTTTTGGCCTGGAGGCCTCTAACTTTACTTTAAGTCAAAGTGTATTTGTCACATTTATAGTCATACGTCATACACACCTATGATGTAATATAATGATACATTAACCAAAAAGAAAAGATTTCAAATAAGCTCATAGTAGGAGAATGACAAGAATACATACAGAGACAATAAATATAATAAATATTCTAAAAATATAGATGTTATATCTATGAATATACACAAAATAAATACACAAGACGAGGCAATGTAGAGAGATAAGTGCAAAACGAAAAGTGTGCAAAAGTGAAAGTGCAACATATTCAGCTTCAGAAGGCAAAAGCAATTCCCTGATGACAACAGAGAGAGAAGAGAGTCCATTGTTGGGTGGCTGAGGTCAATCACAATCATCCTGGTCTTGGTGTAGCACCACTTATAGATGGTCTGCATGTCAGGGAGCTTGGTTCAAATCATGCACTCAACTGAATGCACCACCCTTTGGAGAGCCCATCTGTCCTAATTGGTGCTATTCCCAAACCAGGCAGTGATGTTCCCTGTCACAATGCTTTCAATGATGCTGGTGCAGAAGTGTCGCAGCATACTGGAGGGCAGTCTGGAGACCTTTAGGAGCCTGAGTTGGTAGGAACACTGACAGGTTCTTCATCAGAACTTGAAACTGTCTACACTTTCCACTGAAGCTTCAATAATCCAGATAGGGTAGCTCCTCCCCTGCTCCTTGCTGCAGTCCACAATTAGCTCCTTTGTCTTGCTGACTTTGAGGTGGAGATTATTATCCTGGCACCAGTTCGATCATCTCCAGGTAGGCTCTCTTGTCATCATAACAATGTCATCAGAAAACCTGATGATAGTGGTGGAGCGTGAAGTGGTCACACAGCCATAAGGGTCCAGTAAGTACAGCAGGGGGCTCAGAACACTGCGCTGCAAGCTCCAGTGCTGAGGGTGAGGGTGGATAAAACATATTTGCCTACCAGCAGTGCTAAAGGTCTGTCCTTCAGGAATTTGGAGATCCAGTGATGCAGGGAAGGATAAAGTGCAAGATCTTCCAACTTGGAGGTGAGTTTCGAGGGGTCAAACAGCGTATTACCATAATTGTCCCTTCCTGTTTCTAGATGAGACACAGTTCTGTGGGGCAGATATGTGATGGCAAGGTCCAACTCTGGGATTCTTGGTGCAAGAAAATGTCATCTATATATATAGTCTACAGTTCCATAAACCAACACAAACAAAAACAAAAAAATAGCCTTTGATCTTGTGTCCTGTATTGGAAACATAAATAAATATGTATATTCTTAAATATACATATATCTCAATTATTAGGGTGACATTTTTCTATTTCTATGTAATATTTTTAACGTCTGTTTGATCACTTGAACACATCTACTGTCCTAAACAACGTGGGGAAGTAAAATCTCATTAACACTGACTTACATCACCACTCAAGATCTTTAACCACACCTCCATTTTTACAGTTTCTAGTGATATTTAAGCAGCTAAACATCCAATCAATGACCTGAATAATGAACAGTGTATACAGGGGTTGGACAATGAATCTGAAATACCTGGTTTTAGACCACAATAATTGATTAGTATGGTGTTCTAGGGCCTCCTTTTGTGGCCAATACAGCGTCAGTTTGTCTTGGGAAGAACATTTTTTGGATACAATCCGGGATAGAACCCAAACATCCCTTTCAGACAGCTTCCTCTTGCGTCCACAGTTAATCCTGTTGGATGTGGTTGGTCCTTCTTGGTGGTGCTGATGTTACCCTGGATACCGTGGCTCTTGATACATCACAAAGACTTGCTGTCTTGGTCAAAGATGCGCCAGCAAGACGGGCACCAACAATTTGTCCTCTTTTGAACTCTGGTATGTCCCCCATAATGTTGTGTTCATTGCAGTATTTTGAGCAAAACTGTGCTCTTACCTGCTAATTCAAACTTCACACTCTGTTCTTACTGGTGGAATTAATGAAGATTGGCCACCAGGCTGCTCCAATGTAGCTATGAAACCTCCCACAATACAATGACAGGTGTTTCAGTTTTATTGTCCAACCCCTGTATGTTTCAAAAAAATATCTGCATATTATATAAAAAAAAAACATACAAAATTAAATAAAATACAGATTATTTGAGCAAATCTCCCCACTTGAACATCTCCAAACATCGCATCTCATTATACTGTACCTGCTATGGCGGGTTCAGTGGATGAGGTGAGTGAAGACTGGGAAGAATTCACTATTCACATAAATGGAGAAAGATTTTCTTACACATTCATCATTTTTTGAATGACATCACCACTCCTGAAGATCTACCCTCCCTCAAACTGCCTCCTACTCTGCCCAACACACATCTGTAACCATATTCATTTCATTCATAGAATGAAAATCTTGTGTGAGAAACGATGTATATGAACTGATCTCAAGGCACATTTTTGGGCACCACAGAAGATATACCTCTCATTTAACCAAGATCTCAGACCCTAAATAGCTTGTTAAGTAATAACTCTCTAAACCAAGGACTGATCAATCATGCTCTTGCATGCATCTGTACCTTTTTTAAAATCCGCTCAGTGCAATGTCACGTTGTACACTTACACACGTCTAAATATGTCCACTGTACAGCTAATTCTGAACATATATTTGATGCAAAAATGGTATGTACGAAAAAATGTTTCATGTTACCTCCTGGTTTAGATCCATTAGTTGGGGTGGGCGAGGGTCCAAATGTGGAATTCCCTGTGCAATACATGAATCGTATTAGAAACATAAATGTGTGTTTACATTTTATATATGTATATTAGATAGACCTTGATATCAACTGTGATGAGAGCTACGTGAAGGTCCCCTGATGACATTTTAGGATTGTTGGAGATGTCTTATGGTCTGCTCTTGGGCTGAACTTCCTAGGACTTGTAAATGATTCTACATACAGTCAAAATTCTGATTTCTAGTTGTTTTGATATCTTCTCAGACATGTATGCATCTACAGTCTTCTTTCTGAAGGCCTCAGAGAGCTTTATGGATCTTGCTATGGCGATGCAGCTCACTTCGACAATCAAGAGCCAGCCAAACTTATGTCATATGACACCAGCCTGGGGATAGGCTGGAGACCCGTGACTGAGACACCAAGTAGGACCCAAAGACCCACACACAAATATGGTGTTTGCCACCAGAAGCATATTTTATTTGTACATAAACCCCAAACACATTACTGCTCAAACACAACCCCTCCACTCTTCAACAGACCTCAGTGCCATCCTTTCTCTCTTCCCTCCCCAGTGAGTGAGTGCTGTTGATTTTATCCAGCAGGAATTTGCCAGCTTTGCCTCTTGGCCCATCACTCCCAAGTTGGAATAAGACAGGCTCCTCCAAAGTCCACTCAAACAATGGTCTGATTTGTTTATCACCTCCATCGCTCAATATAGTTGCAATGAAGATCAAAGGTCCATTCATGTAAATATGTTAAAAATGATAAAGAGGTCAGTGGGGTCAAACAAATGTGTTTTGACCCCACTGCAGTACGTAGCTGCCTCAAAGTGAGGATCTCAGTTTGGAAGGATTGTAACAATTAAAAAATGGTACCTGCTGGTTTATATTGATTAGCTGGGGTGGGTCCAACTGTGGAATTCTCTGTGCAAAAAAAGAGAGATAAATTGTACCTTAATAATATTTATTTCATTAAATAAACCAACACAAACAAATAAACAAATAACGTTTTGTGTCCAGGAAACATAAATACATGTGTACATGCATTGTATATGCATACAGTATAGCTCACATTTAAGGGGATTTGTTTGTTCTATTCTTCTCCATTGCACAGGAAAAACGGACCAACAGACATAATCTCAATGTTTCCGGCATAAAATCTCTACTAATCTCTCACCAAAGTTTTACAAAACCTCCATATTTATGATTTTTAACTAAATTTAATCAGCTTAAGTCCAGTCAATGGCCTAAATGATGAAATGCATGAATGTCACAAAAATGTATCGCCATATTGTTAAACAACATATCAAATTAAAGCAATAAAATACAGACAATAAAAACTAACGACTGCAAACTTCACACCTCATTATACTATACCTGATGGGTGGGGTTCAGGAGATGTGGTGGACGAGGGCTCACCTGTGGAGTTTACTGTGTAAAAAAATAAACACATGAATAAAGAACTTTTTTTTTTGGCACATTTAAAATGTATTGAATGACCTCAGCACTCCTGAAGATCTACCCTCCCTCAGATTAAGGAAGAATGTCCAGTGCATCATGAGAAGCCTGGACTCCCAGCCATCTGGCCAATTTTTAAGAAGCTGGTCACTCTTGTGGTCAGTACAGAGAAAAAAAGTCCTTTCTACAGTCAGCAATACTCCAAAAGTCATTCTCATTGGGGATGAATATGCCTATGGCCTGCTGCCCCTCTGATGGCATGTACTGGTTCCTCCATGCTGTCCTCAAGAGCCTCCACAAAGAGCTTGTGGAAAAGCCTGTTTTGACATGGGGCTGAGGCTGATCTATTTTCTATTTCTGACCTTCTTGGAGGTAAAATGTCAAAAGGGTTGGTTGGTACGGTTGGGCACAGTATACAACCTGATAGGCTGAGTACTTCTTTGGTTATGTCTAGCCTTTTGCTTTTCGTCTAGGGCATAATTGTCTTTCAGACACTAGAATTTATCTCTTTTTTTTCTCCTTTGTTCCCCAATGTATCCTTATCTGCTCCTCTATATCAAATATCCCATTTTTTCCCCCTGACTTTATGCCGAGCACCTTCAGGTCTCTGTTTCTTCTTAGGTGTAGCTTCCCTCCCATTCTTACAGAGTCATATTCTCTCCCTGATCAGCACCTCAGTGTCCCTCTCACTTCGTCCTCTCTGTCTTGTGCTTCTAACCTGCCTCTCCAAACCTTCATCTGCACTCTGCAAACAATACGTGTCTTATTTCTCATTTGGTCTTTTTTTGAATAGAGAAGATGGATACATCAAGCATTGGACACAATATTGCCATCAAACATTCTTTCATAACATGAAACATTATAAACATCAGAATCATCAGTGTGACCTGTGCAAACGTTTAGACACCCTAAGTGTCCACCGCACACACCAACCTACAATGACATTAGGAACATCTGAAACATCTGAAAATCTCAAAATATTACACTTCATTATGCTTTACCTGTTGGGGTGGGTTTAGTAGGCAGGGTGGGTGAGGGTCCAGCTGTAGAGTTCACTGTACAAAAGCAGACAAAGACTGGATGAGACGAGGTCATTCATTTATTGAATAATGACCCAATATTACATGTCTGTGTGTGCCAAAATTATTCACAGACAATTTGAAGGTGGAATTGGAATCGGGTGTTAGACAATCAGGTGTGAGTGGGCTCCTGCTTTTATTTGAAGAACAGAAAGTCTTCACAACATGCTTGTGGAATTGTATCATGGTTCAAACAATGGAGATTTCTGAGGAGCTCAGAAGAGCTGTTGATGCTCATCAGGCTGAAAAAGGTGAAAAACCACTGGACTGATTATATACAAATGGAGGAAATCCAAGACCATTATTACCCTCAACTAACAAACATCATGCCAAAAACAAGGTCCACAAGGAACCTAAGGTAACATAGTCAACTAAAGGCATTAATCACTTAATGTGCGGGTCAGGAAGAGCTAAAGGAAGTAAATCGTTGTAAATACTGTGTCGTTGCTACTGTAATGAACAAATGGCAGGTCTTTTGTTGTGTAGTTGCACCTTTTATCAATATTGTATCCAGTAAAGGGAATCTGTTGTCTATCTATTCTTTTCTTACAAAGAAGGTGGGGGATGAAAACAGTTTTTTGGGAATCAGTTGTTATAGATGATTTGAATAATAACTAGGTGGCATACTGCTCTCACGGCGTTGGTGCTGGGCACTTGAAGAACACGGTCTTATGGAGAAAGGAAAGGAAAACACTGCATTCCAGCATAAAACCTCAACCCAGGGGTCATCAACCCCGCTCCTGGAGAGCTGCCTTCCAACAGGTTTCAGATCCAACCCAAATATTATACCAGGAAAATGTCAGGACATCTGTCAGGGAACTGAATGTAAAGAGAACGTGGGTCACGCAGCAAGACAATGACCCTAAGCACACATGTCGTTCTACCAAAGAATGTTTAAAGAAGAATGAAGTTAATGTTTTGGAAACCAGTTCAGGGTGAGAGACCCACCAACATGGGAAAGGTTTAAGCTGTTTAGTGTGGAGGACTGGGCATGAAAAATCAGTTGATGGAATGTTTAGTTGCAGTAATTGCTGCAGAAGGGGGGTCAAACCAGATACGTTCACTTACTTTTACACGAGTCACTGATCAAATTTATGAAGAAACAGACAAAGTTCCAAAGTGTCCGCAAACTTTCTTTTTGTAATGCTGTGTCTGGAACAAATACCTGCAGGTTTAGATTGATTAGCTGGGGTGGGCAAGGGTCCAACTGTGAAATTATCTGTTGAGAAAGAGATAAACATCTGATTAAGTGAGTAGATCTCCGAAAGGCAGAAAGATGAAACACAATGCAAAAGTTTGGGGACCCCAGGAGATCTCTCACATCGATTTTTACCAAAATCTGAGACTTTAATTAGCTTGTTGGGTCTCAGGCTGAAAGGAAAAGAACATCTCCTCAGGACAAGGAGTGATCAATCATGCTCTTTCATGCCTCTGTACCTTTTCTAAAAATCCTCTCAATGCAATGTCATCTTGTTCAGTCACACACATATAAATATGTACATTACACGACTTCTCTCCTACATACAGTATATTTGTAAATACAATCGGAGAAGGATTTTGAAAAATGGCACCTGCTGGTTTAGATTGATTAGCTGGGTTGGGTGAGGGGGCAACTGTGGAGCAAAGAGAGACACATTTATGTTCATTACACAAAGAGTGAAATATAACATAGCTTACGAAAATTAAATGCAAAAATAGATCAATTGCATCACAGATATGTCATTATATAGACTACTCATTTACTAACGACCACAAACAAACAAATAACATTTCACAATATGTCCTGTTTTGTAAATGTAAATATTTAAATATTCAAACTACACACATACAGATGCATGAAAAATACATTTACGTGAATTAAATGTAGATACAGGTGGAGATTTGATTTCATACCTGTAGGTTTAGATTGATTTGGTGGGGTGGGCGAAGGTCCAACAGTGAAATTCTCTGTTCATACGGAAATAAAGGTCTGTTACTGTAAACAGTTCAGTGAGTAGAAGATAAACTGATCTCCAAAAGGCAGAAAGATTAAACACCACGCAAAAGTTTGGGCAAGAGGTTGAGCTCTCAGATCATTTTTACCAAAATCTGAGACTTTGGTTAGCTCATTTCAAGATGAGTTTCTTGAAAAGAACAATCAATAAACCTCTTTCAGGTCTCTGTACCTTTTTAAAAATCCACTCAATAAAATGCCATCTTGTTCAATCACACACTTATAAATATGTACATCACATGGCTTCTTCCTTACATATATTTGAAACTACAATTGAAAAATGGTTAAAAAATGGAACCTGCTGGTCTGGATCCATTTACTGGGATGGGTGAGGGTCGAGCTGTGACATTTTCTGTGCAAAGAGACATAAATGAAACTTATATGACATAAATAAATGATATAAATAAAGAAGGATTAAAATCCCAAATGTTTAACAACTGTGTTAATGGACTTTTCTCATTTTTGCACTTGCACATTATGTATGAAGTATAAATGATTTTAAGCGTAACGTTTGTAATGTTTGTCTCAAAAACATACCTGCTGGTTTAGATCCATTAGCAGTGGGGGTTGATGGTCCAACAGTGGAATTCCCTGTGCGAAAGAAGACACTGACAGGTTACAGGTTTTACAAAATTTGATCTAAAAGGTAAAGTGTCAAATATTCATTAAATGTAAAGTGAAATATGTAAAGCTCATGAACATAAAAAAATCCAGCTTCTTGAATTATTCTTTTTTTCTAACATATAATTGAAACTACATTTTTTTTTAATCATACCTGCTGGTTTAGATCCATTAGCTGGGGTGGGCGAGGGTGCAACTATGAAATTCTCTGCAAAGAGAGATAAATTATATGTTTTAACAGATATATATATATATATATATAATCTACAATTTTATTAACAAACACAAATTTTATACAAATGCATGAAATATCCATTTATATGAATAGATTGTAGATACAGATGGAGGTGCTTTGATATCAACTGTATCGAGAAAAAACTGCTCTTCATCTGAATTGGCTAGGACAGCCTGTCCTGCCCATGTTAGCAGATGTTTTGAATGTTCTCCATTTGTAAATCATTTTATGGACAGTGAAATGGCTGATTTCTAATTGGTTGAGATGTTTTTATGCTCCTTCCCAGACTCAAAAGTATCTACAGCCTTCATTCTGAAGGTCCCAAAGAGCTCTTTGGATCATGCCATGGCGACACACCTCACTTCAACAATCAAGAGCAAACCAAACTAATGTCTGACATCCTGTTTCAAAGTCCTCTCTAACAGTGGTCTAATGGTTTAGAGCTGATGTGCACAAGATTCTAATTTTGGACACTTTAAATAGTAATGGATGGTGGAGACTGACCTCTCAGATCATTTTTTACCAAGATCTGAGGCTTTGATTGGCTCGTTAGGTCTCAAGCTGAATTTCATGGAAAGAACATCTATTCATCCCAAGGACTGATCAATCAAACTCTTTCAGGTCTTTGTACCTTTTTTAAAATCCACTCAATACAATGTCATCTTGTTCAATCACACACTTATAAATAGGTACATCATATGAGTTCTTTCCTACATATATTTCAAACTACAATTGATTTTTTTTTTAAATCATACCTGGTGGTTTAGATCCATTAGCTGGGGTGGGTGAGGGTGCAACTGAGAAATTCTCTGTGCAAAGAGAGACAAATTGTATATTGTAACAGATATTTCATTATAAAGTCTACAATTCTATTAACCATCACAAACAAATAACATTTCATCTTGTGTCCTGTATTTGAAATACGAACAATTGTGTATATAGTCATGAAATATGCCTACTGTTGCACAGTATATACATGTACAGAAGGAGGTGCTTCCATATCAGTTATCAAGAGTTGTCTGCTCTTGAGCTCAACTTGCTAGGATTGTCTGACCTGGCCATTTTTGTTCTGGACAGTGGAACAGCTGATTTCTAATTCTTCTTCTTTGTTTTTAAATCCATTCCCAGAATCATCAGCATCTACAACCTTCGTTCTGAAGCCCAAAGAGAGCTCTTTGGAGCTCAGCATGGTGAATCCCCTCACTTCAACAATCAAGAGCAAACCAACCCAATGTCTGATGTTTAAAATACATTTATTCAGTTTTATGTGTTTAGTTTAGTCACCTCCATTTCTCAATACAGTAAAAATAAGGATCAAATGTCCATATGTTCACATGACTGTCTGAATAAAGGTGTGCGTCTCTAACACATACTTGCTGGTTTAGGTTCATTAACGGTGGTGGCCAAGGGTCCAACAGTGGTTTTCACTGTACAAAAAAAGACATAATTTATATGAGATTGGACATATGTACATATCAAAATAAGAGAATATCTTGAGAAAGATTTTGTACATTTTTTCATTCAAAGATTACATTTGGAAATGTGTAAATTACTATTGAGACAGTATGAACACAGTGTCTAGTTCAGAACCTGACAGTTCTGTAGAAAAGGACCCTGGTCACCCTCCACAATGAGGTTAAGCAACAGAAGGTCATTGCTGGATGTTCTCGGAGTGTTTTATTAAAGCATATTAATGGAAAGTTGACTGGAAGGAGAAGATGTGGAGAGAAAAGATGCATGACCAATAGTGATGACCACAGTCTTGGATTTAAACTCAGGGTGAAAAGAGGCCAACAGAGAATGCAGAGAAACAGACGGATGACAGTCTGTAATAGAACCACAAAGTGTTCTCCTACAGTCAGTGGAGCTGATTAAAGGTGGTCATAATATTGCGGTTGATCATTTATTCTTCTTCGGTTTTATCGTTTGAGCAAAATCGCTTTCCATTGATTCGCATTAAAATTCAGATGTTTTAAAATATCTAAATCCAGTCCAGTCAATGACCTGAACAATGTATCAGACTTTTATTATATAATATCTAAAATTAAATAAGTAACATACAGACTTATTGAGCTAATTCCCCCATATGAACATCTCCTCTAAACACCACACCTCATTATCCTGTACCTGCTGGGGTGGTTTCTGCAGGTGAGGTGGGTGAGTGTTCAGCTGTGGATACCACTGTCCAAAAAAAACAAACCCATAAAAGAAGAAACACATTTTCTTACACATTTAAAGGTTTGGGACCTTTGTGACCTCACCTGACACTGGACTGGTTTAGTTGGTGGGGTGTGTTCAGTAGATGGGCTGTGTTCAATACATGGGGTGGGTTCAGTAGATGGGCTTTGTTCAGTAGATGGGGTTGGTTCAGTAGATGGGGTGGGTTTAGTAGATGGGGTGAGTTCAGAAGGTGGGGTGGGTTCAGTAGATGGGGTGAGTTCTGAAGATGGGTTGGGTTCAGTAGATGGGGTGAGTTCAGTAGATGGGGTGAGTTCAGTAGATGGACTGGGTTTAGTAGATGGACTGGGTTTAGTAGATGGGGTGAGTTCAGTAGATGGACTGTTTTCAGTAGATGGGGTGTGTTCAGCAAATGGGGTGGGTTTAATTGATAGTGTTGGTTCAGTAGATGGGGTGAGTTCAGTAGATAAGGTGAGTTCAGTAGATGGGGTGAGTTCAGTAGATGGACTGGGTTTAGTAGATGGGGTGAGTTCAGTAGATGGGGTGAGTTCAGTAGATGGACTGGGTTTAGTGGATGGGGTGAGTTCAGTAGATGGGGTGAGTTCAGTAGATGGACTGGGTTTAGTAGATGGGGTGAGTTCAGTAGATGGGGTGAGTTCAGTAGATGGGGTGAGTTCAGTAGACGGACTGGGTTCAGTAGATGGGGTGAGTTCAGTAGATGGGGTGAGTTCAGTAGAAGGGGTGAGTTCAGTAGATGGGGTGTGTTCAGCAGAAGGGTTGGGTTCCGTTGATAGCGTTGGTTCAGTAGTTGGGGTGGATGAGTACGTAGCCATGGTGTTTACTGTGGAAGATAGAATTTAGAATTTTATAATCATTATAGAATAAAAAGCAGATTTTCCATAGAACACAGACACTCATAGCACTGTAGTATATTATATATTAGAGTATTATATCATTATTAATATTAATATTATATAATTATTCATGTTAAAATTATATAATTATTCATATCAATATTATATAATTATTCATATTAATATTCTATAATTATCCATGTTAATATTAAATAATTATTAATATTAATATTATATGATTATTCATATTAATGTTATATAATTATTGATCGTAATATTTAGATAATTATTAATATTAATATTATATAATTATTGATAGTAATATTATATAATTACTCATATTAATATTATATAATTATTGATATTAATATTATATAGTTATTCATAATAATATTATATAATTATTGATAGTAATATTATATAATTATTCATATTAATATTATATAATTATTCGTATTAATATTATATCATTATTCATATTAATATTATATAATTGTTGATATTAATATTATATAATTATTCATATTAATATTATATAATTCTACAGCAGTATATCATAAACGTATACCTGTAGGTTTAGATTCATCATATGAAGTAGGTGTTAAATTCCCTGCATTATTTCCTACAATAATAAGTGGTCGTCATGTGAACGGTGGACACCTCTACACAAGAAACAAACGAACAGGATCTTAGGTTCCCGTGGAGGACGGGATTGGTTGGCACAGTTTTCCCTCTGTTTTGTATTTCCTGGGAATTGCATACATTAGGAAAACACAACTGGAAGCAAATGGCGTCCGAAAATGCGAAATGCAGATCTCTTGGCTTGGCTGGAATTTGTTTGTTTTGTTCTTCTGATTTGTGGAATAGGGAAGGTTGTGATGGCCTGTATTAGTGCAGGAGAAGCAGTCAAACTAAAATCCATGATTTATTGAATATGAAATATGAAATTATGAACTCGTCTCAGCATTCTGGGAGGACGTTCAGATCTATGGTGCTGCTTATTTGAGTCCCGGTCAACCAAAGTGATGAATATGTATGACGGCTCAGGCCACAGCCTGCAACATGCATATGTATGACAGTCTGGGTCAGTTAGCACATACAGTACCTGCCGAGACTGGTTCTCTGTCTGGGGTCGGCGATGGTTCTGCTGTGAAATTCACTGTGCGAAACATAACAATGTGAAGAAATGTGGTTAATAAATCAAATATAACAATATATGTGACGTCAGGAGTTACATCGACTATAAATGCAGGTCAAACTGCTTTGATGCACTCGGTTTACATCCCTATGATTTAGTTTCACGGTTGCTTTTTGACCGCATTTCGCTAAATGCACTGTTGGGACAAAAGTATTTGGACACCAGCTTCTTCCCTGCTTCTTCTGGAATCCAGGGTATTAAAAGAGTCTATTCTGCCGTTGTTGGAGTAACTGTCTCTACTGACCAGGGAGGACATTCTACTAGATTTTGGAGTTGGTTTGCAGTTGGTGCAATTAGAAGTAGCTGAATGCATTCATTAGAAGGGGTGTCCAAATGTTTGTGGACAGGTAGTGTCCAGCGTCCTTGCATAACTGAAAAAGTAGATCTGGACTCACGGCTGTAGCAGACAAAAGGGAGGGCAGTCAAACAGTTCTCATCTGTCCACTGTCCAGATCGACTGAAGGACACTGCTGTGCAGTACTGATTCAAGTACTCGTACGTGGAGTTCCTGCCGTTGTCCGGCTCACCCTCCTTCCAGTACGCAAAGGACGATTTGCTGTTGTCTGACCAGGTCCTGATTCTGTGCAGTCCAATCCACACTCCCCAAACCCCATCCAAATAGTTGACTGTAGAACTTGCGGACATCTCCAAGAAAATCTCTAGGTTCTGGTCTTGGTTCCATATACTGGCCAGGTCAACATAATGCTCCCTGCAGTACCTCTGAGCATCCATCCAGTTTTTAGGATCAGATATCAGAATGTAAGTTCCAGTGGACTCGTTGTTTCCTGCAATTAGAAAAGCAAACGTCTTTAGAACGTAAATGTTCTGCTTAACTTACAAATAGATTCAGGAGTCCTCTTACCGTCATAGCAAACAAACTGATGTTCTTCTGTGCAAGATTTCTCGATCCATTTTCCCTCATACATTGGATGGGTGTTAAGTAACATCAGCGCACAAACAATTCCACACTCATTAAGAGGATGCCCAACCCATCTCCTGAGATCTTTCTTTCCCTCCTTGTAGAACTGAGGGTCTTCCAGAGACCATCTCCAACTGTTCACTGGGTCGTCGTAGAGTCCGATCCACGCCAGACCGTTAGAAGTGCCTTTGACGGACGCCAGCAACCTCTTCATGTCGCTCATGTTGTCCACAGTGGCCAGGTCAGTGTAATAATGTCTGCAGAAGCTCTGAGCTGCAGCCCAGTCCATCGGCACCTTCATAAAGTGGTATTGACGAGGGGAGCCAGCTGAATTTGAAGGACACAACAAGAGTGAGAACTTCTCAGATGCTGTTGAAATTTGTTTTTCTTTTTTTACAATTAAAAAGACCATTTGATCAGGTCTGCCATGTACAGTAGGTGTACAGTTACAGACTGTAGCACGTCTGGTGCTGTGTTTGTGGGAGCACTCGTGAGGTCAGACACTGAACTTGGCTGAGAAGACCTGGTTCGCAGTCAACAGACCAGTTCATACGAGAGGTGTTCAGTGAAATTGAGGTCACAGCTCTGAGCAGCCCCCTGGAGTTCCACCACTCCTTAACCTCATGTCCCCTAGGCCAAATTTGCAGGACATTTTCATATTTGGACGTACATTTGATCTGAGTCTACTCGAATTTGTCTTTTCAAATTTGCTTAAAATGTTGAAAAGTGTGTTGCATCTCGAACTTTATGCCATTTGGAGATCATCTTCAATTTGCTTTACTGTTCACAGGAACAGCCAATTTGTCATTGTTGCATGCCACTCTCCTCATACGTTATTGATAAGGAGACGCTGGACCACCACACATCTGCTGTTATGCTCAGGTATAGTGTAGTGAAGATGATGATTTGATGGTAGCCATAGTGATGGTAGCAGATGATTAGGGTCCGTCTGAATTTCTACACGTAAGATATGTTTACCATTTTAGTTGGGATTCTTTTGCTCTTTCAATCACTTGTGCAGCACTTTGATTGATTCGATGCAAAGAATCATTTATGGCTTCAGATGGTTCTTCTGTGGTCGTATAGGTTTTAATTACAACCACTGGCTTTTCGAAAGAAACCCTGAAGAACCTGTTTTATTGAAAGATTACAGTCTGTAATTGTACACCTACACCGCGCACATACGGTAGGTGTACTGTATCTGTTATAAAATGGACAATATGTAGGGTAGATCAGATGACCCCTGCTGTAAACAAACAACGGAAAAGGTCACCTTTGTGGCAGATGAAAGGGACTGTGGTGTCACAACTTTCTTCAATCCATCTTCCTGAGTCTCCAAAGGACACGGCAGTGCAGGATGGACTCAGGTTCTCCAAGCTTACGTATGGCTCGTCTTCTTTCCAGTACCTAAATGACGAATTGCTTTGGTCCGACCATTGTCTGATTCTGTACAACCCGATCCATGCAAAATCATTTGCCACTATATTTGCAATCATGCAGTTCTCAGTTCGGTTCCTGATGCTGGCCAGGTCCGTGTGGTGCTCCCTGCAGTAGCGCTGGGCTTCGGTCCAGTTTTTACCCCCGGATATCAGAACCAGACTCTTGATGCCATTTTCTCTTCCTGATAAAACAAGTCATTTATTGCAGGTTAAGTTGTATATGAAGAGGTAGATGTACATGATCAAGATGTTTGTGCATCTAGATGTTTCCTCTCAAGACTAGGAGAGGGACTGGTACAGGTGAGACAATGCCTCTTTATAAACTACCAAAGATGCAGCATCTCCAGGGAGCTGACAAGCCATCTAACAGGGTCATGAGGGGACACCATTTACCCAGTGGCAGCTTGGAACCAGCAGCACCAATCTGGTCTCCACATTTTTATTTTTAAGCTGGTCAGCTTGGGAGATCAGCTTAATTGTCAGTTAGACCAGAGTAAAGGTGGAGTCATGCAATGACTCTGAAGGTCAGATAAAGCATGAATGATTTGCTCAGCGGTCTAATGCACTACCACCATGATCTGAGGAAAGCAGGTTCAAATCCCTGCTTTCTCTGCCTGCCATCGGTGACCAAAGCCGATAGAACTCTGAGAGAGAGAGCAAAATTGGGTGGGTAGATGCCACTCTCTCCCTACATCACCCACAGTGCAATGCTGGCCAGTCATTGTATCGGACCTGAGGACTTTACTCCACATTTGCTGGCTGACCAGCAATGATACAAAAAGCCAGCAGGTTGAAGAGGCAGTGTTTGACTTCACATGTATCAGAGGAACCATGTGCTCATCCTCCTAATGTCTTCACTAGAGTAGTGGTAGATGATACTCATTCTTATTACTCGTAGTAATAATAAGATAATCTTTTTTTAATCCTTTATTCACACGGTGAATTTGAATCCTACGGTGCGGCCCTCTGCACTCATAGCACAATTACAACACTTGTAATATGAATATTTGCCACAGACTTGGAAAGGCACGAGGTATCCGTGGTGCCAAACGCCTCCTGGAGACCCTCTGTACGGTGAAAACCATTTCAATTTGCATGAGATTAGTATAACCTGGGGATTTTTATGGCTCGTTTTACAGAAGGTAAAAGGTGCCGGAATCTGTACTGATGCGGGAGAAAGCAGTCTGTAAAAAAGAATGACGTGGTGTAATCTGACGGGACTAAAATCACTGTGAACCTCTGTTGAAAATGACATTACCGCACCTCCACACGTCACTCCCCTCATGTCCAGAGTCATACTGGTCCACCAGCGGACAGTACCTGGACTTTGTACTAGAGGGGTGGCAGGATAAAATGCAGGTAAGGTCCAATACAACTGATTTACATTCACATATATAGCTCCTCTGGACAGGTTCTGGGCTCATGTTTTTGATGATTTATCTACCTTCAGATCTTCTAGGTTTCAACTGTAGCTCGTGGCTTTTCGATGATGTTTACAGTTTATCTGGCTTTTTAAAACTCTGGTCTATCATCAATATTAATGGACATAAACTGTCATGACAGCTTGGCATGGATCGGTGTGGTCAACTTAGCATTCCCTTCTCAAGTCCGTATCCCACGACCACCCAAAATCAACTTGTGATCAAGAAGAACCATTGCTTTAAGTCTTGGATTGCTCACCATCAAAGCAGACAAACGAGAGCTGGGTATCACAGGGGTACAGCTGCCATATGCCCATGTCTGATAACACACAAACTGACTCCTTTCTGAAAACACCTTGCTGTGCTGTGACCCAGTTCGTGAAGTCGTTTTCTTTTGCCCCAAAGTACTGATGGTCATCCAGAGACCATCTCCAGCTGCTGTTTGGGTTGTCGTACAGTCCGATCCATGCAGAACCACGATAAGTGCTCTTGCTGACCTCCAGTAGCCTGCTCATATCCTCCATGTTGTCTACAGTGGCCAGGTCAGTGTAAGTGTGTCTGCAGAAGCTCTGAGCCTCAGCCCAGCTTCTGGCCTCCTTCACAAAGTGGTACTGACGAGCTAGGCAGGAGGGCAGGAGGCAGAAACCTGCAGTCCAGTTCAAAATGTTTAGGTCACAATGTGTCCAGTTCAACATAACATAACAAAAGTAGGTGCTGAGGTAGGACGTCCATGCTTACCTGAGATCAGCAGGACATAATACATCCCTTTTGATGACTCTGAAACCAATGAAACATTTTTTAATAAAGTGGCCAGTGATTTGAAGAAGGCAGGGCTTTCTAAAAAGTGTCCAGTGTGTTTCTAATAAAGTGGCCAGTGCATGGAAGATGATGGGGTTTCTAATAAACTGGCCAGTGCATGGAAGATGATGGGGTTTCTAATAAAGTGGCCAGTGCATGGAAGATGATATGGGTTTCTAATAAAGTGACCAGTGCATGGAAGATGCTGGGGTTTCTAATAAAGTGGCCAGTGATTGGAAGAAGGTTGGGCTTTCTAATAAAGTGGTCATTGAGTGAAAGACAATATGGGTTTCGAATAAAGTGGCCAATTCCTGGAAGACGATATGTGTTTCTGAAGGAGTGGCCAGTGCATGGAAGATGATAGGGGTTTCTAATAAAGTGGCCAGAGCCTGGAAGATGATAGGGGTTTCTAATAAAGTGGCCAGAGCCTGGAAGAGGATAAGCTCTTGCAACAGTGTAATAATACTTGTGTAGCCTCATATATGGCTATAATGCACATCAAGTGGGATACACCATATGGACAAAAGTATTGGGACACCTGTTCGTTCATTGTTTCTTCTGAAATCCAGGGCAAAGAAAAGAGTTTCTCCTGCTTTTCTTGGAGAAACTGACTCCAACAAATGCCCGACTTTTTACTAGATGTTGGAGCGTGGCTGTGAGGATTTGATTGCATTCAGCAACAAGGGCATAAATGAGGTCAGGATGTTGGACGATCACCACCCCACCTCGTCCCCAAGTCCCCAGTTTGTCCTATCCAAAAGTGCTGGATGGAGCTCCAGTTCCACTGCTCCACCGCTCAATGCTGGAGGGGCTTTAGACCTCTCTAGCACATGCCTGGCATTAGATATGGTGCCAACAGGCTCGTGTTTGTTTATCTGCTCCAGAGAGTCCTATTCTATTGGCAGCACTTCTCTACAGGGACTAGATACGCTGTGTGCATTTGCACAGTTGAGTCAGCAACGGGTGCAACTTCAAGTAGCTGAATGCATTCGTTAGACAGGGTGTCCACAAACATTTGCACATATGGTGAAAATGAATAAAATGTTACCAAAGGTCAGCCGGGTTTAAGAAGGAAGGAATGTTACTTAGAAATAGAACGTTTTGATGCTAAACTTCAGACCTTCAGCAAAGTTCAGCACACTCTCAAACGTGAACTCACGGCTCCAGCAGAAGAACGGAAAGGTGGGAAAGCATCATCTGTCCATCTCCTGGAGCTGTAAGGTGACAGAGCAGTCCTATGCCCGACGCGGATCCTCTGTTAGGAATATCCGTCTTTCCAGAAGCAGGAAAACTTCAGCTGCATGTGGTTCCATAAAGGACGTGAGAGTGTGACGCAAACTGTATGTAACACAGGCTGATTGTATCCACTGAAAAGGAGGAACAGGAGGAAACAAAGCCGTATTGTGTTTATGTGTGTCAGGTATCTCTCATCCCAGCGAGGAACAATAGGCGGGGGAATACAGGCCTATGATCTCAAAACATTCTTTCCCTGAGACGGAGCTTCAGAGTGAGGACACTCAGGCAGTGACCACTCCGGTCTTCACTGGCAAAGGTGTGAAGTTGCAGGCTCTGTCAAACCTTCTCGTCTGTCACACAGCTTTTGGGAAACGGGGTCCTGTGGGTCAGTTTCAGTTGCAGATACAAGACCTGGCAAGGATTTGAAATCCAACCATGAACCTGACCTGCTCGATCCTGTTCAGCTGGTTAAGATGTTTGACCAGCCAAGCCTTTGACCAGTACATGCTGTGCATTTGTGTGAGCTTGAAGCTTTAGCTGGTCTGCAAGTGTAATCAATCTGACCAACCTGACTAAGGAAGATGACCAGTGTGACCAAGCTTAATTATACTGGTTGGCCAGCATGACCAGCCCACAGAGCTGTTCAACCAGCATGACCAATTGACGGCATCACCAGCATAACAAAGCTTAACCAGTATGACCAGCATGGCCAGTATCTCCATGCTGATTGACCGATTGACCTGCTTCACCAGCATAACAAAGCTCAGCCAGTAAGACCAGAATCACCAAGCTGATTGACCAGCATCACCAAGCTGATTGACCAGCATGACCAATTGTCAACCATCATAACCAGACCAGTCCAACAGCATGGCCAAACTAGCCAACCAGTATAACCAGCTTTCTCAGCTTTCTTATCCAACTTGGTCATGCTGATAGACCAGCCTAACAGTATACGTTTATGCTTGGATGGCCAGCTTCGTAACCACTGTGACCTCCTGACCAGTGCAGACCATCTGAAACCAGCTGCCAGCAGAGGATGGTGTTGAGGTGGTCAGTCTAATGAGGCCAGTATTGTTCAGTGTTGGTTCTCATGGATCAAACAGTCACTTTCAGGGCCAAAGCTGCTCTTAGTTGTGCAGAAGTGATTGCACTTCTCTGAGTGCTCGCTAGAGGGAGAACGTGCTCATCATAAGTCCCCGACACATCGGCGAAGAAGTCAAGCGCGCTACTGTTGGTGTGCTGTAATTCGTTCCATACCAAATCCGACACCCCCGGTTTCCTGCCGCATTCTGATTGGTGGAGGTGAGGACCCGAACTGTCCTCGGACGTACAAAACAAAAGAGATTTTAATTCAGATCATTTTAATCTGTTCATTTAATCATTCAGACTGAATTCACTTCTAATTTGAGGAGGATATACTTAAACTACTACGTGTAGACTTGTAATGAATTAATAAAATAATCAGTTTGTATAATTTATTGTTATTTTTTTATTATTAATAATAATAATAATAATAATAATAATAATAATAATAATAATAATTGTTGTTATTATTATTATTATTAGTAGTAGTAGTAGTAGTAATAGTAGTAGTATTGTAATTAATCATTATTTATTATTATTATTATTATTATTATTATTATTTATTGTTGTTTATTTTGAATGATTTATTATTATTATTGTTGTATTAATATTAGATGATGATGATGATGATGGTGATGCTCTACACTCCTCTGATTTATACTCAGGCGTGGTGGTCTGTACGGGGTCTTTGGGGTGTCGGTTTGTTATTTATTATTATTTGTTATTGTTAATAATAATCATAATAATAGTAATAATAATAATAATAATAATAGTTGTATCATCGTCGTTATTGTTGTTGTTGTTGTTGTTGTTGTTGTCTGATTTATAATCAGGCGCGGTGGCCTGTACGGGGTCTTTGGGGTGTCGGTTTGGCCGGAAGGCGTTTGTGAGCAGAGCACCGCTGAGGCCGCTGTGTTCTATTCCAACAGACTCAGACAGAAACACACAGAGCCAGAGACACAGAGACAGAGACAGAGAGACACATAGAAGAGCAGAAGATGGAGGAGAGTAAGAACAGAGAGAAGAAACCGGCGGAGAAGACGGAGGAGAAGGAGAAGCAGACCGCCGGGAAGGAGAAGAAAGAGGAGCAGGAGCTGGTAAGGCAGCGCTGAGTCACGGCCGAGGCAGGACTGAGGTTGGACCTAGATAGCGCCAAGGCAGGACTGAGGTAGGGCTAAGGCAGTGCTGAGACAGGACTGAAGTAGGGCTAAGGCAGTGCTGAGGCAGGATTGAGGAAGGGCTAAGGCAGTGCTGAGGCAGGATTGAGGTAGGGCTAAGGCAGTGCTGAGGCAGGACTGAGGTAGGGCTAAGGCAGTGCTGAGGCAGTGCTGAGACAGGACTGAAGTAGGGCCAAGGTAGTGCTGAGGTAGGGCTAAGGCAGGACTGAGGTAACACAGAGGCAGTGGAGAGTCAAGACTGAGGTAGGGCTGAGGCAGGACTGAGGTATGGCTGAGAGAGTGGTGATTCAGGACTGAGGTAGGGCTGAGGCAGGACTGAGGTACTGCAGAAGCAGTGCTGAGTTAGGACTGAGGTAGCACTGAGGCAGTGGAGAGGTAGGGCTGAGGCATTGGTGAGTTAGGGCTGAGGCAGGACTGAGGTAGGACTGACCCAGCGCAGAGGCAGAGACTCCACTGTAATGAAGCTCCAGTAGAGGCATTGAGAGCAGAAAAACTACCTTAATGCTCAACTGCTCCTGCTGATCCGGTCCACCTTAAGCAACTCTGATCCGGTCCACCTTAAGCGAGTCTGATCCGGTCCACCTTAAGCGGCTCTGCTGACTCACTCAAATGGCTCACTCAAATGGCTCACTCAAATGGCTCACTCAAATGATTCACTCAAATGATTCACTCAAATGATTCACTCAAATGACTCAATGAAGCTCTGATTTGAATCTGGTGTTTAATCCTGTATTTCTGTCTGATCATTTCTAGATCAGACTCTGAAGGTTCCTGTTCTAGATAAAGTGAGGAGATTGGAGGTTTCTGCTCTGAGCACATGAACTGGTTCAGATGAGATGGTTAATCGGGTGTGTTGGAGCACAACTGGACAGTACAGTGTCCAGTACAGTAGCAGTCATGGTTCGCTCCAGGACTGGATGACGCAGCGATATTTATCTGGATGTCGGGAAATGAACAGCGCGATATCATTTTAGCCGAAACATTTTTTGCGCCCCCTGCTGTCGGCTCATCCTCTACTCTGCTCCCCTCCTCCCCACTCTCGCTCTTCCTTACGCCCTCTGTAGGTGGCGCCAGACTTAGTGAGGTGTATAAAAAAGAAAGTCAGATTTCCTTCTGTTTAAATGAAGACATCGATTCTGTGCCTTTTTTAGGGCGTTATGGATTAAACTGCATTGTTATGTAATCATATATCGAATATAACGTTGGTAAATGTGTGGGGGCGGGGCTTTACGTTGTAGTGTGGCTTTAGCTCGTACTTGCTGCATCGTAATCCCCCTTTCATGTACGGTAACCAGATGTTTTCTGGACCTCGCGAGGAGCAGCTGTAGGTGTGAATCAGTTACATCAGACCGACGACACACTTGACGTTTGCAGTGTTATTACTGAATCTTGTTACGTGTGTTATTTCACCGTCAGCAGTCGAGAACACAATTCCTGCCTCATGAAATATAAATGTTTCGCTCAGACTGGCTTTGCTCTTGTAGAAAACTGTCTCTTGTAGAAGACATTCTCAGATATAACCTGCTCGAGGACAATCAGTGTCTTCTTACACGCTTTTCCTAACCAATCAGAATGCAGAGGAGCGACAGCGAGAATGTCATTGGTCAAAACCAGTCATCAGCTTCTCACTCGGCCTCAGCTGAATTCATTTGTCTCAGGGTTTTGATGTTGTGTTTTGTAGTCTGAAGAGGACAAGCAGTTGCAAGAGGAGCTGGAACTGATGGTGGAGAGACTTGGCGTAAGTCCACTGTTTATCCTGCTCTTTTCCGATAAACTGGTTCGGTTTTTAAATCATGGGCCGTTTAATGTAGTAATGCATGACACTCTCTCTCTTTTCCACCTTCTCAGGAGAAGGATACCTCCCTCTACCGCCCCGCACTCGAGGAGTTGCGTCGGCAGATTCGTTCCTCCACGACCTCCATGACCTCGGTTCCCAAACCTCTGAAGTTCCTGCGCCCACATTATGGCAAGCTTAAAGAAGTCTTTGAAGGCATGGCTCCTGGAGAGAACAAGGTGTGTGTGCAGGGGAATCAACGCAGTTGGGAAGCTTGGGTTTTGAAGAAATCCTGACGTCCCAAATTTCTGTTTTCCTTCAGCGTTTCTGTGCTGACGTGGTCTCCGTCCTGGCCATGACGATGAGTGGTGAGCGGGAATGTTTGAAGTACCGTCTGTTGGGCTCACAGGAGGAGCTGGCATCCTGGGGTCACGAATATGTCAGGTAAACGTGTCTGGAATCAGATCTTATTTATGCCAACTTCCAGTGAAAGTTATAAAAATGGTAAACGGTTCTTCAGTAACGTTGTTAGGCTCTTAAGTTGTTAATGTCAGGTTCAGACGAGTGTACTAATACAGGTTTATGCGTTTTGTCTGTAGGCACCTCGCAGGAGAAGTGGCTAAAGAGTGGCAGGAGATTGAGGAGGGCGATAAGGTTCAGCAGGAGACTCTGCTGAAACTGGTCAAGGAGATCGTGCCCTATAACATGGCCCACAATGCCGAGCACGAGGCCTGCGATCTGCTCATGGAGATCGAGCGGCTCGACATGTTGGAGATGTACATCGATGAAAACGCATATGCTAAAGTCTGCCTCTACCTCACTAGGTAAGGGTTGGTCTTGCACCTTCTCCATCTCGTTCTTTCAAAATGAGAAAATGGCGAATTAAAGAGCAACAGCAGTAAAGATAATGTAACAGAACACTGTCTGGTAACCGGTGGTATTTTGGGAGTTTATGACTTTAAAAACAATGTTTTCGTTCCCAAAGAATCTCAGAAAACAGTCAAAGGATACATCCTTCATGACCTTAATGTGATCTTGGGCCTCAAGCCTTTCCAGTATTTAAACCACCGTTGAGCAGAACATGTTTCAGTTTGTGCTTTGAACGATATTTTGAGTCAAAGAACAGCTGCCTCACAAACGCTGATCACATTTAAGGAGATGTTCCTTCTTTCTTGGAGGAAAGTTTCAAAAGAAGGCCAGGTGTCCATAAGCTGGTAACGGTTCCATTATTGTCCAGTCTTGATTTTTCTCCTTATGTCTCTTCTGCTGCTTCTGTCTCAGCTGTGTGAGTTATGTTCCTGAGCCGGAGAACTCGGCTCTGCTGAAGTGTGCCCTGAACATTTTCCGCAAGTTCAACCGCTACCCAGAAGCCCTCAGGCTGGCGCTCATGCTCAATGACGTGGAGCTTGTGGAGAACATCTTTACCTCCTGCAAAGACATGTAAGAGACAAACACACACTCTTACAACTGGAGAACAACAGAACACGCTCCCTCAGGGATGCGTGACGAGGTTCATAGATTTAGAAGATGTGTGCATTGCAGTGAATGTCTCGCTTGTTGTGAGGAAAATAGGTCATAAAGCATGAAGGAGATGATACATGTTGGATGTACCAGAGGCCATCAAAGATCATCAAAGATCCAGTGTCGAGTTTGGAGGCTAACTTGGTCTTTCAGTCCTCGGTTCTGCTGAGACTATAATTTTGTCTTTTTGTCTGTAGCGTGGTTCAGAAGGAGATGGCGTTCATGCTGGGCAGACACGGCATGTTCCTGGAGCTGAATGAAGATGTGGAGGATTACGAGGACCTGACTGAGATCATGTCTAACGTGCAGCTTAACAGCAACTTCCTCGCCCTCGCTCGTGAGGTGAGAGTGCTTCTAAATCCAGACACATTTGAGCTTCAAGGAGCTGGTCTGTTGCTGATGTTGGTGCTGATGCAGGTTTGTGGTGTTTCTTCTGTCCACAGTTGGATATCATGGAGCCCAAAGTGCCAGATGACATTTATAAAACCCACTTAGAAAACAACAGTAAGGCATTTCCTTTGTGTCGTCCTTGCTTTCTATGTTTTACGACACGTTTGACCATTTATCATCGTTCCCTGCCGTGTTTACTCATTGCATGCTGCTGTCGTCTCTTTTAGGTTCCATTTTTATCTCCTCATATTCAGTGTGTCTTTTATTCTGTCAGGGTTTGGTGGCAGCGGGTCTCAGGTGGATTCTGCTCGCATGAACCTGGCGTCTTCCTTTGTGAACGGCTTTGTTAACGCGGCGTTCGGACAGGACAAACTGCTGACGGAGGACGGCAACAAGTGGCTGTATAAGAACAAGGACCATGGTACCTTTTTATTGTAACACATTGAAGGTTTTTTGTTTGCTCTTTTGATTCTTTGGAAATGTTCGAAGCATTGATTGTTCTTCTGTAGGAATGCTGAGTGCCGCTGCGTCTCTGGGTATGATCCTGCTGTGGGACGTGGATGGAGGTCTCACTCAGATCGACAAATATCTCTACTCTTCTGAAGACTACATCAAGGTATACATTCACCTCATGTTCCATCACTCGGCTGACATTAGTGTTGTCTCTGTTGTTCTAACATGAGTCTCTGTCCCTCTCTCCAGTCCGGTGCCCTGCTAGCATGCGGTATAGTGAACTCGGGGGTGCGCAACGAGTGTGACCCAGCTCTTGCCCTGCTGTCTGACTATGTCCTCCACAACAGCAACGTCATGAGGATAGGAGCTATCTTTGGGTAAAATACAGATGTAACACTTCTTCATGGCACATTTAGTGTTTGTGGTCAGTTGTATAATGTTACGTGTGGTTCTAACAGAGCTTAGCTGACCACTATTATCAGCTGTAAAGAACATGGTGATCTTTATCAGTATCTCCAAAAAAAAACACTGAAATATAAACTATTGCAGCATGTGATTGATAGATAAATCTAAAATTATGTATAAATATATAATTTATGCATAATATCAAATGGAAAGCAGGGGTGTGGAGCAGTGGAACTGTGTTCAGTACTTTTGGAATGAAGTGCAGTGACCATCTGACCTCACGAACTCTCTTGCTGAAAGCAATCAGATCCTCACAGCAATGTTCAAATGTCTAGTAGTAGGCTGGACAGTAGAGACACTTACTCCAACAAAAGCAGGATAAACTCTTTAAATACCCTGAATTTCAGAAGAGGCTGTGAATGAGCAGGTGTCCCAATACTTTTGTCCGTGTAGTGTACATTGTATAATCAAGTGTTAACGTCTGAAAAGTTGTTCTTCCTGTTAATATGATGATGATTATTATTAAAACATGTTGTTATTAATAAGAATATGTTAATATGTGACCTTTTTATTTACTTAGGTTGGGTCTGGCCTATGCAGGCTCTAACAGAGAGGACGTTCTGTCACTGCTACTGCCAGTCATGGGAGACTCCAAATCCAGCATGGAGGTGGGTGTGCTTCTGTCTTTCATTTATTCTCTCCTTCATTTATTCACTCGTTTTTTCATAATATAGATTGATAGATGCTTTATTGATCCCGAGGGAATCTGTTCGATAAATATCGTTTCATGACACTTTACTGTCGGACATTTGGCTTCACGCGTGTTTGTACTCGTGTGTGTGTGTGTGTGTGTGTGTGTGTGTGTGTGTGTGTGTGTGTGTGTGTGTGTGTGTGTGTGTGTGTGTTTCATTGTTTCATTAATGGAGATATCTAGGCTTAGCCATCAAACACCCTTGGAGTCTGTAGTTTGCATTGTCGAATGTGAGGATGTGAGCTGTGCCAGTAAAAGTCAAAGCATCAATTATGAGGCTGAAGAACAAAGAATTGATTGTTTTCGGTTTGGAAAACGAAAAACGACATCTATTGAAGTATGTGTATGTGTGTGTTTAGGTTGCTGGTGTGACTGCACTGGCCTGCGGAATGATTGCTGTGGGCTCTTGCAATGGTGATGTCACTTCCACCATCCTGCAGACCATCATGGAGAAGAATGAGCAGGAGCTGAAAGACACATACGCTCGCTGGCTCCCCCTCGGCCTTGGTCTCAACCACCTCGGTAAGGATAGTAAAGTTTGGGGAGGGTTAAGAGGACAGTGACGCAAACGTTCCCCACATCTGCATTTACCATGTAATGCATTTATTGAGTATTTATTTTGTCCCTTAATACGGAGCACCGGCCAATTCAGATTCTGATCCTGAGTTTGTATTAATGTAGCACCACTGCTCCATTGGTGTTGTTTTCCCGTCCAATGTGTGTTTAGCTTGGTTTGGCTCGTCCGAGATAGTCCAGTTTGTTTTCGAGGGAGTTGATGAGGTCAGTGTGTTTATGTCTTTATATCTTATGTTATACAGGTAAAGGAGAGGCAATTGAGACCACTCTGGCAGCTCTGCAGGTTGTCCCCGAACCTTTCCGTAGCTTTGCAAACACACTTGTGGACATCTGTGCCTATGCAGGTGAGCATTTTGCACCCAAACACCTTCAACTCAGGACAACAGTGAGCGCGGAGTGCTTGTGACCGATCTGGTTCATGATATCATGGCAGTTATTGTGGCTGATATCCAGCTCCCCTCTCTCTGTCTCTCAGGGTCCGGTAATGTACTGAAGGTGCAGCAGTTGTTGCACATCTGCAGCGAGCACTACGACAACACAAAGGACAAAGAAGAGGACAAAGACAAGAAAGACAAAAAGGACAAAGACAAGAAAGAAAGTGCAGCAGATATGGGCTCCCACCAGGTGTGTGTTTACGATGTGTTTGAGTGTATTCATGAGGAGCACACCTTCAGATTTGGGCTGATTGCCGTTTTTCTGATGTAGTGATTGTGCTGTGGATGGAATCACATCACTGTGTGCTTTTTTTTGATTGTGGTTTCTTCTGCAGGGTGTGGCCGTGCTGGGTATCGCGCTCATTGCTATGGGAGAAGAGATCGGATCAGAGATGGCTCTGCGTACTTTTGGTCACCTGGTTAGTTTAAGTTCCACTTCTTCCACTTTACTGTACAGTACTGGACTGAGCTGGCTTTCTTTAAAGGCATAGACTGGTCCCTGAACCCCGATGCGGTTCCTCAGAAAAGGTGTTAAGATAATGTTACTTATTATAAATACTGTACTTGGACCATCACCGGTCTTAATTTATAAAGCTATGTCCAAGATTTCAAAAATGAGAATCCAGAGGTTCCTCAAGCTTAGATGCTGCCGAAAACCACCTTCAGAATGGAGACCAAAAGAATCAGTATAATTATAAACCTTTAATGAGTTAAATGTTCTTGAAAGAGAAGGTCTTCAGTCTGCTTTTGAAGACAGCCAAGTTTGTTGGAAGTTCATTCCATCACTTTAGTGCAGGACTGAAAAGAGTCTGGCTCAATCTGAGGGACGGTGGGTTAAGCCGAGTTTGATGCTCGAAGGGCTCTTGTTGTAGATCGGGTTTTGACTACTGCCATCATGTACGGAGGTGCTGGTCTATGTTTGGTTTTGAAAGCCAGGATCAGGGTTCTGAATCTGATGTTCAGCTGCAGTAGTCCAGTGAAGGGGTCCAATTCTCCTGATGTTGTAAAGAAGAAACCTGCACGAACAAGTAGTATTACTGGATCTCACTTTTATATACATTATTTAAATAGGTATTGTATATTTAATCTCTGTCTCTGTCTCTCTCGCTCTCTCGTTAGTTGCGGTATGGTGAGCCCACTCTGCGCAGGGCAGTGCCTTTAGCGTTGGCTCTGATTTCCGTTTCCAACCCCAGACTCAACATTCTGGACACACTCAGCAAGTTCTCCCATGATGCCGACCCCGAGGTGTCTCACAATTCAATTTTTGCCATGGGCATGGTGGGCAGCGGTGAGTCGGTATTAAACGCACTGTGTTTCATTAGACTGGAATGTGAAGTGAGCATTTTTACGTTGTTAATTTATTTATTTATTTTCTAATCGGTGTCATCATTTATAACCTCTCTGCTTTTCCTGGATACAACCTGAAGGAGCTTTTTATTCCACCTGACTTTAATCCACTCTGCTTTGGGCAGTAGAACAAAAACAGGAGTAAGAAAATACTCCTACTACTGCTTATGCCAGTTTCCCACAGTGGCCAGTGCCAGTGACCCCACACACTTTACTGCTTCCTCACAGTAATCATCCTGTCCCGTTTGCTGTCCCCAGGTACCAATAATGCACGACTGGCAGCTATGCTGCGACAGCTGGCCCAGTACCACGCCAAGGACCCCAACAACCTATTCATGGTCCGACTCGCACAGGTGAGCACTCTCTTAGGCCCCAAAATTCCTGATTGTACCTTATTCACCAACAGTTCTTTGGAATATGTGTCTCATGCAGTTACGGAGATTCTGACCATCACCAATGTGTTTTTATTTCTGTAATAAATGTAAGAAAATTTTAAGG
The DNA here is from genome assembly GCA_034509495.1 of Acestrorhynchus altus. NCBI lineage: Eukaryota > Metazoa > Chordata > Actinopteri > Characiformes > Acestrorhynchidae > Acestrorhynchus > Acestrorhynchus altus. Next base: position 26,873,311 of record CM067517.1, on the reverse strand, counting down.
GAGATGTTTGTGTTTGAGGCCAATTATGATCAGAGCATGATCTTATGGATCATCTAACTCCATTAAAACAGTGATGTTACTGTATATGTCTCAGTGTCTCTCGTCCTGTTTAAGATGTACCTAATTGAAATTGTTTTTCCATTCTCTCAGGGTCTAACTCATCTAGGGAAAGGAACATTAACCCTGTGTCCCTACCACAGCGACAGGCAGCTCATGAGTCAAGTGGCAGTCGCTGGGCTCCTCACAGTCCTTGTGTCCTTCCTCGATGTCAAAAACAGTAAGAATATACTTGTCATCACTTTCGAATGGTGTCATTAAATAGGGTTACTTTTTAGTTTCTAGTTTTAATTGTACTGTTTGCACTTTATGTCGTCCAATTGTATTGCTGCTCCATGTTGCACCTTGGTTCCGGAGGAACGCAATTTCATTGCACTGTGTACCTGTACCCGGTTGTAATGACAATAAAAAAGCCTTGACCTTGACCTTAATGACGAAACTAGTTTTAATGATTTCTAGCACCTCAAGTCGTGTATTCTCTGGCAGACGTTCAGACCTACTACACATGCGACTAAATTCCGGATGCATACATCACACCTACTGTGGACATGGACTGCCTGCCGTACTGTGTAGCATAGTTATTTTCATAATATAATTGAATAATTTCCCATCCTTTCATAAGCCTGTCATCCTTTCATACTATTGTTGGCAGTCAAGAGAAAGTGGCAGAGCGAATCCAGCCACTTCTCCCATTTCAGTCGTCTATGCCGAGATTAGTTATCCTGCGTGAATCTGTCTTAAATTTCACTTGACATCCTGTAGTAAAGTCCCATTAGTCCACGACTAATTCCGTCCGAATGCAGCTGAACCATAATAAGCAGGTGCTGATGGAGTGCGTGTCATTCGGTCTTCAGTGAGTCACTTCAAGCTGTAGAACCAGTGCAGAGAAAGTCATGTGATTTGTTCTTCCCTCTCTCTCTGCAGTAATCCTGGGAAAATCACATTATGTTCTGTACGGGCTTGTAGCAGCAATGCAACCTCGCATGCTCGTGACCTTTGACGAGGAACTCCGGCCACTGCCAGTCTCTGTCCGGGTGGGACAGGTGGGTACTTTCCAGCGCTTTCCATAGACTGGTATTGGAATGACGGGCTCCCCTACAGTGTGACTTGTATCGCAAATAGATGGGATGTGATTTCTGACACTATGGCGTACTGCAGTAGTTTAGACCCTGGAAATTTGACCATTGTAATAGACACAGTGTCTGGTTGGTGTCAAACTACATAACCATGTCTGTTTAAGATTAAGAAATGAAATGAAGTTTATGGAGTGTGAGAGTAAGTGGAATTAAAGTTACCCTATTTTCCGGACTATAAACCGCACCGGAATATAAGCCACACCCACAAAGTTTAAAAAAATAAACCTGGAAAATAACATATATAAGAAGAAAAAGCTGCACCTCATTATAAGCCACATGGTTTAAAGTGTGGAAATTATCGTCTTGAAAATACGGTGGTTACTTTAGCCTCATATCTCCAGTGCAAAACTTCAGAATGTCCTAATTTAATGCGAACTCGGTTGATTGGTTATGTTTAGGCTGACAGGAAATTTGTTCATATGTGCAAATTTATAATAAAACTAGTCATTTAAACCTTAAGCTCCTAAACCTCAAAGCTTTAGACGGCTTTGGTGGTCTCTCCATTAAGCCTGGGTTACAGTACATTACTTGTACCCCAGTTTTCCGTTCCTCCTTAAATGATGCAGGAATCCTGGCATTAGTATGTGCAGCAAGCTGCTGTTCTTCCATGTTTAATGTGAGGGACGTATAGTTTGGAGCATGTTTCGGTTCAGGAGCAGGTTGAATCAGTGTAGTGTGTGGTCCCTAATCATGTAGTGTGTATATATTAATTAAAAATGCATTAAAATCCGCAAAATTCACTCAGGATACGCAGTCTGTTTATGATCTGCTACGACTTTAAAGTCATGTAGAGTACCCAAGGCTTTACTCCCATGGTCTGCTGACCCGACCAATAAACTGGTCATTGAAACTTGATTCAGAATCGAACTTTATTTTTGCTTATTCCAATTGTAGATCTTGTTGGATTCATTGTCTGTCCTTTCTGTTTCTTTCTGCAGGCCGTGGACGTGGTAGGACAGGCGGGCAAGCCGAAAGCAATCACAGGCTTTCAGACACACACCACTCCAGTGCTGCTGGCTCACGGAGAGAGAGCAGAGCTGGCAACGGAAGAGTATATTCCAGTCACCCCCATACTGGAGGGCTTCGTCATCCTGCGCAAAAATCCCAACTTCGACGCCTAGACATACAAAAACCGCACACACTTGCTCTATTTGAGTGTTTCCCAGTCCTGGTCATTGTGTAGTTCCTCTCAGCACTTCATTTCCTGCTGTGGACACTCCTCACACCTTTGTGAGGTTGAGTGTGGTACTGCAGGGACGTTAATAGTTTTCCAAGTTTGGGAATCGGAAACACTCACCTTGTTCAACAGACACACTTGTTTGTACCTGGGACCCCCACGTGCGATATTTAGAAGTCTTCTTTCATTCTTCCCCTTTTGTCCATTCACAAAACGATTGGTCTTGACAAAGTCTGTCCATTCATGACACCCATTACAAAAGAGCGATTGCTCTTCCCTTCTGCCAGCTTTTCTTCTCCTTTTTATAAGTAGCGCATGAAGAAAAAAACGTTTGCTCAAATCCTGCTAATTATTTCTTATCATTTTGTTGGTTTTGTTATTTTACTGTAAAAGGTTGAGATATAAAAAAGAATTAAATGGGACAAAAAAAACAACTTGTCAACATGTCGAGTTATTTGGTTCTAGTGGATTCTCTGTGAGGCTTTCAGATGCTCTGTTCAGTGCAATTTCTATATATTTGTGAATTCAACAGAACTCTAAGCTGTGGTGATGCCACAGTTCAGTATGTTCCTATTTTGGGTCATAACTAGTTTCTAATGGATACATTCAGATAATTTGAAGTTGCACACATTGCTGACACAGATGTGCAAGTGCACACACACACAGCTGGTCTAGTCTCTAGAGATGTACTGCCAATAGAATGGAACTCTGATGCGAGCAGATAAACATGCATCTATTAGCTCCAAGCCTAATGCCAGGTATGGCCTAGTGGGGAATGAAGCCCCCCTTTTTGGGCACAGATACTCAAAAACACAACAAAAGAGGACAAGTATTCCAATGCTCTTGTACTTGTAGTCCCATTCCTCATGGCGGATCTTCTGATATGACCTCACAGACATTTGGCCAGAAAGCTACTCCGGTGCTGCTTTGGCTTTATGCCTCTAGACATTGCCCTCTGTTATTTCCAAAGTCCCTGATATTGACCCTATAACAAGTTGCTGCCACCACCATGTTTCACAGTAGGCATGGCATTAACCAAATATGAGCACTCAGCTGTGTTATCAGCCATTATCCTATGTCTCTCCAGGCCAGCTCCCAGGAGCAATCAGGTTCTTGTTTTCAAATCAGTGTTTGTTAATGAGAAGTCTGTTTCTGTGGCCATCGTTGCTCATATTCCTGCTGCTCTTCAGAACTTATCCAGGACCTCACAGGGTTCCTGTTCCTATTTCTGCCCTTGAGATGTTTCTTCTGTTCCAACATGTGTTCATATTTCCATGGCCTAGTTCTGACTGTACGGTTTCAGTTACTGTGCTTGGTTCCCACCTGCCTCCTTCTGTGTCTCTACATACATCAACAAGACGACACAAAATGTTCACAGTGCTCTGAAGCGAACCTCGTGAGGAACCAAGACTCAAAAGGGGAACCAGTCTTGGTTGACAATGGACAGCACAAGAAATACACAAGATCGCTCACCCTTTGGTTTAGCAGTTGGGGCAAGTTGGTCATTCCGACCAGTTTAGTCATGCAGGGGTCTGCATTACTGGGCTCAGAGGTCAGTCGGGTTGATGTCATGCAGAACTCCCAGTGATTTGATCCCTTTGTGGAATTTTATGTTTTGGTTTATTATTGTTTTTTTATTCAATTTAATGAAACGTGCAGATATTAAAAGGAAGTAGCACCTCCACCACAGTCATAACACACCCCCCCCCCCCCACACACACACACACACACACACACACACACACACAAACCCTCACAGTCTTTGCATGCTTGTCACACTCTGTATGTTTGAGGTGAACATCCTCTAATATCCTCAAAGTTGATGTGTAGTTAATGTGTGATGGCCGTGAGTGGACAGTGTACTGCAGTGTCTGAACCACACATACCTTCACAACACACTAACACACCATCACTGCAGTGTTATGAATGACCCACCACCCACATAATACCTCTCTGATGTGCTAAGGTTAAAGGAAGTGACACCTCCACCTCTGCCATAACACCTACACCACTTGCCATGCTTGTCTATGAATATGTACATGTGAATGTGTGCGTGTGAGAGGTGAGCATACTCTTAATATCTTCAAAGTGTTTCTCTGAAGTTCACCTTCCCTTCATTTGCGATGGCTGATGTTGGAAAGGCAATCTACACAGCACTGGAAATATCCATTGCAGTAACATGTTGCCTTGGCAATCTGCTGGTCATTTCGGCAGTGTGGACATCAGGAAGCTTCAGGCAACCCACCTTCTGCTTCATCGCATCTCTTGCAGTGGCTGATTTTCTGGTTGGGGCTGTGGCTATTCCCCTGGCTGTGCTGGTAGACGAACGGTTCGAGATGTCTTTCCACAGCTGCCTCTTCATCAGCTGTCTGGTCATCCTGTTGACCCAGGCTTCTGTGTACTCATTACTGGCCATTGCTGTGGACAGATATCTGCGAGTCTACATCCCTCTCAGGTAAGAACCTGTACATGCACAGTGTCCTCCAAATGCAGATCGAAACACCAAAAAGACACCAGGCCATTGTTGGATCACTGGTGGCAAAGTATGTAAGACCAGGGGGTCTCAAATGTTCTGACTCCAGGGCAGCATGCAGTTCTGCCTGTTTGAATATCTTGGAGTGGCTCTACGACACACTCGCAGACATTTTGCCCAGTTGACAGACTCTGAGAGGGGGCAAATCATTGGACCCAGATAAGCAGGATGGTTCTTTTGATGAATTGCCTGTTATCTAGGCCCGTCATTTTCGTTTTGCATTTGTGAATGAGAAGCTTTGATTGCATTGAATTTCCGTATTGGTACCTAATGGTACTTTCTGGAACCAACTGCTTTGTCTCAGTAGTACAGATGCAATTCTGTTGGTGCCCTTAAAGGTACCAATTTTGATCCCCAACTGTCTGGTTGCCAGACTTATTGTCAATCGTGCATTTATGGGACGAGCTGGGACATCAGGTTTGTCTGCCTGAGTGTGCAGGATCTACAGACACAGCTCCAACCTCTGTGGGCAAATATTCCATAGGATGCCATACAACATCTGTAGGCCTCCATGCCCAACCACATCCCATCTTATATCCAGGCCCAACAGGGTAGTAGAGCCTCCATTCAGTTGTACAGTTTTAGAACTTATCTTTTCACTCTGATATTGAAATCAGCTATATTATGTCCACTCTCCTCATCATGGGGTTGCATCCAATAGCATGAAAATCACTGACCTACATGACTGAAAACGTCCTAACGTGGTATGGAATAATTCATTTGATCTGTGTTTCAGGTACAAAGGCAAAGTCAAGCTGATACACTCATGGGTCATAGTTGCAGTATGCTGGGTCGCAGCGGCTCTGTTGTGTTTTATACCCTTGTTAGGATGGAACAACCATGGATCCTCAACACTTTCTAACTCCACCGCCATTGTGTGCCAGTTCCTCACTGTCATCCCAATGTCCTACTTGGTCACCTTCAACTTCCTCAGCTGCCATCTTCCTCTCATGATAATCATGACCGTTCTCTATTGCAGCATCTTCTGCATGATATCTCAGCTGTTGAAAGGACGCATGGCAAAGGCTGCCAATCCCACTGCTTATTATGTGAAAGAGCAGAAGCTGGCCAGTTCACTGGCTACGGTTTTGGCTCTGTTTGCGGTCTGCTGGCTGCCGTTACACATCATGAACACCGTGGAGTTTTACAGCCAGGGTAGCCGTGTTCCTCACGTGGCTTTCTACGTTGGAATTCTCCTCTCGCACGCCAACTCTGCAGTCAATCCTGTGGTGTATGCATTCAAGATGCCAAAGATAAAGAAAGCATACAAAAGAGCTTTGTGGAAGGTTCTCCCATGCCAGGCAGAAGAGCAAAGAGATCAGAGTAGCCAGAGGGTGGAAATTAATGTTATTACTTAGGCAAATGGCACTGCTAATGGCAGAGGACTGGGTACTGAAATTTGATACCAAATAGGCACCGATCAAAGCACTCTTGGCACTACAGAGTACAAAAAAGTCAGCCAAGAAGGTTAAAATTCATGTTCCATAGAGGTCGCTGAGCTCTGTTAACACCTTTCATGCCATTGTCACAGTTGCAAAAGCGGCACAATGGAAATATGTATCATGCCAGGGCTTCCAATTGTCATTTTTCAGCAGGATAATGCTCGCCTGCACACCGCAAGGGTTCCCCAAGAATGTCAACACCAGATTGTAACATCAGTACTGGGGAGTACAGACGAAATTCAGTCTCTGCCATTAAAGGTACCAAATTCAGTACCCAACTCTACTGCCAGGTCACTGGTTATATATCCTCAATCAAGCATTTATGGGACCAGCTGGGAGATTAGCTTCGGCAACCTACGAGTGTGCAGGAGCTACAGGCCCAGCTACAATATCTATAGGCAAATGTATCGCAGGCTGTTTCTGCTTAACTAGTCAACAGTATCATTGTTATAGTTAAATGATACCTGTCATAACCATATAGTAACTCTGTCAATTCTCTTATGTAGAATAGAATAGAATAGAATAGAATAGAATAGAATAGAACTTTATTGATCCCTTGGGAGGGTTCCTTCAGGGAAATTAAGTTAAAGGTTTATAGAGGAAAAGGAGAGGGGAGGGTCTGATTGCTTAAATTTCAGAATAAAAGTCCTGAGACGGGACAATAGATACATGCACAAATAATAAAAATAATAAAGGATATTAAGGTAGTTCTTTTTTTATTTTGTATGAAACAAAGCTATAGGATCTCACTGAATGTATTTTTTTCTGCAGCTCAGCAATAGCCTGTTCGCAGTTTCTGCTTAGAAAACCCAACTGGTCATTGGTGTGTGTTTGAGCGCTGAATGTCGATGGGTTTTAATAAAGGCACTATATAAACGTAACCATTATTGATTCATTCACGTCGAAACTCCTCCCAAGAGCACAGCAACTGAAATCCCAAGAACCTTCCGAACTTTGCGGGCAGTTGCACACTGTTTTCTAGGCTGCATATTTCAGGATCAAAGTAACCTACATACATGATACACACATCATAATAAACATGGTCTCATCTATGTTGGTCTCATTGTGTGATGAATTATCAGCTCATCAAACAGCTAAAATTCACTCATTTTCCAACTGAATTAAATCCCAGTTTAAATGCCAGAGGAGCTTCCAGTGCATGTTTACTGCTCTGTCCACGTGAACATGATCAACCTGCATACAGACTCTGACTGATCAGTGAGAGGGGGCAGGGCTGATAACATTACAGACCCAGATATTGGGTTATAGAGGAAAAGGAGAGGGGAGGGTCTGATTGCTTAAATTTCAGGTTATTCAGGTAGTTCATTTTTTATTTTATTTTATATCAAATCTCATTAAAGATATGTTAACATTTACATCTCAAATGCAGAGCATTAAATTTGAGTAGCCCAGGACCTCGTATAACAATAGCTGGTATGTGTAACTGTGTCCTATATATAATTTTTAATGGTGAATATAAGTAAGCCAATCTATAAATAACCTCACATCTTTAAATCTGGACTTCGAATCCAGTTTATTGTAACTGGAATTTAGGGGAACAGTTGGGTAGAGTAATTGATTAGCCATGTAATATTACACCTGCCAAGGATTACAAAGTCCAGGGCTGGAAAGTGATTTCACGGTCCAGTTTTGAAGGCCCTCTGGTTTTTGAGTCCTTGAATGTGAACGAAGGGTTTCGTTTATCTATTAATTCTAAACACTAAATTCTAACACTCAACATTTACTATACAATCGATCCTTAGCAGAACGGTCATAAAAGCAGGCATGGTAGGTATGTGGGACATGGCCAATTTGGACACTTATGCCACTGTATCTAGTGATGTGGGACAGGGTTTGCAAACATGGCTAATAGTGATATTTCACTGCTGGCCATGATCGATTGGTTTGTTTTCACACAGAAAAAAACACAACAAACCATATGAAAACTTTCTTGCTGCTTATTTCTCAGACTTGTCTGTGACCTAGACTGTGACTGTGTTCTAGAGCAGTGCAGATATCTGTAAAGTTTAACTCTTAGAACCTGAGATCCATATTTTGTGGGCAGTTACATGCCTTTATTCTAGGTTTCATATCTACACACACACACACACACACACACACACACACACACACACATATATATATATATATATATATATATATATATATATATATATATATATATATATATATATATATATATATATTAGATTAGTCTTACAGTGTGTTATGATACTGTATGTATGTTAATATCTACACACACACTAATCAAAGCAGTCTCATTAGTGCGTGATGAATTATCAGTGAATAATCCAGCTCGAAAAACAGCTAAAATACACTGGTTTCCAACTGAATTAAATCCCAGTTTAAATGCAAAAGGAGCTTCCAGTTCATGTTTACTGCTCTGACCATGTGTACATGCTCAATCTGCATACAGACTCTGACTGATCAGAGAGAGGGGGTGGGACTAATGACATCACTGACTTGCTTTTTTTGCCCAGTGTTCAAATTTCAGAATAAAAGTCATGAGATGAGATATCGCTAATACATACATAAATAACACAAATAATAAAGAACAAACATATTGTTCAATTTTACTACTGCCAACCTTTTTAGAAATTGTCCTTTCAGTCATAATCATTTCAAATAATTCAGCAAAATTCTTACATTTCCAGTTCAAAAACACTCTGGATGCTCAATTTCCCAAGGGATTTCTACCATCTAAAGTGTTTAGTCCTTATAAGCAACAAAATAAAAAAAATAAATAAAACCAAAATGTGGTCAAATTCATACAGATATTTAAGTCCTCTTCATGTTTTACATCTCACATTTGAGTAGCCTCGGATCTCCTCAAAATAACAATATATGGTATGTGTGACTGTTCCTTATAAATACTCCTATAAAGTCTACATTAACCTACAAAAACATCCCGCAAAATTGGTCTGCGGTTCTAAAGAGCCGTTCAGATCAAACCTGTGGAGTAAACCAGATAGTTGGGGTCATCTGAGGTCAGATAACATTTTCACCACAAACAAACCATTCCAGAGTTCAGTGGGCTGGACATCAGTGGGCCACATCAGTGTGAATACTGTTTTCACACCTGCTGAAACAAATCGGACCAAGAGCCCAATTTAACTGGACTACAAAGTCTAAATGTAATAAATACAGTTCAGAATAAAACATACTACCTTTAGACACTTACACTCTCTCTCTGAAGAACATCACAGAAGATCTTACTTGATCTTACGCTACATCTGGAGAAAGAAAGTCGAGAAAACACAAAGTTATTAAACATCATCCAGCTGTTGGAGAGAGCTTCACTGCTGGCATGCTGGGCTCACTTAGGGTGCTTTTCCACTGATAGGTAGATGCTTCCATAGTTACTGTAGAAAGCTTCTAAAACTGTAGGGGACATTATTATTATTATTATTATTATTATTATTATTATTATTAATTACATAATAATAATAATAATAAAAACTCACTTCAGACCTCTTCCAATAATATAGCATAATATAGCATGTAAATAATAACAAATGTAAAAGCAACAACAACAACAAACTACTACTACTACTACTACTACTTCACTACTAATAATAATACACACACAACAATAATAATAATGTACAATAATAATACACTAACTTGATTAATAACAAAGGAAATTATTCTAATTTTTATTATTTTAACAATTATATACAATGAAATTATGCATAAAAATGTTAATGTCGATTTTAATAATAACAATGACATTAGTATCTTTAAATAAAGAAGTTTATAATAGGAATAGAATAGAATATAATAGAATAGAATAGAACTTATTGATCCTTTGGAGTGGTCTCCTTCGTGTTGCTAATAATTGTTATATTGGGTAATAATAGCAATAAATAGTAATATTTTTAAACATATTTAGCTAAAATGCCTTGAAAAGAGAGAGTTAGTCCCATTAATGACTAAAAAACTGGTGTTGACTCAGTTTGTTACTTTAAGTGCTGTTGTAGATGAGATCTGTGATCTGTAGATGGCAGTGCTGTGTTGCTTTTCACTATTAATTTGAAAAGAGGACCAAATTGTCTTCTTGGAACTGTTCTGAACTTTCTGTTCTGTTCTTCTCTCATCCACAATATCAGGGGAGGCTAATAAAAATTGACACTGAGGGGGGAATGAAATCTGACTAAAGTGATTTTCACTTTGGAAAAGTGAACAGGCTTTAATTTCAATGTCACACAGTAACAATACAGTCACAATCACATAGAATTTGGAGTTAAAAAGGTGCCGTGGGGAAACTGAACATTACAGAAGAAACACAGTCTGGTAGCTGGTTGTGATTTGATTTGATGAGGAAACAAGAAAAAAAATAATTCGAATTTCAGGAAACACCATGGGATAATATTAGGTTTAACGACGCGACAATTACATGAACAGGGATAAGGGTCTGGCTTATAAATCGCTCAGGGCCGATAGCTCTGTTCTGAGCCTTATAAGAATCTGAAAATGTACTTTAGATCATACCGGTGAAACCACTCACTTTAACGATCAAACCACACTAATGTATTATATCAGTATTGTGTCAGTATCGTATCACTATTGTATCACTATTTTATAAGTATTGTATCACTATTGAATAAGTATTGTATCACTATTGTATCAGTATTGCATTACTATTGTGTCAGTATCATAGAAGTCATGTTTCACTATTATATCATTGTATGAAAATTTAATCAATATCATTATTCTATTGTATTAATTATACGTAGAACAGAAACACAAATGAGATATTTCTATCGTTTGAGTATTGTTTCACTATTGTATGGATATTGAGGTATCAATACCACCTGGAGCATTGTCTCACCAATGTAAGAGCATTGTATCACTATCATCCAAGCATTGTAATCACATTGCACGAATAATTATTCTATTACTATTGTATCACTATTGTTTGAGTATTGTATCACTATTGAGTATTGTATCACTATCATCTGATTATTGTATCACTATTGTATGAGTATTGTATAGCTTTTGTATGAGTATTGTATCACTATCGTTTGTGTATTGTATCACTATTGTATAAGTATTGTATGAATTTTGTATCACTATTGTTTGAGTATTGTATCACTATTATTTGAGTATTGTATCACTATTGTATGATTATTGTATCACTATTATTTGAGTATTGTATCACTATTGTTTGAGTATTGTATCACTGTCGTTTGAGTATTATATCACTATTGTTTGAGTATTGTATCGAAATCGTCTGAGCATTTTATCACTATTGTATGAGTATTGTATCACTATTGTTTGAGTATTGTATCACTGTCGTTTGAGAATTATACCTCTATTATATGAGTATTGCATCACTATTGTATGAGTATTGTATCACTATTGTATGAGTATTGTATCACTTTCGTCTAACATTTTATCACTTACATGAGTATTGTATCACTATTGTGTGAGTATTGTATCGCTATCGTCTGAGTATTTTATCACTATTGTATGAGTATTGTATCACTATTGTTTGAGTATTGTATCACTGTCGTTTGAGTATTGTATCACTATTGTATGAGTGTTGTATCACTATTGTATGAGTATTGTATCACTATTGTATGAGTATTGTATCGCTATCGTCTAACATTTTATCACTATTGTATGAGTTGTGTTTCGCTATCGTCTGAGTATTGTATCGCTATTATTTCACTATTATATCACTATTGCCTGTCACGCTGTATCGCTGCCACGTGACAGGGAATTCCTCGCGTCATTAACCGGAAGTTGTGTCCCGCGTTTCCGGCAGGAAGGATCGTGTCCGGTCTGCGGACTGAAGGAGACCGAATCGCCATCTCTGATCCACTTGTCCGGATTCTCACTTCCGCTCCTCACCCCGCTCATCCCGCCGTCTGCTCCCCTCACGCTCACTCTCACTCTCAAACAGCTGACTCTGCGCGCGGCGGCGGCGGCGGTGTGTGTGTGTGTGTGTGCGTGTGTGTGTGTGCGTGTGTGTGGCTGGCAGCCAGGATCAGTAATGTGAGAGGAGACAGAGTGAACTCAGCCCTCGATCATGACGAAGATCATCACACTACATAAACAGAACCAGACTAGGCACAATAACACACACACCATCACACAAATCAGCATAGGACACACAATCACACACACTATTCACACACGATCACACACACACACACACACACACTGTGGTTTAATCCAGTCTTAAACTTCAATTCTGTCCTCACTAACTTTCCTTCTCCAGGTGTGTGTGTGTGTGTGTGTAATTTGTGTGTGAGTGATTGCATGTGATTATGCGCCGGTGTGTGTCTATATGATTGTGTGTGTCTTTATGATTGTAAAGCCAAGTGTGTCTATATGATTGTGTGCTTGTGTGTGTCTATATGATTGTGTGCTTGCGTGTGTCTATATGATTGTGTGCTTGCGTGTGTCTATATGATTGTGTGTAACAGTAACAACATGTACAGACCAGTCAGCCCACAACCACTTTTGAACCATCATGAGCCTTAAACGAGCACAGTGACCATTGGTTCTCTCCACCCTTTAGAACCAAAGTCTCCCAGTAATGATCAGCGTGACTGACTCTTTAGTATCGAACGACGTCAGGAGACTGTTGTGTGATAATTGCCTGCTCCTGTTCCTGAGTACCAGACTTGAGTTGTATATTGTGGTTGTTGTCAGGGGTGATTAATCGTGACAATCGGCTGCTTCTGAGGTGAACCTTCACTGGTTTAATCAAACTATGGCCCCATTTCCAGTTGTCAAACCAGTGCTATTAGGTAAATGCTGAGATGGTCACTCTTATTAAAATGGTTTAGATGCTGGAGAATCCTGACCGGACCAGTTAACCCAGCCAATTTTAGTCATTTGGCCCTCGGCTCAGCACCTACAGTACTGAAGAAGCTGCTGTTCATCTCCTGGACTGGGGTGTAGTGGCTTGGGGGGGTACTTCAAATGCTGACGGGCTTTAGGGCTGAGGGGTGGGATTAAACTGGGCTAACGTGATCCAACAGGCTCATAGGCCACAAAGTCAGTTCCGACACACAGGTTGTGTGTGTGTGTTTGTGTGTGTGTGTGTGGTGTTTAAATGGCAAATTTATGCCTCAGGACACTTAAACCGGCTTGCCTGAGCAGCGCCTGCGCGCAGAGTTCACGTGGGCCTCCTTCTGCCAGAGCACCGTATACTAGTCTATCTCTCTCTCTCTCTCTCTCTCTCTCTCTCTCTGGGGAGAGAGGAGACACAGCCAGTCAGCCCTCTCTCTTCTCTCTGGGGGGGAGACACAGTCAGTCGCCCTCTCTCTTCTCTGGGGGAGAGACACAGCCAGTCAGTCTCTGTCTCTCTCTGTCTCTAACTCTTTCCCAGAGAGAGAGAGAGAGAGAGACACAGTCAGTCTCGGTCTGACTGTCTCTCTCAGTCTGTCTTTCTATTCATTACTCACTGTCTTAATCTCTCAGTTTGACTGTTGTTCTATTGGCAGGTGTGTGCAGGTCTGCCGTCTAACGTGGTGTACAGCAGGGTTTTTAAATTCAGGGAACTTGGGGGTTATTTTGGTGAGGAATTCTGCTCTAATCTGGTTATATTTTGAGCGTTCAGTGAGGAAGTGCGGTGTTGGCGTGGTCTCCGTTCTCTCCGGCAGTGTCTCGCCTGATTAGGGTCACTGCAGATGAAATGTAGAAGAGCACTGGGAATTACTTGTTGACAGATGTGGAGCTGAGTATTGACGCGGTAGAGGCAGTACTTGGCATTGACAGTGGTGGACTTAAATTTGTTTCTTGCAGATGTGAGGCTTCGGCATTGGCAGAGGGGTGTGACAGAGGCTTGGGTGTTAACATTGGCAGAGGTGGTGTCGGCTTTGGCAGAGGTGAGGTTTGGGCTTTGCCAATGACGGAGGTGAGGCTTGATTATTAACTATGGCAGAGGTGGGGCTTGGGCACTGGTGTTGGCAGAGGTGAGGCCTGGGAATTGGCAGAGGTCAGGCTTGGTTATTAACATTGGCAAAGGTCACGCTTTGTTATTAACATTGGCAGAGGTGCGGCTTGGGCATTAACATTGGCAGAGGTGGGGCTTGGCTCATAAGGTTGGCAGAGGTGGGCCTTGGGCATTATCGTAGGCAGAGGTGGGCCTTGGGCGTTATCAGGCAGAGGGGTTTTGGGCGCATTTGAGTGGCAGAGGTGGGCCTTGGGTTATTTAGTAGGCCTGGGCGTTATCGTAGGCAGAGGTGGGCCTTGGGCGTTATCGTAGGCAGAGGTGGGCCTTGGGCGTTATCGTAGGCAGAGGTGGGCCTTGGGCGTATCGTAGGCAGAGGTGGGCCTTGGGCGTTATCGTTGGCAGAGGTGGGCCTTGGGCGTTATCGTAGGCAGAGGTGGGCTTGGGCGCTATCGCAGGCAGAGGTGGGCCTTGGGCGCTATCGAGGCAGAGGTGGGGCTTGGGCGTTATCGTAGGCAGAGGTGGGGCTTGGGCGTTATCGTTGGCAGAGGTGGGGCTTGGGCGTTATCGTTGGCAGAGGTGGAGCTTGGGCGTTATCGTTGGGAGAGGTGGGGCTTGGGCGTTATCGTTGGCAGAGGCTTGGGCGCTTATCGCTGGCAGAGGTGGGCTTGCCGATCTGGCAGAGGTGAGCTGGGCGTATCGCTGGCAGAGGGGCTTGGGCATTATCGAGTAAGAGGTAAAGGTTTGAGAGTAAGGGGACGTAGAGTGACCTACTCCGTCTGCAGTGACCAAAACTGAGGTGTAAACAGGAATGACATCTAAAGGATTTCATAGGACCCTAGTAGAGTTGATCTTTTGAGAACTTGTGACTGGTCCTGCAGATCTTCTCCATGAGTAGATCCGAATTCATTCGTCCAGATTTCGGACAGACACAAATGTGGTTGTGGAGGGTTTCTGGGTGCTTGCTGCGCATTAGTCACCAACACACGACCATTACTTTGCTGGTGCAGGCTCTGTTGCAGCAGGTTACTGGCATAGAACAGGCCCAAAGGCTCTACAGTGAACAGGGCAGCTTGGAGCCCCAAAGAGGCCGGATGTGACGGAGCCTGTGTGTGTGTGTGTGTGTGTGTGTGTGTGTGTGTGTGTGTGTGTGGAGGGGAGGGGGTGTTCGCAGGTGTATTTTGAGATTATGCAACTCGGCGTCTGAACTGCATTTACAAGGTAGTGCATTTCTCACCCAACTCTTTCTAAACCACCAGTGATTCTTTTCTGACGTGCAGGGCAGCGTGAGGGTTGTGTGCTCTTCAAGCGCTGTATGAAGTTCCATGTTGATGCAGTGCCAGTAGTTTCTAAATTAGCTACAGTATTGCATGCCATGCTTGCCATAGCTTGCTTACATATAGTATAATAAAGAAATAGTGCTGTCCAGTGCTACAGGGACTAGCTAGAGACCACCTTTCATGTGTAGAATTTCAAAGTTTTCCATTTTCAAAAGATCCAGAATGTTGCAAAAGTTCACATCACAATCAAAAGGTTTGTAGAAATACCTATGTTCTGTTGGAATCTACAAAAACATCACATAAAATCTGCCTAAAGTTCTAAACTTTAATGCAGGTACCTCAAAATGCTGCTTCTAACCCTGCATTCACACTAGCAGGGGACAAGTCACTTACGTCACCCCAGGTACGTGTCTTCTGGGTTCGGAAATATACGTCACGCCCGATAAACACAGCCAATTCAACTCCTCAGTTAATTACCAGACACACGGGCAAAGTGTTTGAAGACGGAAACTTCCGTACATCCTGGAGACCAGCCCTCCAGGACTGGAGTTGAGTACCTGCCATACATGCATCACCATTTCTTCTCAAAATTATTACATTTTGTGTTTTAACACTAGATTATCATCACAAATGGGAAAAGATCGTTGTCTTTTACAGTGTTTAAAATGTCAATTAATTTGCATAAAGTTGTGAAAATCTCAACTTGTCCTCAGCATCACTGTTCATTGTGCATTTACACCTACAGGAGCTTTTATGACCCCATGAGCCTTAATATGGTGCTGGTTCCACTTTGCGCTTTGACAAAGATCAGGACTGCCACATCGAACTTGACCAACCAGGCCTTACTTTGTGCACTGGGGGCATAGCCAGGCCGGAGCAGAAAAGGACCTTCCCCAAGCTGGTTCCCACAAAGCTGAAGTGTGATGCACAGGTCTGTAATGCCTGGTCTGCTGAAGTGTAAGATTCCCTTCACTGGAACCAAGGAGCCAAAAGCAACCCCTAGGAATAAAAGCCTGTAGCATTATCCCTCCTCCACCAAACATTTTAGTTGGCACAGTGCAGTGTGGCAGGTGATGTCCTCCTGCCATTCTTCAAACTCGGACTCCTCCCCCAGACTGTCAGATAGAAAACAGTGATTCATCACTTCACATGAGTCCAGGTGTGCCCAGCTAGCCTAACCTGACTAGGTGATGTATGGAGTGCATGCAGCTGCTCGGCTGTGGAAACCTGGGGCATGAAGCTCCCGGTGCACATATGTTACAGTATTATTGTCACCGCTTGATTCGAGACACTCCATTTTTTATTTTAAAAAAACGGTTTTTGGCATAAAGTTGTTGTGTTTGCCGGGTGAAATTTGCTAGCACACCAGCACTCTCCGAGGCAGCGTGGGGGTTGTTCTGCTGGCTTTATTAGCTCCAGCTGAGAATTGTTACTGTGCAGCTCATCAGTCAGTAGGAGAACCGTGGGGGCTTTAAGATATGCTGTTATTGTATGAACAGCTAGATTTGTTAAGAGGTGGCCCAGCCAGACTTGGCAGACTGAACCATGTTTCTCCTTTTAGAACAATGTAAAAATTTAATTTCACCTTTTATACATTTGAAATGTAGACTGTTTGAGGTTTCTGCGGGGGTGTTCAGTGTTTCTAGGACAGAAAACTGATGTAATTTCATTTAAAGATCAATCTGTGGATGATACGAGTCGATATTGGATCATTTAACCTAATTTTTTGGATGATTTTTGTGTTAAAAGATGAATAAATGTGTACAAATACTCGCATATATAAAACTCTCAGCTCCAAAACACTCTCTGGATGATCATTTCAAGTAGCTTAGGGTGTCCTGGCACAAAGAACAGCTCTATCTGGTCTGCGTGTCTCCTATAAATACTTTTCTAGTTTTTTTGGTGAATAAAAGTACATGAACATCCCACAAAATTGTCAGAGAGTTCTGGTTAACCCGTTACAGCTGAAGGACTGATTGGCCTTCACTGGCCTCTCCCTGCTTGCTATGTGTCTCAGGGTGAGATGGGCAGTGTGTGGGGCCTCATTTGGGTTGAAGTGATGTGTTCTTGACTTCATAGGAACTGAGATGGTGACCGAGACATAAGTGCTACATGTAGGTTCTTTACTCAGCCTACAAGTTCCTTATAAGCACTAATCTTAAGATGTTTCATACGAAAGTTGATTCTCTCTACCCGATCTTCAATGTTCAGACCCCACAGAGAAGGTAATATTTGGGTGGTGGTCATTCCTGTGGTCAGCAAAGATCAGGCAGGAGAGAATAGTTCGGGTAGAGAAAACTGTAGATGAACTGACAGTCTGCAATTATAGAACCACAAAGTGCTCCTGTATGGTCAGAGGAGCTGATCGAATGGACAGTGAGTGTAGTAACAAGGTGGTCATAATGTTGCGGTAAAACAAATCGATTTCAGACAGTCGTTGTTCTGCAGTGATGTGCCCTCTATGATATAGCTCACTATCGGGCCAATAGTCAGAAATCCTACACTGCGGTTCCCAAACTTTTGATCGTAGCAGGGGATGTGGTCTCTCTAATGAATGCATGTATCTGAATGCACTCAGTGCAACACACCAACTAGTTAATTAAGCTTCGTAATTCCAGAAAATACCTGCCCGTCTGTCAAGCATGGTGGAGGTAGTGTCATGGCATGGGTTTCTGTGCCAAGCCTAGGAATGATCTCACTAATCTGTTTTGATGTAGTCGACTGTGGCAGCAGAATGAACCCAAATCCAACTTCCTCATGTAGCAAGACCATGATCCGAACCACTCTGGCAGTACAGGAACTGACGTTAACGGGGAAAAGGGGAACCTGCAGTAACTCATCTGTCCTGTTGTGGTTCTCCTGGTTCGAGGGGTGGACTATGGACTAAGTTTGACGTGGATGGATTTAGGACTGGAATTTTCTCTCTCTCTCTCTCTCTCTCCTCTCTCTCTCTCTCTCCCGTCAGCAGTGTGAGTAGTTGATCTCAGACCTGTTATGAACTTCACCCTCCCCTCTCCTCTGGGATAGGCTGGACGGACAGCTGGAGCAGGAGAACAGAACGTCCCACCTTTGGGACCGCTGCGATCACTAAGAGTCAGTTACTGTGTGTGAGTAAAATTTTCTGTTGTCACCACCGTTTGATCTAACTTTTATGCTACATTTCAGGAAATCAATCAAGTAGCTTCTTTCCTGCAGATGGGTGAGCCCCAAATGCGGAGCCAGACAGAAACAACACACCACAGTCTCTGACAGGACCTCCACCCACCCTTCCGGCCCCCTTCCTGCCCCCTCCCCAGGCCTGTCCCAGGTGACTTGGACACTTCATAGTTTTGACTTACTCTGATTACGCCTTCATACAGAATACTTATAAAATGCAAAATATTTTTTACTAAGTTTGCAAAAATTCACTTTCAAATTATGGGGATTTTTTTTGTTTTTAATGGAATTCATTATTAAATGATTTACTTTTAATTATTGTGGAAAAAAAATGGCCCAATATTTTGAAACTGAATGTAGTAAAAAATAATTTAGCATTTTATAAACAGTCAGTGCCTTAAAATGTAGATCTATTGGTCTCCCTTTTATCTTGGTCATCTTTGTGTTGTTTCTTCACCTTGAACAATGCATATCGGTGTAAAAACCAAGCCAGGAGGAGGAAAGGCCTCCTGTAGAGCTCCGAGACGGGATTGTGGGAACATACAGATCTACAGAACATTCTGCACTGAAGCTTCCCAAAAGCACGGTGGCCTCCATAATTATTGAATGGAACCGATCTGGAACTACTACGACCATTCCTAGAGCTGACCACCCCACCAAACACAGTGACCAGTGGAAAGGGCATTGGTAAGAGAGGGCGACCTAGAACCCAGCAGTCACTCTGACAGAGCTCTAAAGATCCTGTGTGCAGATGTGAGAGTTTCCAGAAGGTCACTGCAGCATTCATTTTTGACCTGGCGCCCACCTGGAGAACTCTCTGTGGGAAAGAAGATCCTCTGCTCTGATGCAGTGTGACATTTTTCAGGAAACCACCTGCTGCTCCTCACCCGCCTGGTGCCAACCAGACAGTGAAGCATGGTGGTGGCAGCATCAGCGTGCTGTGGGCAGGTTTCTCAGCTTCTGAGGCAGGAAGACTGGTTAAGATTGAGGGAAAGCTCTCGGGATCTCAAACTGGGCTTAAGGTTCCCCTTCCAACCACCCTTCTAAGCACACAGCCAAGACAACACAGGAGTGGCTTGGGAACAGCCAGGGCTCTGACTTGACCCCAAATGAATTTTTTTCTAATAAAATTATCATTTTTACAAAAATGATAGAAAACAGACGTCAAATCATGTGGTTTCCATACCAGTGCATGTATAGTAAGGCATGGCCAAGAAGATCCGAACTGTCCCCCTTCATTCGAGTTCAGTGAAGCAATAGAACCTGTTGATGATGATGATGATGCTGAAGATCCGTTAAAGACCCAGTCAGTCACCCTTAGCAGAGAGGAATTTGGTTGAGATGGTCAGGAACTATCCAAGAACCACGAAAGCACAGGCTTGTCATGAACTGGAAGCTGCTGGAACCATGGACTAAGAGGCTGATGAAAGAAACCCTCCTCTGAAAACCATACCTTCAAGGACGACTGAAGCCTTATGGACGTCTGCCATCCCTTTACCTTCTAACCTGTTCAGCCTTTTTTACTCGGTGTGGTTTATGTAAATCTTGGAGACTGATGTAAAGGTGTGTGGGTTTTGGAATTGGATGTTTTCCATTTGTTTTTCGGTTCCTCTGGATGTTTTGGACGAACAGCAGTGATTGGGACACGTACTGAACTCAAAAATATTGACATAAAAATGATGAGTTGAGCACCAGCTGTAATAATTCTGACTGTTGATTGACTATGAACATTGTTGTTTCTGATTTCATTCTGAATCTGCATCTTGTCGTCTCCAGCCAAATTTCCCGCCCACTCAGCCCCCATCCGTGGTGTTTGCCACACCCCCTCCACAAATGAACCCCTCGGCCCAACCCCGACAGGTACGTCACCTTAACCGGGCCCCACCTTCTGAACTGGTGGTGTTCCACTCTGTTCTGTAGATGTGTTTAAGGGTCAGGAAGTCAGGATCTGGAGAAGAGACAGTCAGAATGGTGTTTTGTTCTGCAGAAAGTGAGAATAAACGAGTAAAAGTGGACGGTTGCCTGAATCCTCCTGGCTTTTCGGC
Source organism: Acestrorhynchus altus (assembly GCA_034509495.1). Lineage (NCBI taxonomy): Eukaryota > Metazoa > Chordata > Actinopteri > Characiformes > Acestrorhynchidae > Acestrorhynchus > Acestrorhynchus altus. The sequence continues at coordinate 26,852,555 of CM067517.1, read as the reverse complement.
TGCGGAAATGTGTGGACGCGATTGAGAGTCTGAGAGATTCTTCTTTTGGTGTGTGTGTGTGTGTGTGTGTGTGTGTTCGTTCTGCTTCTGTCTTTTGAACACTGATGTGTTTGTTTGGCTCTCTTTTTCTAGTTTTCCCCAGGTGCTAGAGCGTTACACCAACAGGTACTAACTCACACGCACACACACACGCATACGCACGTGTACACACACCTACGTGTACGCAGGGGAGCGAATACACATACGTAGACGCTCGGGGGATTTCTTTGCATGCTGCAGTTGTAATAACTTTGCTTGTGGTTAATATGCACTGTGTTTGTCGTTTTCCTCTCTTTCTCTATTGCTGTGTGTGTGTGTGTGTGTGTGTGTGTGTGTGTGTGTGTGTTGTGCTGCTGAAGGGAGGATTCAGGTCACTGCAGGTAACCCCTCCTCATTCCTCCTCCTCTACTATGCACTAGTGCCTCTGTTCTCTTCTGTTGGCTGTACTGTTGAAACCTGTCCGGCAGTGGTCAGTCAAACGATAGTTTTCTGTCTCCTCTGCTGTGCTCGTTTATTATCGGGGGATAGTTTGATGACAAATTCATATACCTTGATTGATTCTAGATACAGTCAGTCAAAGCAGCCAAAATGTGTTTGGTGCTTCTTTAGTTGCAGGCCGAGGTGTTTTTGGACGCGCGTGTACGAAGATCGTCCGAGTCTAGTCTAGCATCTCCTGTTGTAAAGGCTCGACGTTCGTGCCGTTTGTGCCGCCGTCCCTGCTGACTGCACACATTCACGCCAGAGCAGAGGTGGCGCTGTAGTGCAAAGCTGTTCCGAGCTGAAGCTGCTCTGTCCCACGCAGCACAAAGGAGGAACAAAGGAACCAGACCCAGTGCTGATATGGAAAGCCTGTATCGTGAACCCTGTAGAATTTTCTTTATTTCTGCATAAATTCGGGCTGGAAAAGGTTACAAAACCACCTCTAAAGAGTTTGGACTTGTGTACATATGCAGGAAATTCAAGACCATTTTTACCCTCCCCAGGAGTGCTCCACCAACAAAGACCCAGGACTTTCTCACATTGGCTGTTACTCTTAGTGATTCCACCATCAGGAGAACAATGAACACTGGTTTGCATGGCCGGGTTGGAAGTAGAAAGGCATTGGTCTGCAAAAAGAACATCCCTGCCTGTCGGCAGTTTGCTAAAAATCTCAAGGAAAAGCCAGAAGGCTACGGGAACAATGTATGGATGGATGAAACCAAAATAGCTGAATATTAAGAGAATGTGGGTCATGCACCAAGACAATGACCCTAAATACCCACTTGTTCTAGCACAGAACAGTTAAAGAGGAATATAGATAATGTTTTGGAAAGCCCCAGTCAAAGTCCTGCCCGTAATCCAGTAGAAATGTTGTGGAAGGACCTGAAGCAAGCAGTTCGTGTGAAGAAACCTCCAACATAACCGAGCTGAAGATGTTTTGTATGAAGGAATGGGCTGGAATTGGTGCTGCACAAAGGGGTCCCACCAGACACTGAGAGCGAAGTGTCACTCACATATATATCATTTTTCACAATATATAATATATAAAAAATGAGTGTTCTATATTTGATTGATTTGGTTCTCCTTATCTAATGTTAGCACTTGCAAATATGATAATGTAGGTCACATTTATGCAGAAATATAGAAAATTAAAAATGTGAATTAGAATTTTTGATGAGCTGGAACTTTAACACTAATCTTACATATTTCCCAGCTTGAACCTGGTTGATCAGTAAAAAAAGAGGGTTTTTTGAGACATCATAACATGGACTGGACAGGTTTCCATTCTTCAGTTCCTCCCAGAAAGCCATGTCCACAATTACGCCACTTTCTCAAAACTGTTCCGGTAACAACCGAGAAAACTCTTCAGGTTCAGTGTTTAAATGACGCTTCTATTGAAGGCTTATTTTTTATTTCACTTCTCTGTTTCCCTTTTTCTCAGTTTAAATTTGCTGGAACCCGCTGTTCCTCCTTAAACAAACTGTGTGTTCCACATGAAATGATGCACCGTCACGTGTTGCACATTAAATAGTGCAGCATTTGAGTTCTGTTCCACTTTAAGTAGACTGTTTATTCCACTTAAAATTGTGTTAATTTGCGCTAGATTGTGTGTTTCATCTTAAATGGTGTGTCTCAAGTGGTGCGAATGTGCTAATGAAAGCTCTGAGCTAGTTGAAGCTCTGTGTGCCAGTGAAAGCTACAGCTACAGCTTGTCATAGAAGTGCGTACACCTCTCGCACGTTCACTGCGGGGTGTATTCGCTTCTGTTTCCAGCTATTTAGATGTTGAAGGCTGTGTTTCATCCAAGTTTAATTTCTATTAATTTGTCCCATGAAAAGGTTGTTATATATTTTTGGTGTCCTATTCAAACGGTATACGGTAGTTTAAGCTCCGTGTGCTAGTGAAAGCTCTGAGCGAGTTGAAACTTTGTTCAGCATTCACTCCTGTGATGTCTATCCCTTATTTGCTAAAACATCATTAAATATTGATGTATTAATGTATAAATATGGACTCTAATCTTGGTAAATGTTCATTCTGTTGCATATCCTTAGTGTGTATATGTGCAAAAATTAAAAGCAGGGCTTTAAACACAGCTTAGCTACTCGCATTTGTTTATTTCACTGGTGCTGATGCTTGATTGTGATGACATTTTTGAATCCATTTAAAAAATTAACTCATGAACTAACTGCATGTTAGTCTAAGTGTTGAGGTGTTGGTCTAAGCAGTCTCTCTCTCTCTCTCTCTCTCTCTCTCTCTCTCTCTCTCTCTCTCTCTCTCGGCGCAGCAGTACTATGCTGCTCGGCCCACGTTACCTGCAAACTCTGCCCGTGTCCAGCCGAGCTCGGCCCCCCGCCCGATCCCACCACCACACGGGACACACCCCCCTCATGTGTTCCAGACGGGCTCCCAGATGATGATGATCCCTCAGCAGCCAATCAGTTTCCCCAGTCAGCAGGGCCATGCCTACTACATACACGGACAGGTAAGACCAAAGCCACAGCGGTCAGTGAAGCTCAACGGCCAGTAACATTTACAGCTTGATATTTAGAGCAGGGCTCACCCCATTCCTGAGAGCTACCTCTCTGCTGGGGTCAGTTCCATTATGGATGACCAACATCCTCTCCACCACTGGGTTCAGCACACAGTCCAGGACAGAACCTGCCTTCCTGATGAGTTTCTTCCTGTCTGCTGGTCTAATGTCACCTCCCCAGCACACTGTGCCATAGAAGGTAGCTGATGCCACCTTAGAGCGATAGAGTGGAGTCCACCAAAGGTCAGGAGCCTCCTCAGCAGGTGGAGTCTGCTCTGGCCTTTCTTATCGAGACCAGTCCAGTTTGTTGTTTTGACGAACACACAGGTACTTGTCGGTGGGACAATCTCAATGTCCCCTCAATGGTCACTGGAGTGGGTGAGGAAGATTAGCAATGGGACATCCTAGAGCATTGCAGACCCTTTGACCTGGCCATTTTGGACAAAGCCAATTGTTTCTGACCTGTCAGCTAGTCTAGGCAACCTCCAGCACACACAAGGACCAAGGTTCTATGTCATTGTTAATTAGAGGAAGATGCCACAATGATCTGGACTAGATCTAGACTAGACTATCGACCATTGTTAGAAATATATACTATGTGGACAAAAGTATGTGGACACCTGTTTATTTACTGTTTCTCGAGACATCAAGGGAATCAAAAAGACTTCATCCTTTTGTTGGAGTAATGGTCTCTACTGTCCAGGGAAGGCTTTCCACTATGTCTTTCAGCATTACTGTGAGGATTTGATTGCATTCGGCGTCAAAACTGTTACTGAGGCCAGGATGTTTGATGGATTCTACCCCACTTCATCCTCATCTCCCCAACTCGACCCTGAAGTATACAGTTCCACAGTTCTACACCTCAATGTTGGGGTGGCTTTATACCACTCTAACCCACAACTGGCATTAGGCATGGTACCAGTAGGTTGATGTTTATCTACTCAAGAGTCCTATTCCATTGGCAGTACTTCTACAGGTTTTAGATGAGCTGTGTGTGTGTGTGTGTGTGTGTGTGTGTGTGTTTGCACATCTTTGTTGGCAGTGGAAAAAGTAGCTGAATTAGGTATAGCAGTTGTTCCTGTAAGCGGCAAATTGAAAAGGTGTGTGTGTGTGTGTGTGTGTGAGTGAGAGAGACACACAGTGGCAATATATGGCTTTGTGTAAACCACACTTCTCACTTCCTGCCCACACACACATTCCCACATATGGATTTTGCTGATGCCCCCCCCCCCCCCCCCTTTCAAAATGGTGCTAGTCAGGTGATCGTCTCGACTGTTCCTAATTGTACCTCACTGACGTGTGTGTGCGGGTGACCAGGCTTTTAGGAAAGAGTGAAGAATGGAAATGCACACTGGAATTCCAAATGATGTCACACAGTGGTGATTGAGAGAAGTGTGTGTGTGCGCGCGTGTGTGAGATTTTTGCTGAGTAAGAGGCCGTGACCGAGTCCTGTATATAAATGCCATTCTTTCTGTCCCTCCCCTTTTTTGTCTCTCTCTCTTTCCCAGTACCGCCCCCCATACGTGGCCCCCCAGCAGTACCAGGTTGCCGGTTCCCCAGGATTTTACCCTGGAACCAGCCCAGCTGAGTACGGTACGTATGGCAACGTCTGTGCTGACCCCGCTCTAAGCGGTCCACCTCTCGGGCAATCTTTAATGCTTGCCTGTGTGTGTGTGTGTGTGTGTGTGTGTATGTGTGAAGTTGTTAATGTGCTCCCTCTAGTGGTGGTGCTGTGGATGAACTCTGTGACACTCTCAAACCCTTTAACCTCTGTGGGTGGGTGGTGGGGGGCTGCTGGGTGGGCTATTGTGGACGGTGACTGTGGATTTTTGTCTTTTCTCAGGTTGCTTGTACAGTTTTTCTGAAGCTGTGAGGTTCTCGAAAGTAATGGAGGCTTAGAACCCTGTGTGCTAAACACCCTCACTTCGGTCTCATTCAGATAAACGGCCAATCAGAGTGGAGCTTTGTGTTTCACTGTGGCGAGGCTCACTGTCCTTTTATATGGGCTGTTGATCACTGTAAACAAGGCCTGAATCCCCAATTTTCAACAACCGAAACAACATTTCTGTTTGTCTGGAATATTTTAATGAAAGGCTGAATAATTTATACCGAGCAATGACATTTTTGATGACCCAATCAAATCGCAGCACGTAGAGTCAGATGCTTTTTGTAAATGCAGCCATTGTTGAGTAGAACACCACGGACGCACTGTTTGCTGGCGGAATCAGATTAGATGAACTAGTGAAACTAAACTACTGAAGTTCAAAGCTCAATGTTCTACACCACATATTCCAGACCCACACGTTGGACTGGACCTTCCAGGGACCGGCCGTAGCCAATGACCCGAGAACGGCTGTTCGTAGACACTGTTGTACTGAATTGATGGTTTGTCTGCTGGGAGGTTAAAATGTGCAGTGTTCGATAAATATTTTGAAATTGTAATTTAGACAAGAATACTTTTATTTATGCAAAAAAAACAGTGTTTGGTTTTTAGACCAAATGAAAATATTTGTCACTGCAGAGTAAAAACAAGTGATCAAACACGAAACCATTAATTGATCAATAATGAATAAACCTGGCTGTGTTTTCATAACAGCTCAGTGTAGCTTCTACCTTCTCTCTTAGAAGCTTTCAGAGCTGTTTAACTGAAATCCAGTCAGATCCAGAACGTCATGATGTCTGACCTGCATTACGATTCAGTGCCATTTGCTGGCGTAACCAGCAAGCTGATTGGCTCTTTTTGCTGGAGGGCAGAACTTCATCCGTAAACAGACTCCACGTTGAGCATTAATTAATTAATTCCCGTTTATATTCCAGCTGGTGATCAGTCTCGCTGGACATTTCTGCTTTTATCTCTGTGCTGTGTTTTGTCAGTGTTGTCTGCAAGACTCGGCCGCAATGCACAGATCTAAATGCCCGAGTGCCCTTCTTTCACTTCCACACTCTGTTGCTTTCTTGTTTTTTCACTTTTTTTTTTTTTTAATTATTCTTGCTCAATGTCCTGTTCTTTTTCACCACTGCACACTCTCCCTTTTTCACTGTTACACACTTTCTCGCTCTCTTTCACTCTTGCAGTTTTTATTTTTCGCTTGTGCGTTCGAGCTCTCTTACATCTTGCACACTCACTCTTCCTCTTTCATTCTTGCACACTATTTCTTGCTCTTTTTCACTCACTCTCTCGCACTCTTTCCTTCTCTTTTTCAGTCACATGCCCTTTTCTCTTTTGCCTGTTCTGTATCTCATGCATTTAGGCTTAATCCTTCTGCTTGTTAAACTCTAGTCAATTTTTCCTCTTTCTTTCTTCTCTCTTTCTTTCTCTCTTTCTATCTTTTCTATCTTTCTTTCTCTCTCTCTTTCTCTCTCTTGTCTCTCTCTCTCTCTCTCTCTCTCTCTCTGTATAAACAGGGGGGGGGGGTGGGGGGTAGGTAGTAGCTGTGATTTTATGTGTCCTCCTGTCCACCAGAGAGCACTGTGGGGTGTTTGTTTGAGCTGAAGCAGCTGTAAACAGATCTGATCAGGGATCAGTTTTAGTACACCCACAAACACACACACACACACGCACAAACAAACTTGTGGAGGTAGGACCCTGGTAGGGTAGCTATTTTTACCAAGTTGCAGAGTGACAAACCCCCCCCCCCCCCCCCCCCCACACACACACACACACACACACACACACACAGCGCCATCACGATCTTCCCTATGGATCAAATCACTTGCTCTGAAATACGGCAGACGTGCAGTCTGTGTGTGTCTCTCTCTCTCGCTCACTCACACACTCCCTCGACATCAAACGGTCACAGCAACCCTTAGGACTGACTGACCTGCCAAGAAAGAGAGAGAAACGAGAGAGAGGGTGAGGGGGAGAGCGTGAGCGAGAGAGGTCAGAGAACTTTAGTGTTGCCACGGAAACACACAGAACTCCGACAGCACAAAAAAGAGGTGTAGAGAAGGAGAGTGGGACGATGGGGAACAGAGTGTCCAGCGGGAGTCCAGAGGGCGTGTCTGACTATGACTGTGCAGTCCAATTTGTTTGCTGTCTCTTGGTGGGCTTGTTAGTTCTCATTCCTCTTTTCTGTTCTTTTTATCCCATCTGTGTGTCTCCTCCCTCCTTTTTTCTGTGACTCATCTCTTAGGCTTTTATTTACAGTGGCAGAATGTCCCGCTCTCTCTCTCTCCTCCCTCCCTCCCTCGCTCTCCCTCCCTCCCTCCCTCCTTCCCTCTCTCTCTCATCCACTCACTGGTTCTGTGTGAGATTTTGACTATATTTAGTCTTCAGCCTCCCTGGTCAACAATGCTGCCTCAGTGGTGCCAGTTCGGTGGCTGAGAGAGGCAGTGAAAATAAAGAGAGAGGGAGAGAGAGAGCGAGGGCGACAAAGTCTATAATGAGATCTTAAAGATGTAGTTTTTTAAAAATCGAATGATCATGATTGATCACTGACCCCAGATATGGTCAGTCAACCAACACGTGTGCTTCTTTAGTTTTGAACAGGAGATGCTGGGCTTACATCGGACACTGGACTTTGACCGTCACCAGTTTAGTCTCCAGTTAATATCTGAATTTATTTGTTTCAAAAATCGTCCAGTAAATGTTTTTGTTTAATAAATGAATTAGTATTTAATTTTTCTATATAAGATTGAGCTCTTACATCTCTCAAACTGGGCTCTCCACGCGCAATTCCCAGTTCGAGGACAGTCTTCCATGCATGATGTGTTTCACCGAAATCTGTTCTTGATTTTTGTTCAACTGAAGCCTGAAACGCCCTTATAACTTCAGCGCGTGAATGGGCGCAATAAACTGCAGGCTTGATTTAGGGGCGTAGTTTTGTGACCTCACAAATCCAGTTTGTGTGTGTGTTGTAGCTGGAGCGTACTACCCTGCCCAACCCCAGTTTGCACCGCCGGTGCCTGCTGCCCCCGTCATTATGAACCCCGCCCCCCAGCAGCAACAAGCCCCGCCTCCACAGCCGCAGGCACCTCCAACCAAACGGAACGCAAAACAGGTAAGCATCCAGATTTTATGAATCTGTCTTAGTTTGCTGATGACTGGTCTGTGATCTCTGGTGGGTCTGACAGTGTGGTGAGGTGATCAGTGGTGAATCTGCTGTCGTCCTTTCTTGGTGATTTGTCTGCTTCTAGTCTGCTGTGCCAATTTCCTGCGGGAGTTTACGAGCCTCCTAATTTGAATTGTGATCTCAGTGGTTTGCTGGACTTAACTGTTGGACTTTTGTTTGTTTTTTTTTGTTTTTGGTTTTTTTTTTCCGCTTCCGTCTGCGTTTTATTCATGGTCGGACAGTGTGTGGGAGCCTGCAGCTGGTGGACGTTACTGAGCCATGCTGCTGTTGCAGGGATGGACTTTGGCCACCATCACAAAGTTTGTGGAACAAGCCCACTAATACTGCTGAATAGAGAAAAGGAGAGAGCGAGGGGAAGAAAGGAGGATGAGGGAGCACAGGAGGAGAAGGAGGAACGGAGCTGAGTGGGAGCAGCCGTGAGTGTGTTTCAGTATCGGATCAGTCACGTTTATGGTCTTTATGATTTCAGGATTTAATCTGTGTTAATGGTGACTGATATGGATCAGCATCGGCATTGGCCGATATGCAAGATTAGTATTGATTGGTGATTCTTTTGACGATACTCAACCAGTTTCAGTATAGAATCAGTACTTCTAGTAGATAATACTTAAATAATTTTAAGCATCTCGGGGTTTTGTTCACAATTGATGAGAGCTGAGCCAGGTTCTAGATTTACCAGTTGATCTATCTGATTTCCACCCCCACCTATGGTAAGGGAGTGTGGATACTGACCGATATTGTGGCTGTAAGGGGCTGAAATACGTCTTCTGTGTTGGGAAACTGGACTGACTGTATGATAGAGTGAGGAACTCGGCCTCAGGGTGGAGCCACTGCTCCTCTGTGTTGAGAGGAGCTGGATGAGGTGGGTATCTGATAAAGATGCTGCCCGGTCTCCTTCCATTGTCGTTATACTGGGCATGACCGACCGGAATGAGTCCCAGGTGAAGACTTGGGACAGGCTGGAGGACAGCTGGCTTTGGGAATGTTTGGGGACTTGCTGAGAACAGGGTTCAGTAGTAGTAGTTGAGTGTCCTCTGCTGTTTTAATTGGATGATATGCGAGTTGTCCCTATTGGACCAGTGTGTATATTGGCCAATAAGGAACCGGGTTGAGTAATGGATCCATGTTTATATTGGCCAAATATAGATCAGATCAGATCAGATGTTTATCAGTTTAGTTAAGCACTGTGGACAGGAGCTTTGTCCTACTGGAAAAGGAAATCGGCATCTATATAAAGCTGGTCAGCAGATGCATGAAGTGCTCTAAAATCCTATCCAACGATGCTGCGTTGACTCTGGATGAACACTAGTAGATGACCTGCCCCCTTAAACCATCACAGACTGCAGACTCAAGGACTCTTCGTTTCCAAATGAAATGCAGGAGCTCTGAGCGACAGTCCAGTTCTTTTTCTTCTTGGCTCAGCTAAGATGCTTCTGAAGCTGTCTCTGCTTCTCACAGCGGCTTGATATTACGAGTGCTGCAGTTGTCGCCCCTTTCTTGAAGAGGTCTTTCTGTGGTGGCTCTCAATCCACTGACCCCAGCCTCAGTCCAGTCCTCTCAAGGCTTTGGTCATCCCTGTTGCTCGTGCACCTTTTCCCGCCACATTTTCCCCTTCCAGTCAACTTTCCATTCATGTGCTTTGGTGCAGCACTCTGGAGAACAACCAGCAATGACCTCCTGTATGCAACACCCTTTTGTAGGAGTGGTGTTGGTATCGTCTCTGGAGAAGTGTCAGGTCATCATTCTCCCCCATGATTGTGTACTGAACCAGACGTGGTCTTTATTCTGTGTGAATCATGATTTACTCAGACTCCAAAGCCATACTGAAGAGAAGGAAAGCCAGAAAGGCTCACTCTCTCTTTCTTGTGTGTGTGCTCTCTCTCTCTCTCTCTCTCTCTCTTCTCTCTCTCTCTCTCTCTCTCTCGGTTTTGCTCTCTATGGTAAAGTGTGTGTGTGTGTGTGTGAGTGTGTGTTTAGAGGGAGGTGGAGTGTGAAGGACGAGTCAGCCCAGCTTTAGCAGCTCCACGTGGCTCTGCTCCCCCTCCGCCCCCTTTCTGTCCCGGAAGAGGAATATCCTCCCCTCTACGTTCACACCCCCTCTTCTCTTGTCTAACTCTCTCGTCCATCTGCCCCCCTGCTTTGGGCATGATGGAAAACAGCTCTGCGACAGAGACACATGCACACATGGATGCAGAGAGCGAGAGAAGTGAGGGGGGTGAAAAGAGAGAACAGGGGAGGGTTTGTTGTTAAAGAACACTAAATTGATTAGCTGAGAGGCAGCTATTAACACTTCATTTTAGTCTCTCTCTCTCTCTCTCTCGCTCGCTCGCTCGCTCGACCTCCTCCTGCTGCTTGGTGGGCGGGGTGCACATTCCAGTGCACTCGTTTCACTAGGCCTCTAGCTCTCCCTCCCTCTCTCTTTCTCTCTCGTTCAGTGTGTGTCTGAGAGTGTGTGAGTTTGGAGAGACGGTGTGTGTGTGTTTGTCTTGCTCTGCACGGCTGAGAGAGGCTGAGCTGGGCCTGCTTTCCCACTCCCGGCCCCAGGATGAGATGGCCTGCTGGCCTCAGCCTGGGGTCAGGTAGGACATGGGGCGTGTGTGTGCGTGCGCGTGAGCACGAGCACGCATGGAGGACCTCTCAGGACTGTGTGTGTGTGTGTGTGTGTGTGTGTGTGTGTGTGTGTGTGTGTGTGTGTGTGTGTGTGTGTGTGTGTGTGTGTGTGTGTGTGTGTGTGTGTGTGTGTGTGAACTCCCACAGCAAAGCTCTTTCGCTGGTTCTTCTTTGGTTGGAGTGTTGCACAAATAGTTCTGGTTTGCCATGTAGTGGCCGTAGGGAGCAGATTTTAGGAACTGAACTTGCTTAACAAAGATTTCTTAGAATTTCTGTAACAGTGAAGTGTGTGTGTGTGTGTGTGTGTGGCCTGTTTGTCGTCTTTGCAATGTGTCATCAAATATGAATGTGCAGAATCATACTGTAATCCTGAATTCTCTTGCCCTTGAATAAATCTCTCCTCCTTCCTCCTTTTCTCCCTCCTTCTCCCTCTAGATAAGGATAAGAGACCCTAATCGAGGAGGTCGGGATATCACAGAGGAAATCATGTCGGGAGGCCGTAGCGCCTCCACGCCCACACCCCCACAGCAGGCAATGGCTACACACATGCACATTTATTTACCTGCTTGTTTGTTTGTTTGTTTGTTTGTTTGTTTATTTAGGGTTCTTTCCCTGTGCCCCTATAAAGCCCCTGCATTCTATCTACTGGCTGTAGCTTCATACAGCTCTCTTTAAATGTCTGCAGACAGAAAAGACTGACAGAGCCGACCCACCTGCCCATCGAGACCCACCTCCACCTTGTCACTCTCGACCCACCCACTTACCTCACTTTTTATCAATCCTGGAGGAAAGTTTGTAAAAACGGATACAGAGGATCCGTTCTGTTCTGTTCTGTTCTTTACAAATGAATACAGAATTGTCTGCCTCAGAGGCAGGGGCCAGGCTGACCTGCTCATTTGGTTAGACCAGCCCCTTCTTCCAGACCAAGCATGTGTCTTTGGCTGTGACCTAATTGGATCGCAATTTTAGGCCATTTTCTGAGTGTCTGAATCGAAAGTGGAATTGAATACGATTTGAGAGCACCACTAAACTACTACTACACTCAACTACTTCCCCATAGTAAACATCGCAGCTCAGCATACATGAATAATATGGAATCTTGTTACTACAAATCATGGAACAAATGGAGCTGACAATATTTCCTCATATAGCCAGTGATGGTTACGAGCCATAATCAAGGATCATTCCATGATCAGCACAGAGCTTTACTAACCAATTCGAGATTCAGTCTGTGTGGGCGGAGCTTACACGCCGAGTTGCTGATGAGGAAGAGCCCGGAAGTCATCTGTGTTTCTACACTACTTGGTGAACTACGTAGCCTGTCCCCATATAGTGCAATACTAATGAGGGACTAGGGATCCATTTCTGTCTCCGTCATTGAAATATGTGGGGATGGGCGGAGTTACACATTGTACTGCAAACAACCACCGGAAAAGTCGCTCCGCTTCGCCAACATCTGTCCCTGCAGCAGAACGTTTTGTCGAGGAAACGAGAGGAAGGGACGAAGCAGCCGCAGATGAAGCAGTTGAGATGAACTGTGTGGTGAGCGAGCTCATGGTGAGGCAGGGAAGGCATTTCTAGAAGGACAGTTTCTGGTGAAGACTGCCTGCTTCAAACTGTGCCCAGAAAAGGCGACTTTATTTAGAAAGTCTGACCGCGAATAGAGTGGATCAGCAAGTCGTCCGATTATAATCAGATGTGTATCAAAGTGCAGGGATTCTGAGCTCTCCCCAACTCTGTGTTTCATATATACTGGATGTCTGTCGCTTGACCTACTATCCTGCTCCTGACGGGGACACAGCCCTCCATGTTTAAAGCAGTACAAGATCAAGAACGGATGGAACGCTCTGTCCGTTTCCGTATTAAGCGCGGAGCAGAAATGAGCCTGAGGGGAAATTCCATATTTTCCGAATTTCTGCAGCGGTTATAAATTCAGTGTTTGAGACGGAAACGTTCCTGTAGAGGGGGATTCGTGTAAACCTGATTCTAATCTAATCTGCACCTACAGTCTTCTTTCCGAAGGCCTCAGACAGTTCCTGCAAGCGGCCATGGTGAGACCACTCACTTTGACAACCAGAGCATGCTAACTAGCGTCTGCCGTTCTCCACAGTCCTCTCTAATGACGGTCTAATAATTGGCAGCTGATGTGGTGCACCTGCTTCTAATTTTACACATTCAAAGTAGTAATACATTTACAAAAGATTTCTATTTATTTTGCTTCCGGTTACCCAGAGGCACATCTTGAGAGCTCCAAACCTCCTTCTGGCATTACTATTGAAGCACAAACATCTGTGTACTCAGGAGCTTCTCACGTGGCGTTCTAGCCAAGCAGGCTGCATGAAAGCCCACATCACTGCTACATTAATGGCTATGCGGAGTGAGCAGACCGAGACATTTGGACAACCGGGTCTGCTTCCAGCTTTGAGAATGACTAGGGAAGGCCCTTGACTATTCCAGCGTGACTGTTCCGCAGTGCAGAAATCAAGGTCCATAAAGGCACGGTTGGGCGAGTTTGGGAAGAACTTCACTGTCCTGCTCCGAGCCCCGACATTAACCCCATCTAACGCCTTTTGTGATGAACTACGGACATTGTGAGCCACACCTTGTCGTACAACATCAGTATCCGACCTCACAAATGCCCTTCTGGATGAATGGGCAAAAATTCCAACCCATGACACGCTCCAACATTGTGTTAAAAGCCTTCCCGGAAGCATGGAAGCTGTTCGAGCTGCACGGGCGACTAACCCATATATTAATGCCTAGGATTTAGAATACCAGGTCATAAAATTATAGAGAAGTGTAACGTACTGCAATACTTTTGTCCATGTTCTGTTCATGTTCTGTTGATCTTCATCTAAAACAGTGTTAGAGCTTTAAGAGACAAGTAGTGATAGTGACGCCTTTGGCAGTTATCCAGGCCAGCTAGAGTTTTCTTAAGAAATTCTTCCTAAATTCCTGCCTCTGTTGATTAGAAGTCTACTAGATTATGGGGCACTAGGGTTGGTTTCCACACCCACGCATCATACTGTGAGGCTCATTTCACACATTGTCACCTCTTCTGGACCCGTCGTGCAGTGCCAATTCTGTTTAAAGAAGGAGACTCATTTTGACAGCGTGACTACCTAACAAACACCCAAATCCGACACGCACTTTGATTCCTTCACATTTGGCCTCCATGTGTACACACGCCTTCTTCTCGGTAGTGCATATTCACACCCCTGACTGTTCGTCTTCTTCCTTCATCTTTAGTCAGCGCTGTTGGTTTTAGAGGCTGGAGTCACTGCCCAGTCTAACGGTGAGAACGCCACTGCTGCTGCCATGACAACCAGAACAGGTAAAGTGTAGAACCTTAACAACCAGAATATAAACCAGTACGAGTCAGTTTAACAGGAACTATTCTAAATGTTATTTAGGATTTATGCACTCATCGTCCAAAACATAGCTGCACCAAGAAGGAAATGTGGGATTACAATGCTACTGAGAAGGAAGATAAAGGTTACCAGGAACAATAATTTTTTCAAAACTAGGCTGCTTTTTATTGCAATTTTTGGGCTACAGATATAGAAGCCGTGTCTCTTAGTTTGGCATTAATTATAAGACAAAATTCGAAAATGTCTTGGAATAGACTTTTAAAGATTCCTAATGGGGTCTTGCGATAACGTTGTTGGATGACTCCTTACCCCATATCGTTTTTCCCTTTCTTGGCTAATGGTATTCTGGTATAAATGCTTCAGTCCACTGCCACCCGAATCGCATATTGGATTAGTATGTGGGCAGCATGTCGACAAGATTGTCCCATAGACAGAGTCCTGGGAAGATGCTACCTCTTGAACCTTTGCACCGCCTGCACTGCTTTTCCAACTGTTCTCTAGTATATTTCACTTGTGCAGCACGCTACCAACACAACTACACAAGTCAGAATGGAAAGCATGTAGGGGACATCCTTATATAGTCAGTCCCCTACAGCAATCAAGCTCGTCCTGTTAAGTGACATGGAATGCAGAGCATGAAAATTGAGTCACATTTGTCATGATGTCAGACCTGCCTTCCAAGATTTGTTGATTCCTTCTGGGTGCAACTATTTTTTTTTCCATGAGTGTTTCATAAGACCTGATAAAAACTAATCTGGCTATTTTCTATCTTTCTGTTTCTGGCTATATCTGTACAGATGACCGGCTAAAGCCTGTAGTGTCCCTAGAGTTTCCCATTCTCCAGGTGAAAGCCTCCCATACCAGACTCTCCTCCAACTCCTCCTCCTACCAGCCCAATCAGTGACACAGTTGACGCCCCACCACCTGCCCTTGCTGGATGAATCCTGGCAGAACTCCTGGGCGCCTTGGCTGGAGAAGACCACTCTTCCTATACAGCCTAAAGATGTAAAACTATCTTCTAATGGTTCAGCCTCTAAGGAGAAAGGGCAGAGCAATCTCACAGTCCCTGCTCAACAGGAGCCAGCAGCCGAGTCTCCACTGCATGTGCCCGAGGAGCCACAACCTCTTTAACGGTGTTATGGGTGCCAGAGGTGCGGGAACATGCACCCTCAGAGAGAGCAGCTGAAAGAGACGTCAGCCCAATTGCTGAGCCTGACGTTACCAAGGAAGCACCACCTGTAACAGAAAAAAGCTCCTCAAGGACTATCAAAGCCACTCCACCATTTGTCAGGGAAACACCCACAGGTGTTGTTAAGGATACACTTGCTAAAGAAATCATTAAGGAGGGTCCTATTGTGGCTGGCAAGGAGTGCACAAATCCAGCTGTCAAGATGATTTGCACCCCAGGTGTCAAGGAAGCCACAACTCAGTTGCCGGAGGAGACCACTGCCCCTGATTTTAAGGAAGTCCCCATCCCTGTTGTCAAGGCCACCCCTGCTCCTGTTGTCAAGGCCACCCCTGCTCCTGTTGTCAAGGCCACCCCTGCTCCTGTTGTCAAGGCCACCCCTGCTCCTGTTGTCAAGGAGGCTCCCATCACATTTCCCAAGGTGGACCTTTTGCCCTGGCTGTTAAGGTGGACCTTGCCCTTGCTGGCTAAGGTGTGGATCTTGCCCTGCTGTTGGCAGGGATCTTTGCCCTGGGCTGTTGGCAGGACCTTGCCTGCCGGGTTAAGGGGTGGACCTTGCCCCTGCTGCTGGCATGACCTTGCCCCTGGGCTGTTGTGGGTGGACCTGCCCTGGCTAAGCAGGGTGGACCTGCCCTGCTACAGGGTGGACCCTTGCCCTGCCAGGGTGGGACCCTGTCTCCTGTTGTGGTGGACCTGCTCCCGCTGCCAGGGTGGACCTCCTGCCCGTTGCCAGGGTGGACCCTGCTCCCGTTGCCAGGTTGGACCCTGCTCCCGTTGCCAGGTTGGACCCTGCTCCCGTTGCCAGGTTGGACCCTGCTCCCGTTGCCAGGTTGGACCCTGCCCCCGTTGCCAGGGTGGACCCTGCCCCCGTTGCCAGGGTGGACCCTGCCCCCGTTGCCAGGGTGGCCTCTGTCCCTGCTGTCACAGATATCCCTCCCCCACCTGTGGTTGCAAAGGAAACCCCTGTACCAGTTGACAAAGAGACCTCTATTGCCATGGAGACTCCTGTTGTAAAGGAGATGCCTCTTCCGGTTGCTAAGCAAACCATTGAACCTCTTATTAAAGACCCACTTGCCCCTGTTCTCAAGGAGCCTTCTCCTGCTTCTAAGGAGACCCCCAAATCAGTTGTCAAGGAAACCCCGATCCCTGTGGAAACTGTGTCTGATAATTCTAAAGCCACTCCCCCATCTACGGAGGAGCGAGAGGACATGCCTCTACCACCAACAGCAGCCCCTGAAATCACTATGCAAGGTGTGTGTATACCTAGATTAAATTTGCTCCTTGATTCCCAGTGTTCTGAAGGGAGATTCTCATTGAAATTAAATGGTAGGCTAGGACTGGACTTGATCCCTGTTTGTGGAAATAATTGCTTAAATATATTTTTAAATAAATAAATGTCAAAGATAAAGTTTGACCTTTAGTTCTGTGATGGTTTTTTTTTTGTGTCTTGGTTTTGCTTGAAGCCCCAGTTCTGTAGCTGTTGGTTATAACACGGTAATGTGTTATGTATTGTGTTATTGTCTTTATAATTATTAAATTATATTAATAATTATATTATTATTCTATTCAACAGCTATTTCTGTGCCAAAGAAGAAGAGGAAGATGAAGGACCTCAACAAGAAAGAGGCCGGTGACCTCCTGGATGCCTTTAAAGAGGTGAAAGAAAATGACAGTCTTATACATAGCACAGATTTCAGTTCATTCGCACCATCACCTCTATTCACTGCGCATTTAGTCAAAGATCGTTGCTCTATATTTTCATTTCATGAAAAAAAAAAAAAACAATCAAACCTTCATCCCCCACTGAAACAGCCAACCCCCCCACAGCCTGAGTCCACACCACCTGCCAAGCTCGAACAGGAGGAGCCTGTTCCAGTGGCCCCGCCCCCTGTAGAAGAAGTTGATGAAACGTGGGAGGAGAAAGAGGACAAACTTGATGCTGAAAACATCCAGCCACAAGGCTCCACCCTGGCCACACCCACCGAGCAGAAATACCAGTACAAAGAGGGTATTTATCGTGTTAAGTGATTTGGAACTTTTACAAAGTAGTGATGAATAATAATAATCACTTTTTATTTTGAATCCAACGAGAACTTGCACCGTGTAGATTTAAATATTTTAATAATTGAACTGAACAAGGACTTTTGAAATAAAACAATAAGCAAGTAGCTGTTAAGAATAATCTTCACATATGTCAGATTTTATTTGTGCTTGTTCAGGAAGTTAATTGTCAGTTTTGCTCTGAATTCGTTTCGTTCTGCATGTTCCTTTGATTAGAACTTTGTTTAATTCTATGTTGGTTTTAATTAAAAGTTTGTTCTGCATGTTTGGTTTAATTAAAAGTTTGGTCAATAAGAACATTTAACGCATGTTTAATTCACACTTTGTTCTGGATGTTTATTAGAAATGCTTTCATTCCGTTCCACTTATTTTTACTTCATTCTACGGGTCAGTTCATCGTTGAATTGGCCGTTCACAAATTCTTTAATTACTGTTAATTATAAACAAAAGGAAGAAAGGGCTCTTTTTTATGGTACGGGCAACAACCTAACAGGTTCCCGTTCACTCGTTTTTGTTGGCAACATTAGTGGGTGGGTGTGTGTGTTTGTGTGTGTGTGGGTGGGTGTGTGTGCGTGCATGTGTTTGCCATGCATGTTTCTATGTGATGAGCCTCCTCCATTCTTCTGATCACAGACCAGTGGAAGCCTCTGAACCCAGAGGAGAAAAAGAAATACGACCGTGACTTCCTGCTGGGATTTCAGTTCATCAGCGCCAGCATGCACAAACCAGAGGGGCTGCCGCACATCAGTGATGTGGTGTTGGATAAGGTAGAAAACACACACACACACACACATACACACACACACACACACACACTCAGTGTGGCCACATATGATTGTCTGTTCTAGGAATGTGGCTTAAATGTACTAATGATTGTTACTTTAACATGAAAGAGCTGACTGACCGTCTTTCTGTCGACCTAGGCTAATAAGACCCCTCTGCGGCCGCTGGACCCCAGCAGGCTGCCCGGAATGAATATCGGGCCAGACTTCACTCCTTCTTTTGCCAACTTGTGTAGACAACCTGTAGGGGGCAGAGGGCCGGTGAGTTTTCCCTTAACATGCCTCTCATACACATCTGGCGGTTTACAGTGGTGCTTGAAAATCCATGGACCCTTTCGAATTTTGCATTCCTGCACAAACTTGACCTTCAAGCTCATTTATTTATTGAGGAAAATGATCCACTGTTATATATGTGAAAGGCAAAAGTTTGTGAACTTTTAGGATTGGCAGATAATGTTTGGGTAAATTAGCATCAGGTGTTTTCAGTTAAGTTCGGTCGGTGATGTGCTTCCACAACACGTTTCTGTGTCATGGCACGAACAGAGGAGATTTCTGAGGAGCTCAGAAGAAGAGTTGTGCTCCACCAGCAAAGATCACACCAGAAACAAGACATTTAATAGTCTTCGATGTCACCAAGGAACCCGATATGTAACATTGGATCAATTTCCTCCGTAAATAAAGGATCTTAGTTTTAGAAGGTTCGGCCGGATTTTTCAGAAATATTGAAAATTCTCTTGCTCTCTTTATATATGCATCTAGAACGTATTCACTTCTTCATTTTTATACATTTTGTTTCAGCGATATTCTAAAATTGATTCATTTTATCCCTCACAATTCTACCCTCAAAACCCCACGATGACACAGTGAGACGTTTGTTTATTCAGTTTGCTGCATTCGCAGCCTCTGGCATGACGCTCAGAACTGGTGCTCAGGTCTATCTTGTTTCCACTGATCGTCCTTCAGATGTTTCTACAGCTTGATTGGACACCTGTGATAAATTCAGTTGATTTGTACATGGTTTGGAAAGACACACACCTGTCTCAAGTCTAAGGAACTGTGTGTAGACGTCTGAGACAGGATTGTATCGAGACACAGATCTGGGTAAGGATACGGAGACATTTCCGCTGCATTGAAGGTCCCAATGAGCACAGTGTCCTCCATCATCCGTAAATGGAAGAAGTTTGGGACCACCAGGACTCTTCATAGAACCTTCCAAAAACAGGTCCCAAGTTTGTAGCATCAAACTGAAAAAGACTTGAGGCTGTAATTATATTTTTGTTTTATTTTTGAATAAATTTGCAAAGATTTTAAACAAAGTTCTGACCGTCATCGTGGGGAAAACGATTGAATCCATTTTGGACTAATGCCGTGTCATAAAATCCCTGTGAATACGTTCTAGGTGCAGTGTATGTATATGTTTATATGTAGGTTGTCTTTCTGTTTATCAATCTGTCTTCACATGTTCACGTTCTCATTTATGTAATAGTAACACTATTCACATTGTTAGCTCCTCACCTTCCAGCCCCCTGGTATGGGTGGTCCACGGCGATCTGCTCAGGGTCAACGGAAGGAGCCCCGGAAGATTATTGCTAGCGTTTCTCTGAGTGATGACATTCAGCTGAACAAGGCGGAAAAGGCGTGGAAGCCAACCCTGAAGCGCGGAGGCCGTGCCGAGGAGGACGAACCCGAGGCTCTCCGGACTCAGGAGCTCTTCCGCAGAGTCCGCAGCATCCTGAACAAGCTCACGCCGCAGATGTTCCAGCCGCTGATGAAGCAGGTGACCGAGCTGACCATCGACACGGAGGAGAGGTTAAAGGGCGTCATCGACCTTATCTTCGAGAAGGCCATCTCCGAACCCAACTTCTCTGTAGCCTATGCCAACATGTGCCGCTGCCTCATGGGGGTGAGTGAGAGCAGTCTGCATTAAAACCGGTGTTTAGTGAGGTCAGAACATAAACAGAGGGCACCTCCAGCTCTTCAGAGCAGTGTAACTTTAGAGGCTGCATCTCTGCTTGATGCCTGTCTAGTGCACTTGTAATCAGAATGAGTGCACTATAGGTCCAGTAGAAGACCATTTACATTGTTACAGTAATGTGACCTTTGTCCCAGCTGCACGACGTAGGTAGTGCACTAGATAGGGCGTAGGGTACAGTTTGATATTCTGAATGGACATAAATTCTGCATTTGTCCCTTTTTCCGCAGCTTAAAGTGCCTACCTCTGATAAGCCGGGAGTGACGGTGAACTTTAGGAAGCTGCTGCTGAACCGCTGTCAGAAGGAGTTTGAGAAGGACAAGGACGACGATGAAATCTTTGAGAAGAAACAGAAAGAGCTTGATGCTGCCTCTGTGGTATGAGGACAGTCACTACACCGAATGAACAGTGTGTTCTTTACAGGCCAGCAAGCTAGCTAGTCGTGAGAACGTCAAGAAGGGTGGGGAACTCCAGTCCTGGAGAGCCAGATTCCTGCACAGTTTTTATTTTTTTTTTTTGCTCATGCCAGCCAGTCATACCAGATTTAACTTAACTAATGCACTTGCTGGAGTTGGGCAATCAGCAAACTTTGCTGGTCTCTGGCCCTTGGTTCCCCACCAATGGTCAAGAGGCTTCTGAGAAAGGACAGGCAGAATCTGGCCAAAAGTACACTGACCAGCCTTAAGCCTTGAGGCTGGAAGGTTGCTGGTTTGGATCCCTGAACTGGCAGGGTATGACTCCACAGCTTCTCCCTGCCCACCGTGGATAAGGCTGCCCACCACTCCGGGCATGTGAGCTCACTGCCCCCTAGTGTATGAATTCACTAGTGTGTATGTGTGTGTATCACTGTGTGTGGATGGGTTAAATGCAGAGGACAGATTCCCCTGTGTTTTGTAAGCTCCTCTTAGCATACAGGAGCACTATGTTGGTCTATAATTAAAGACTGTAGTCCACCCTCATCTTCAACAGTCAGGACCCCACAGGACAACCAAAGAGCAGGTTATTGTGTGGGTGGTGGGTCATTCTCAGCACTGCAGTGACACTGATATTGTTGAGGTGTGGTAGTGTGTGTTGCACTGTGCTGCTGGAGTGCTTAAACCCCTCAGTGTCACTGCTGGACAGAGAACAGCCCACCAACCAGAACTATCCAGCCAACGGCGTCCTGTGGGCAGCGTCCTGGCCCAATGTTGATGACCAATCTGTGCAGAAACAGACGAGCTTCTGTCTCTGACTTTCCATCTACAAGGTGGAGACACTTGGCAGGAGTGGACACAGGCATCGTTTCACGTTCACTGCAGAACTTGCTTGCACGCCACTCGTTAAATGCTTGTGAAAGGCAGGTCTTGCGCAACACAAATCATTTGTAACGTTAACGTTACCATTCAGTAACGCTCAGTGGTGATGTTCTCCGTCTTCCTCAGGAGGAGGAGAAGCAGAGGCTGAAAGATGAGCTGGAAGAGGCGAAGGACAAGGCCCGGCGCAGATCACTTGGCAACATTAAGTTCATCGGCGAGCTTTTTAAGCTGAAGATGCTGACTGAGAACATTATGCACGACTGCATCGTCAAGCTGCTGAAGAACCATGACGAGGAGAGCTTGGAGTGCCTTTGCAGACTGCTCTCCACCATCGGCAAAGACCTGGACTTTGAAAAGGCCAAGGTATGAATGAGCGTAAGGGGGGAAATGGAGAAGGTGTGTTGTGATGCATTATAATTCATTCTAAGTTTAGTCAACGTTGTGGACACCTGCTCATCAGATGTTCCTTCCAAAATCAAGAACACCTTTGGGCAGCAGGTACAGCGTCCACTGTTAGGAATGCTTTAACATTGCTGTCGAGATTCAACTGTTTTCAGCCAGGCAAACATTAGTCGGTCAGGTTCTGCTGTTAGTTTCTGGAATGTTTGTCTCATCCCAAAGGTGCTGGATGGAGCTCAGAGTACCTGAATTACAGTTCCACCACCCAGTATTGGTCACGATGACCATAGACTCATGAAAAGAAAAGCTTAATTCAGTGGTCAGAATGAAAAATCTGCTTAATCCTAGACTGAAAGTGGTGAATTACCATTGGTGCTGAACTTTAGTCCAAGGCTAAGCTTAGTCCATGTAACAGAAGCCTCTCTATTGTGCATCTATAGTTCCTCAAGTCACCTTTGATAAATGTTTGGACATGCTCAAAACTGAAATAACAATCCACCCTGGTTGAAAGGTGGTCTTCGTAGAAGTTCTGAGGTATTCATTTTCTCATGATCGTCCTCTCTGCCTCTCTCTCCCCCAGCCACGAATGGATCAGTATTTCCACCAGATGGAGAAGATCATTAAGGAGAGGAAGACCTCATCCAGAATCCGCTTTATGCTTCAGGATGTCATTGATCTAAGACGGGTAATTAACATCAAGTGACCACACGACAGCCCTCAGAGGGGTCACCCCACGGTTCAAACCTAAGGCCCGAAACATCATGCAGATGCTTTGAGCCAATGCAGACTGGGTTTCACACGTACTTGCGTTATTTTTAAAGCAACACAAGCACAAGGGGCATTCTGAGCGTTGCCGTAAGGTGGGCTAAGCGACAGCAAAGTTCCTCCGGTTCCTCCAGTCAACTGTTTGATCCCATTCAGTGGAAAATCGATGTTTTTGAGCCAGCTCTTATAAGAAAATCACTGCTTTGAAACAAGGCCTTCTGAATATCCTCCGATATCAGCCAGTCCTTGTGTTTGGGATTTATACTGTATACTGTTTTGTTTAATCTGATCTTGGTTCTCAGCCAATCAGTGTACAGCACAGATTGAAATGGCGTCTAGTTAGTTTTGGTCCAGTAGAAACAGCCTCATAGACCTCCCTTCCTCGTCTATAGCCTTAGCTTGGGTGGGGCTTTTGAAGGCTAACAGAAGCTCAGCTCTTTAATGCAGGGCGACTCCTGAAGCAGAGTCGCACTGTGCCGTAGGCTGACACAAGTCTTAATTCCAGCTCTGAGACTTCCTTTTGGGAATGGGGACGAGGGTAGTTTCGTCTGACTGTGACTGACCTTATTTATAATAGATAAGAAACCTTTACTCTTAGCAGTGATCATTCCAGACTCTTCCTAGTGCTTTTCTTTCTGCCACCACAGAGCGAATTCCTTATTCCACTCTCCGGTCAAGACATGGAAAGTGTGAATGTGAGCTGTTTGCTATACTGTGGGGGTGGGGGGGTGGGGGGGTGGTGGGGTCAATGTGGGAGTGTTTGCTGTAGTAGTTGGTTTGCTTTGTCATTTCCAGTGACCTTACCCTGTGTGGGTGGTTAAAGTGTGTGTGTGGAGTGGAGTGGAGGAGTGAATTGATAGTGTCCCCAGTGGTACCATATGAACACACCCACCCACGCATGGCTTACTGGAAACTGCCAAAGTTTCATTTTTGTGGAAACGAGTCGGGGAGCAAGCTGTGTGTGTGTGTGTGTGTGTGTGTGTGTGTGTGTGTGTGTGTGTGTGTGTGTGTGTGTGTGTGTGTGTGTGTGTGTGTGTGTGTGTGTGTGTGTGTGTGTGTGTGTGTGTGGATGGACGTTGGCAGTGAATGACTGCAGCTCAGTGTGTGTCTGGTAATGTAATATGATCATTACATAACATTTTTATCTCAGTTTATGATATTATATGAAACACTTCATGGTATCACATGTAGACCTAGTGTTGTGAATGTCCCAGAATTCTTTCCACAGTAGTCTTTATTCAGTTCGGGAATCTTGTTTTTGGACCGTGTTATTGGACATCATGTCTTCTATAAACGTCCTTTGACTGGATTTCAGTCACAGTTTGTGGACAGTTTGTGGACACACCTTTTAATCAACGCATTCAGCAAATTTTGCTCCAGATCACTGACAGACCAAAACATGTTGTGCTCAAGAATATCCCTGTTTAGCACCATCCATCGACCCCTTGACTCGGAACAGTTTCCCAGTCACTGCTGTTGAAAACCTGTCCACCGCATGATGCTGCCACCACCATGTTTCACTGTGGAGTTGGCGTTCTTGGGATTGTGGTCATATGGATAGATACTCCTGTCTCTGTTTGGAAACTTTGCAGCTCCTTCAATGTTACCTTTGATCTCTGTGTTTTGGATTTTTTTTTATAACCCAAACCCGACTTGTACTTCGCAACAACTGTCCCCGACTTGTTTGGAGACCTCCTTGGTTTTCACGGTGGTGATGGTTTAGTGGTACCTCTTGGTTAATGGTGCTGCAGCCTCTGGGGCCTTTCAGAAAGTGTGTGTAAATACTGACAGAACATGTGACACTTACTCTCAGCCTGATACCTCAGCAACAGTCACAATTTACAAATTTTATATTACAATGTACGTGGTGACGATCGGAACCCGAGCACGTAACCAGTTTCCTAAAACAGTTAATTGATTGTGAACAGATTTTAAATTGGAGAGAATTTAATTTAAGGCAATCTTTTATTAACAAGTTACTTAAAGAATATCAAGGCTACAAACGTTTATCTCACTTTTAGAGTAACTGGGTTCCCAGACGTGGAGATCAGGGTCCTAAGACGATCGAGCAGATCCATAAAGAAGCTGAGTTGGAGGAGCACCGGGAGCAGATCAAGGTCCAGCAGCAGCTTCTCTCAAAGAAGGACGGGAGAGGAAGTGGAGGAGGAGGTGGTGGTGGTGGTGGTGGTGGTGGTGGAGGAGGAGGAGGAGGTGGGGGTATGGGCTCGCGTGGTGGTCCTCACACTCCAGGGCCCCGTGACCGCCCTGGCCCCGATGAGGGCTGGAACACGGTCCCCATATCCACCAAAAACCGAACCATCGACGCCTCTCGTCTCAGCAAGATCACAAAGGTACAGTCAGCATTCTCTGAATCAAGTTTTGGTTTTGGCAGGATCACCTAGGTACAATCTTGTTTCTGAACAGCCAATATACGAATACTTGCATCAGCAAGATCAAATGGACAAATACTTAATCAGTCCAGTCACTTGGGTACGATCGTCGGTATGTCATACACTGACGCAGAGGTGAGGGTCGTTCCCAAACTAGTGAGGTAGCATCACTTCGTAATAAATATACATCCTTACTGGTATAAGTTGTCAAGTATTATTTTGTCAATGAGGCTGAACACCGGTCAGTGTGCTCATGGCGAGGCAATGCGAATTATCAGAGTTCGAGTGAGACATAATGGTGCCAGATGGATGGGACATTCCATTTCCAAAGCTGTGCGGGCATTTCTCCATCCACATTGTCACGTGTACCCGGAATATACAACTTTGGCCTGATCCCATCATTGCGGGGGTACATGAAGTCCACAAAGGGCTGCAAATGCTCACCAGGCATAGTCAAGGACATGTTGAGGCAGAGAGTTGGACCCAGTCCATGCCATGAGAGTACACCTCATATCAGTATGGAACCACCTCTGCACAGTTATGGTGGTGACCCTTGGCTTCATGGTATCTGCACCAGACACACACACACCCTACCATCAGCCTGAAACAATCTGCACCAGTACTCCTCAGCCCACGCCACGTGTAGACCGTCGTTTAGGGTCCAAATGGCAACCTCATGAGGAATGTCGTGTCCAGCTGGCACCATCATGCCTTGTTGGAATTCTGATTTCTGTCGCCTTGTCATGGGATCGCTGGCCAGTGTTCAAGTCTGAGGTGACGTCACTTCATAGTGAGTTTAAATACTGATGTCCCATGACTTTCAGCCTGCATCGGCGAGGTCACCAAGGTGCAGTCAATTATCCTACCTTTTCGAATATGTAACTAGCACTTGTTTCAGCTCACAGGTCAGTCAGTTTTATCATTCTTCATCCTGATTTCACAGCCAGGAGCGTTGGACTTCAATAACCAGCTTCTTGCCCCTGGGGGTAAAGGAACATGGGGTAGCTGGGGCAAAGGAAGTAGCGGCGGGACAGGAGCCAAACCCAGCGAGGGTGGTGAGTTGGGTATCTTTTTTTTGGCACGCACATCTGATGTTGAAATCGGAAAATCCTCAAGGTTTATGTTATCAAGCCATTTCTTATCACGAGCACTTTTTCCACCGTTCAGTTCAGTTCCATCCGTGAACAACATTAATGCAGTCAATGTTCTCTGTGTTTGAACAGCCCCGGATTCTGGTAGAACAAGCACTCTGAATCGCTTCTCTGCCCTTCAGCAGCCTTCATCCTTATCCACCTCCTCTTCCTCCAACCCTGACGCAGACAGGAGAGTGCCTCAGAGGTCAGACACCACACTGCCCACTTTCACTCATCTGTCCAGCCGCTCTCCTTCCTCTCCGTAGTGCCACCATATTCAGTATTTAGTCATTGCTATCAAATGCCTAAAGACCAGGTTGAAGAGTTCTTAAATGCAGTCCTCCGTTGCTGTGGCGTGTAACAGCTTCAAGACCCGGTCAAATGATGAGTACTGAGATGAGTTATGTTCTGTTATCAGTACTGAACATTGAGTCAACGTGTGCTTTATTCTCTCGCTCTCTCTCTCAGGAACAGTTCAAGTCGTGAGCGTGGCGACCGCTTCGAGCGGAGGGACGAGCGCGGGCCAGACCGGCTGGACCGGAATCGGCCCGCGGTCACCAAACGGAGCTTCAGTCGGGAGAAGGAGGATCGCGGGGGCGAGCGGGAACAGAGAGCGGCTGAGGCTGTGCGGCGCGTGGCCAGCATGACTGATGAGCGGGACAGGGACAGGGACAGGGAGAGAGAGAGGGAACGGGAGAGGGAACGGGAGCGCAGCAGTCGAGACCGAGCCGCCAGCAAGGAGAACGGTGAGGGCAAGCTTTGCACAGGTTGTCTCAGCACTAGATGGGCAAACTTGTGGCCAGACTTCATTGGAAGCTTGTTAGAATTGTGTGGTGAGGACACTTCTGATGACTCTTCCATGAAGGTCATATTAATGCTTGTCTGCACAGTAGAACAGTGCACCAAACGGGCCTGAAATGCCCAAGCTTTTGCGTACTACTGTAATATGAGACGCCTTCTGGGAACGACGTGTTCTGTGACGTTCTCTTTATGCTGTTCTCATGCCACGGTATGTAACGAGGATCAGGTACAGTGTTGCTCAGAACCGTACCTGCACAGTTTGCAGTGAGTGTGTCAGATGTGTGAGTTTTCTTTGTGCTTATTTTGCTCCGTAGTGAGAAGAGAGCCTGCCCCGACACCCCCACCTGCACCATCTAAACCTGCACTGAGCCCAGAGGAGCTCGAGAAGAAATCTACAGCCATCATAGAGGAGTACCTGCACATCAATGACCTGAAGGTTTGTTTGATACTATGGTCAGTTATGGATCAGTGCTGCGGTTTTCAGGTCAGTGTATGGAATAACCAGGATTTATATCAGCACCCTAGTTCACATGCAAAAACGAATGTGTCTTGGGACTCACCTGAGGACGTGTACCGCTCGAAAACTGAAGCAATGCGTCCATTCCACGTAGATGATGCTTATGCGTCTTTATCCTTCATAGTATAAATTTATAATATATGCGGAGAGATCACAGGTTTGACCAGATATCACGATTAGGGAGCCAAAAATACATCGTACAAATCCACCATAAGGCAGTGAAGCCCATTCATTCACTTTTTTTTCTTTTCTTTTTTAAAAATGGCTATAATATTGTATGAGGGTCACTGTCTGTCTGTGACATTTGTGGTGTCGGTGTTTCCCTACCCTGTAGGAGGCGCTGCAGTGTGTGAGCGAGCTGAACTGCGCCATGGTGCTTTGCATCTTTGTCCGGACAGGGATCGAGTCGACTCTGGAGCGCAGCACCATCGCCCGGGAGCACATGGGCCAACTACTACATCAGCTGGTCAAAGCAGGAACACTGTCTACAGAACAATACTACAAAGGGTAGAGCAAGCTTCAAAAAAGACCACTGAGAATCAGCCCCTTAACTCTCCTGTGGTTTTTTTTAAGTGTGTGTGTGTGTTTTCCAGGCTGTTGGAAGTTTTGGAAGTGGCAGAAGACATGGCCATTGATATCCCTCATATCTGGGTGTACTTGGCTGAACTGATTGCTCCCATCCTACACGAGGGTGGGATCCCGATGGGTCCGCTGTTCAGGTAAAACCCACATTGTAGAGGTTTTGGTTTAATATGTTACCTGGGCAGTCATTCATCATTCCTGTATTAGGAATTTGGGATTTCGTGCTCGAGTATTCCTGCATTCTCAGCACAAATTTCAGCATCTGAGGTTTCCGAATGAAACCCGCGTTGAGGACTGGTGATGGTAAAATATAGCTTTTTGGCCACAATGAGCAAAAAGTGCCTTTGGAGAAACAAGACTTTAGAATTTCATGAAAGAAAACTCTTTCTAACTGTTAAGCCTGAGGGTGGATGGTTTCAGGTTTCAGGTTTGCGTTGCAGCCAGTGGCATTTAAAGAATTTTTAACTTTATTCAACTTTTAAGATAAGAGTGTGATATGGTGTGAACTCTGTCTTTACCAAAATGACCTATAAAAAAGTGGAACAGTGTCAATTTAAATGTTTTTTAGTGACCTGTCCAGTACTTAGGTTATATTTAATTGGTATCAGTAATGGTACCAGTAAGGAAAAGTGGTACTGGTTCATCCCTAACACAGTTTAATACTCTTAAGTATAATAAGCCTGACTATATAGTTGATGTGTTCTTCCGTTTTAATGGTGTGTTTTTGATCTGCAGGGAAGTGGCAAAGCCACTGGTACCGATTGGTAAAGCTGCCGACCTTCTGGCACACATCCTCAACCTGCTCTGCAAAGGAATGGTACGTAGATACGTCTGTTTTTGTGCTGTTGGTCAAAGCAGGGTGGAATGTTCTGACGCTTGGGTTCCCATCCTCCCTCTCCGAGCTGTGTTTCTGCAAGCTGTAGCGATTCTCCTCATGAGCTCAATACTTCATGATACCAGAGTCGTCTGTAGTATTATAAGTCTTGCTCGTTCTGGGTTGGTAGGACTTCCATCTCGAGTTATGCCTCAATGCAGTGCTTGAGAAATCTTTAAGCTGATTTAGAAAATTGGAAGTGGGCGTTCTCCTCCAAGCAGCAGTTTGAGACGATGTGGTGGAAGTTCATACGTTTTCTGCCTTCCAGGATCGTATGATGGGGCAGGCGTAGCTTGCTGGGAATTGGCCCAGTGACTAAACTGGGGAGAAATCTAGGAAACCCTGGTTTGGCATGCGCTATTCTTTGGCTTGGGTCAGTTTCAGATTGCTGTGGTGTGGGTTGAGATGGGCTGGCATTTGTTAGACTTCATTGATCTAACCACCAGGGAAAATCGGTGCCTATTTTACTGAAAGAATGGAAAACCACGTGAGGCAGGACATTTGAACTCTTTGTGTTCATTTCCTTTAGAGTCATAAGAAGGCTGGGACTATGTGGAGAGAGGCAGGGCTCAGCTGGAAGGACTTCCTGCCAGAGGACCACGATGTCAACAAGTTTGTGACAGAAAAGGTTTGTTGGGACACTCAGTCGAGCTAAGAAGCTCTAAGCTGGTGTGCAGTATTTGGACGCTTGCATCGCTTTTCCACTGGGCGGTGCCAGTGTAGCAGGATTGTCGACATTGCTAAACGCTTATGTTGGAGATATTGTGGAGTAGTGATACTGAAATAATGGCACTCCTTCATCCATATGTTTTAGGAGGAGCTGGGGTGGGTGAGTTGGGGTGATGGGGTGGTCATCCAACATCCTGAACACATTAATGCTCTTGTTGCTGAGTGCAATCGCAGCAATGCTCCAAAATCTAGTAGGAAGTGTTCCCCGGATATTAGAACGTTACTCCAAAATGAGAAATGAGCTGGTGTCCCAGGACTTATAGTGAGGTTCCACAGTGCACTACTCAGTGGAGAAAAAACCAATACAGTTCACCAGTTAAACAGAGGATTAAACAGTTGCAGTCTGTTTATATTTTTCCTGTGTGTGTGTGTGTGTGTGTGTGTGTGTGTGTGTGTGTGTGTGTGTAGGCCGTGGAGTATACTCTGGGGGAGGAGTGTGTGAAGAGTGGCAGTAGCAGCAGAAAATCTTTGAATTTTGCAGAGATCTCCAAACAGTTGGACGTGTTGCTGCAGGACAAGGCGGACAATCAACTAATATATGACTGGGTGGAGGTACGTGTGTGTGTTCAGTCACGGTTTACACCAGATGTCTTCCACGCCTGGATTTTGTTCTCACTTGACATATTGGCCAAGCAGTGTTTTAAAAACACTGCCTCTCACAGCTACATAAGCCCACAGCGTGGCCTCTCCACCACCATGCTTAACAGATGGGCAGGTAGGTTTTAAAATTCTGCCCCCTGAAAATATCTTTTCTTATTAAAAGGAGTCTTTCGTCCTTTGAAAGCATAAGTTATGTTAACGTTCCGAGTGCTGGGCAGTTGCTTAGAGGAGCCCATTGATTCCTCAAACCTTGTCTAAACAGCTTTTGTCATGGTAAAGCTTTGAAATGTAGACTTCCTAATGACGTCCGAGCCCTAACTACCTAATTAAGGTCCAAGATCTCCTTTCGTCCACACTCTAGAATTGCACAAAACACAAACGATGCACTTCTCTTGGTCAGAATGTTGCTTTATGCCTTTTGGAGATCAGTTTTAACTTCTGCTCACGTTTATGCTACCAGAAAGCTTCACTGGGGTGCCCAAACTTTTGCATGCCAATGTAAGTCATGCCGATCACCCCACTGCCCTCATTTCAAACTGTGCCTTGCCTTTCCCTGCAGGCAAACCTGGACGAGCAGCAGACGTCATCTAATGCATTTGTGAGGGCTCTGATGACCTCCGTCTGTCAGGCTGCCATTATCTGTGAGTAGCTTGTCCTCTCATCCTGACCGCTTAAGAAAGCTGCGATGTCGAGTGCTTACTTAGCGTGTAGTTATTTTACTGCCGAAGGCAGAGCTATTTATCTGTTTGTTTATTTATTGTTTTGGCAAGAGCACAATTGATGCAGTGTTCATTGAATATAATTTGTTTACAGCCAAAAGTCTCAGCCAACCAGAAGCAGTAAAGGGTTTTGACCTTTAACCTTCTGACTGGTTGGGAAAAATGTGAGGAACACTCAGTTTTCTCATGTTTGCAATGTCTCCAGTGTGCAGGCAAATACATTACACACGCCTGCTCCAGAGAGTCCTATTTGATTGGCAGTACTTTCTCTACAGGGGCTAGATGAGCTGTGTGTGCATTTGCACATCTGTGTCAGCAATGGGTGCAACTTACAGAAGCTTTCATTGCCTCAGTACGAATCACTATATGCTCTTTTTAAAAGTGTCTGTGTGTGTGTGTGTGTGTGTGTGTGTGTGTGTGTGTGTGTGTGTGTACGTACCCAGGTGAGACCCCATATAAGGTAGACACTAAAGAGATCTCCCAGAGGGCCAAGCTGCTCCAGCGTTATATTAAGGACGAGCTGAAGGAGCTGCAGGCACTCTATGCACTACAGAGCCTCATGGTACAGATGGAGCAACCACCCAGTAAGTGTGTGTGAGACAGACACTCTGTGTAGTGTGGGATTAGTGAGGAGGGTCTTTAAATCAGTGTCTTTTTAGTGTATTAGCTCAGGACTACAGTGGAGTTCATAAATAATCAGTTCACTGTTGGTGTAGTCAGGTAAGTGTATTGGCACAAGGCTATACCCTTAGTGCCCAGTTGGCATACTGACCTGGGGCCAGAGTGTTCGAGGGCTCATTGGAAGGGTTGTGTATTCAAAATGGTTCACGAGTTCAAACGCATTTCAGAAGATCTGCCCTCGAATATCCCAAAACATCGGGGAGGTGTTCACAAATACTGGAAAATCAGTTGATTTGACTGACTGTATCAGAGCTGGAGACCCGGCGCTTTCCTCGGAGCGAGCTGGCTGTCCAGCGAGGATGCAAATTGGAAAAGAGGCGGTGGTTGACGTCTTATGTATCGGATATTCAGTTCGAGTATTTCCTCTGCGTGCTGGTCAACAGTATATATTCACATGCACATCTGTTTCTCAACAGATCTGTTGCGAATGTTCTTCGATGTTCTGTACGACGAGGATGTGATCAAAGAGGAAGGTTTCTACAAGTGGGAGTCCAGCAAAGACACAGCGGAACAGCTGGGCAAGGGCGTTGCCCTCAAGTCCGTCACCGCCTTCTTCACCTGGCTGCGGGAGGCCGAGGATGAATCGGACAACAGCTAGATCTCTGGCTCCTCCCACTCGAGGAATATAGGATTTTCTTTTTTTTTTTTTTTTTTTTTTTTTTTTTTTTTTTTTTTTTTTTTTTGTGGAAAAACATTTGAATCAGAAGTAGAAATTCCACCCGGAATTAAAGATGGATACTACAAACAAAAGAAATGAACTTCTAGTGAAGGATGCTATTTTGGATTGATTTTTAATTTTTTTTCCTTTTCTTCCGTTTAATTTGTTTGGCGCTACCGAATGTCTCTATGGTCGGAATTGCTGATTCTTAAAAATTTCAGTTCGAGAGAGGATAAGAAGCCTTAGGTGCTGTGGGAGACTTTGTTCCGTTTTCACTGTTCGATTTGCTACTTCCGATTTCTTCTCCCATCGATGTGGTGGATGTTGAAGTTGTTGATAAATGGAGGAAGAACGGCAAATTTCCGCTGCGACAGTAAAGGACTCCTGTTTATGGAAAAGCTGCTCAGAGTTCTATTTTTTTGAATTCCTACATGCACCGTGTTCGGATGCTCTGTATCATGTGCTATGTATGGATGGCATGTGACGCACAGAGTTCAACGGTATATCGCTCTTGCAGAGGGGAGCGGTGGCTGTGATTTTTGCTATTTCTCCTCTGTATTTGATTTAATTTTTTTTTCTCTCCACAAGTGTTAGGGTGAATGAAGTGGAGCGTGTGGGGGTTTTTGTGTTGTTTTGTTTGTTTTTGTTTTCTGAAATGACAAAACAGAAAAATAACACGCAAAATGCAAAACCTGCTCCCGAGCCTCGATTGGACAATACAAACGGTTGGGGTTGAGGTGAACCACTTCCTCTCGGACTCCAAGGAATCATGGGGGAGGCAGGCGTGAACTTTGACTTTTTTTTTTCTTTTTTTTTTTTGCTGCTGCTGCTGCTGGGGGCGGGGCTACACCGCATTACCCCCATAACCCGTCTGGTTTTACCTTCTCCACTTCAGAAAAAGAAGAAAAAAAGACTAATTGAATGACGTGGAAAAGATTGGGGGGTTACTTGACCCTCCGCCTGTAGTGCATTTTAAAGAAAATCAATACTAAAACTTGAATCTATTTAGAGATCAACTTTAAAAAGAAATGACAAAAGTATTAAAGTTATAAAAGCCAAAAACAAAAAAAATGTTAAACAGTACGAATCCTTAAAGGCCTTTTCAGCTACCTGGGGTGAAAATGCATTTCAGGAGAGTTCTGTAAATAAATATTTAGAGTTTTTTGTTTGTTTTTATTTTTCAGTAATAAATAATGCTTACTTTAATGATACGATATTTCTTTTTTTTTTCCCCGTTTTCTTTTCTCTTTCCGCCAGTTCTATTTATAATCTGTTGGCTCTCCGTGGTTTAGCTGCCCCGGCTTGTTTAATTATCCTCCTCGAGTTTCTTCATTACAACCTTTTTTGTAAATATTTTCTTTTTTTTCTTTTTTGCTTTACTTTATTAAGTATTTAATTAAGAGAAATTACTTGTTTTCACATCTGAAACTGGAAAAGATAATAAAGAACATTGCAATAAAAAAATGAAAAAAAAAAAAAGCTACAAATATGGTGTGCAGTGTACGATTATTCCTAGTATGATCATATCACTCCAGTAACTTTCCTTTCCTGTATTTGGTTTCTTAAGCCATATTTGGGGGCGTCTTAAAAAATTCAGACAGCAATAAAATCCAGAGGATTAGCAAGTTGTTTGACTCCTTGTTCAACAGATGCGTTTACAGGGTAAGAGACACCAGTTCAAATAACAACAATGTCAGTAATTACAGCCTCAAGTCTTTTGAAGTTTGATGCTACAAGGTGGGCACCTGTTTTTGGGACGTGTCTCCCATTCTTCTTTGCAGAACCTCTCAAGCTCCATCAGATTGGATGGGGAGTGTCGGTGCTCAGCCATTTTTAGGTATCTCCAGAGATATTCAATCGGGTTCAAGTCTGCCTGGACCACTCAAGGACATTCACATAGTTGTCCGAAGCCACTGCTTTGTTTTCTTGTCTGTGTGCTTAGGGTCGTTGTCCTGTTGGAAGATCAACCTTCATCCGAGTCTGACATCCAGAGCGCTCTGGAGCAGGTTATCATCAAGAAAGTCACTGTACATCCAACCCTGACTAGTCTCCCACTTCCTGCTGCAGAACAACATCCCCACAGCATGATTCTGCCACCACCATACTTCACTGTAGGAATTGTATTGGCTTGGTGATGAGCAGTCCCTGGTTTCCTCCAGACATGATCCTTGGCATTCAGTCCAAAAAGATCAGTCTTTTGTTTCATGGTCTGAGAGCCTATTAGGTAAACTTCCCAACTTTGATTGAGGCCACTGTGCTCATTGAGACCTTCAATGCAGCAGAAATTGTCCTGTATCTTTCCCCAGATCTCTCTCAATACAACCCTGTATCAGAGGTCAACAGACAGCTCCTAAGACTTCATGGTTTTGTTTGTTATCTGACCTGCACTGTCTACTCTGGGACCTTATATAAACAGCTGTGTCTTTCCAAATCATGTCCAGTCAAATGAATTTACCACTGGTGTCCAATCAAGCTAGTATTATAGTATTATTTTTAATACATTTGCAAAGATTTCAAACCAACATCTCATGTAGAATTTAGAGGGAAAATGAATTGAATCCATTTTGGAATAAGACTGTAAAATTCAAAAAGTGAAGCTATGAATGCATGATTGGATCCAGCTTTAGTATGTTCATGAATTTTAATGAAAATAACTTTCACATAATGCAAAGGGAATCTGAATTTTAAAAAATTATTAATTTAACATACAACATAAAACAGGACATTCAAATGGAAAATGATGAACCTGTGTATCTAAGCAACTTCGGGAATTCTTAAAAACGATATATTCCATTATACAAAATATTTTCAAAATTCAACCAAACAAACATATGGCCCATTTCTTGTGTACTCATCTACTTCCTGGTGGTCCCAGCAAGGTTATAATTCATCCCTTTCCTTCATTACTGGTTGGGCTGGTTGAGGCTGCTCTGGCTGCCCAGCAGATTTTGGAGCTCAGTGGCCTCTGGGGTCTCCATGGCCCTGCGCCTCGTTCTGCTCTCTAAGAAGGTCTCCATGGGAGGGTGTGTTTCGGACCCATGTACCCTCACTGATTCCTCAAAACCTTTTTGGAGCTACAACAGAAAATGTTCAACTTTGTCAGATCATTTATGAAACTGGTGGAGAACTGGTTATACAAACTGGATGTTCACACCTGGATCTGAAGGACCAGAGTGCAGCACAGGTTTGATTGGGGCAATACAAGAGCAACTACAATCTACTACAAAAATCAGACATCGCCTGCTCATTCATCCACCGTCAAACCAAAGGAACTCAGAATTACAACTGATGAGGGCTGGCAAGTCAAAGGAGTGCGTCATGGTATCAGACCTGTACTTTCAACTCCCTTATATACGTATGTCAGGTTTTGTTTTGTTTGTTTGTTTGTTTGTTTGTTTGTTTGTTTTCACTTTTGCACAGTATCTGTTTCTGATTGAATTCATTCAAGCAACAAATAAATGTTTTATTTGGAGGTAAACCATGAAATATAAAAGCCATATCACCTATAAAAAGCCTCACTTTGTTTTTGACCAGGGATACAACCAAACTGTGGACCCCCAAGATTCTTGATGACCAGTTTTAATCAGCCATGTCAGCTTCATTATCCATAAAATCCCCCTTGAAATATATACACTTGAATTCATCACCTGCTGTACCATTATTCTCGCCACTACACTACATGCCCAAATGCTTCTGGACACTTCTAATGATTACATTCAGCTAGTTTAAGTTATACCTATTGCTGACACAAATGTGCAAATGCACACACACAGTACGGCCAATAGGATTGGACTCTCTGGAGTAGATTAACATGCTGCACCAGGCCTAGTGCCAGGGTTGGGCTGGATATAATCTGGCTGGTGGATCATTTTCATTTCACAAGTCAAGTATCTCAGCATAACGGTTTAGAAGGGTTCCAGCCAAGATCAGCTCATTGGTCTGAATCTAGTCTTTGATGAAGGTGTAGAGAATGGCAACCTGTGCTGTATGTGCAGCTATAAATATTGCTTGCAGTGTGACTCACCTCTTGGCGTGACACCACCCCGACAAGTCTGCCAGCGCTGGTGACGTACGCAAGATCCAGTCCCATAAGTGAGAAGATACTGTGGACCTGAACGATCCAAAGCAGAGAAAAGAGGAGTGTTATGACACATTCCATGTGTATTGAGTGAACCGTTTTAATGGTAGAACATCAAGCACACACTGGAGTTAGATCTGAGTACACAAAAATATGCAAATCTGAACCAATATCTAATTAATTGATCATTTTTTGTCAACATTCCAAAGAGCTCACTGAATTCCACCATCAACGGCATACTAGGTGTGAGTGATTGACGTAAAGTACACCACCACTGGACACCACTGGACTGGAAGTAGTGGAAACGAGTCCTGTGGAGTGAAAAATCATGCTTCTTCATCTGGACGTGTGAGGGATGAGTCTGGGTTTGACAAAGGCCAGCAGAACGTCACTTGTCTAACTGCAGTGGCAGCTGTAAAGTTTGGTTGAGGAGGGATAATGCTATAGGGTTGGTTTTCAGAGCTTGACCTAAAGGCCTCTTAATTCCAGTTAAAGGAATCTTACAGCTTCCTCTGACAATTTGCAATGGACAATTGCATCCTTCCAACGTTGTGGAACCAGTTTGAGGAAGGTCCATCCAACACGTCTGGGATGAACTGGCCCACTGGCCCTCTCATCCAACATCCGTGACTGACCTCACCACTGTTATTCTGTATTAATGGGCAAACAGGGACCAACAGTCCAGTTATGACTTGGACTTATAACTGATAAACTGTTGAGAACTATTACATTTTGATGGAGTGTTTATCAGTCAGCCAATCAAATTGAAGAGATCTTAAGAAGCACTTTTTGATCCATAGTACACACACCTTTTTCAAAGATGTACGTTCCACTAGCTGGATGGAAGCAGGATCAATCTTGCAGCTGTTTAAGTCGATCCTTTTCTCAAGCTGCTGCTCCTCCCATTCAAGAATCTGCACCAGGAGAAAGGGACATAGATCATAGCCATTGTCAACATCTTTGACAAGGATGAATAAGCAAGTGCCCCCTTGTGGACTAACAATGTATTGTTAATGTTTCTGGGACTTTCCAATGGGGCTTTCCTTAAATTTTGTCCAGTAGGCCCTACTGGAGGTTTACTTGCAACAATTAATTGGCATACACAAAAACTCACCTTTCACTCTGGACTAGACTGAGAAACACGAAAGTAGTAAGTCTGGTGTATTGGCAGTGACAGTGACAGTTGGGCCAACTGTGCTTGGCCCAAATCAGCATCTTATTTGCCCACGGGACCTCCCACTAAATGCGACAAACCCCAAATCAGAGATCTCCCCATATGGATCTAAAGCCCACCTTATTTGCTTTGAGAACCCCCGCTGTGACTGGCCTCACTCACCACTTTCTTTGTTCTGGGACCTTCTCTTGATTGTGATTGTCCCAAATCACCACCTTATTGTTCTGGAGACCTCCCCCAAATGTGATTGGCCCCAATCACCACTTTGTTTCTTCCTCACTTTGATTGGCCCAAATCACCATTTCATTTGTCTTGATACCTCCCCCTGTTTGACTGATTGGAGTGAATTCTTGCAGCCACATGAATCCTTTGTGGACAAGGTTGCTGGCCCCTGGACTAAGGCATCACCAAAATTAGACTCCCCCTCAATGCAACATTGGCTACCTTTACATGCACCCTAATCATCGGTTAATAATCTGACTAATTGCTCAGTTGGAACAGAATACGTCCGTTCTGATTACTATTTCTAGTCTATTGAACTATTGTTCCAAATCGGAACGTTTAAGACCATCCTGCGCATGTGCATTTGTGTCGTAGCAGATGTTCAACGTGAAAGTTCACACAGTGGATTGCCTGCAATGTGCATGTAAACACCCAGGTCTGATTGGACTGGGGACAATCTTTACATGTAAATGTAGCCACTGATCGCTGGAAATTGAGGCCATGAAAGGTCACACATTGTGTGGTCACCTCTCTTTTGGTCATGGTATCTTCAACATCTGGGTCATCCTAAAACGAAAGACACCATCAGTATTTCTGGTTTTCCTGGCAAATCCATTGCACTCATGAAAAGATCTAAGAGCAATATTGCACAATACAAGTCTTCCTCTCCAGTAGGACAAGCCTCTTACCTCCAGTCCTTCCACTATCGAATGGGAACACAGGAGATTCTTTAAGGTAACGTCTGAATCTTGGAAACCTTAAAGGTTAAAGAGAACATTTAGGTGATTTGAAGTAGGAATTTCCTTGGCTAACACTAATGCAAGGCCACACCACAGCTCTTAAGCTGCACAAGCTCTGCCTTTTGCGCCATCACTATCAATCCAATACCATCCAGTATCAGATCAGATGGACTAGAAATCCAGAAAAGAAGAGAAATATACATGTCTGACTGCAAAGCATCAGACAAATTTAGCAATGCCTAATTCTAGAGATCGACTTCTCTGAAACGCTGATCTAAGGGTTCTTTGGCTCTTCTGGACCTAAGCCCTTCCACTGAGAGTTCACTCTTGGAACCGGGCTGCACCTTGCTTAAAGTGTGAATTGGATGTATTCCAAGCTATCCTCTTTCTTGTTTATTCTAAAGTTGTAAGAAGAAGTGACAGTTTGACACTTCTCAACCCAATCCAGGATTTGCAATCTAGTAACCAACCTTCAACCAACCTCAGTATGGAAGCACCAATGGGCAGCAATCAAACAAACCCCAAACCTAAGTATTCTGTCCAGTTAAATGACATCTGTCTGAAGACTCTAGATCCAGCTTGGAATCATTCTCTGTCGTACGACCAGGAGTAGGATTGAGCACTCCAGGGCTACAGTATCCTGACCTGGAGGGACATTGCACAGGACAGACCGTAGATGGAAAGAGGAGGCTGCAGGCCATTTGACAGCATCGGAAGGAACAAGCAATGATTGGAAGAAAGGCTTACCAGAAAGAAGACCCAAGCACCAGCCACCACTGCGTAGCCTTGTCCACCTTGCAGTGTACTCTGTGGATCCTGGATCCAGCCATCTGGAGATCCACTAGGACAATCACGCTCAAACTTGAGTGATTGTTTTGTGCAGGTGAAATACAACATTCCTTATGCTCCATATTTCTGTTCCGGTGTTTGCCTGAGTGAGGTGTGCAATGCATTGAACCCAAAGAGTGAAATACACACTCCCTGTAAACCCTGAAGACTGAAAATCTACATTTTTGTTGGGTCTCCCTTCAAGGACAGGATATGGTATACTGTATATTACTTATACAAACTCATTGCAAAAATAGTTGCACCCTGAAGGAATAAGAACACAGTAACTGACTGACTATATAAGGCTGTCTTCAAAAGCAATTTGAGGAATTTGCGCAGTTGGACGAGATTGAGAGGGGTCTTACTGAAGGGGTCTGGGAAGTGGGCAGGTCTTATCAAACTGAAAACTGTGCACCCTACTGGTCCTGCAGATGGGAGCAGTGGACAAAAGAAGTTACACCTGCAACCTTATAGGGTCTGGGAGACTTACATAAAGCATGGAGAGGGAGAACTGACAGATTGCCTGACATGAGTGGAGTGACTCCACAGCAATGATTGCAGACATTCAGTGAGTAGTGATGCCCTCCATGAGTCACCCTGTTAGTGCCAGCATCGTTGGCAGATGGCTGCATGACACAGGACTACGTTGACGTATATGGTTCAAGTGAATGCCCTTAACACGTCATTGTTGCCAGAATATTTAATATGCATGGGATGAATTATTACAGTGCATCACTAGGAGCCTCTACAACCCCATTCAGAGATGCCTGGCAGTTAATAAACATGGTGTCCCAATGCCATACTGACAGACACTACGTCTGTGCCTGTCAGATTATTTATTGTTCCTGGTAACCTTTATCTTCCTTCCCAGCAGCACTGCAACCTCACACCTCCTTCTGGATGCAACTATTTTTTGATGACTGTAGTAAGTAGGTCATTGCACTTACATAGTAAAGTGTCAAAATATGATCTGTGATGGTGCACAACATCTGCCACCTAACGTTGACTGAAGCTGCACCAAGTATCTTTCTTTAATGTTGAGAATATTATAGGTGGTATAATAAGAAAGGGTTGATGATCAGTCATAATTATGTGCACTGCAATATGCAAAGTGTGTGTGTGTTACTTAAACAATGGTGGTACTTAAACAGGCATCTCTGTACCTCCCTCCACTGGTCTTTTGAATGAGGTAGAGAAAGAGTGTGCTGTTCTAAATGAGGCCCCATCTTTAGATACCTGAAGAACACACAGAAACATTGCAAACATTGAGCATTATGCAATAATGGTGTGTGTGTATGTGTGTGTGTGTGTGTGTGTGTGTGTGTGTGTGTGTATATGTGTGTGTGTGTGTTTATATGTGTGTGTGTATGTGTGTGTGTGTGTGTATATATATACAATTTCATACACTTATGTTTAGCAGGCTGAAGCCTGTCCTCAAGAGGACACTTTAGCAGTAGTTCAAGTGCGTCCTATGAGTGGTCACTTGCCCATGGAACTACATCATCCACCAATTATACACCAAGTTTGTCAGCCACTGATATATTGTGAACACTTACTGACCAGCTCAGTTACCTGAACCAGTCCTGACATCCTGGTTTACCTTCAGGTTTTGATCCTCGCTCTGAGAGCCCTCAAGGAGGTACCTCAGTCGCCGGGGACGTCCGAGCTGGTGGGACAGCAGAGCCTGCAGCTGATCACGGTTAATAGAACCCAGCAGGATCATCGACTCTGGAAGACAGAGGGATTGGACTTGTTATAAGACTACTTCATCCTCAACTCCCCAACTCATCCCATCCAAAACTACTGGATGGTGCACCATCATTCCAAAAAACACAGTTCCACTACTCCACAGCTCAGTGCTTATGGGCTTATACCCCTCTAGTCTACACCTGGCATTAGGCCTGGTGCTAAAAGGTTCATGTCTGTTTACTTGCTCCAGAGAGTCCTGTTGTAATGGGAGTAACGCTCTATAGGGACTAGAGATACTGTGCGTACATTTGCACATCTGTGTCAGCAATGGGTGCAACTTAAAGTAGCTGAAATGTATTTAGTAGGGGTGTCCGAAATCATCGGGACACACAATGTACCTTCAGACTTCACCAGAGGGAACGTCTCATGCTGTTGTCTGTGCAGGACATTGTAGAGGTCCCTGTAAGTGCTGTTTAGAGTTATATACTTCACATCTTTCACCATGATATCCTCCACCTGAACTGTAGGTGTCCTACAGAGAGAGTGAGAGAGAGCAAGAGAGAGAGAGAGAGAGAGAGAGAGAGAGAGAGGAAGTGATGGAGAAATGGAAGATTCCTTCATTATTATGGCAGCTACTGGAATGAAGCATTAACTTACACCGATCAGCCATAACATTAACCACTGGTCATTCTTGAAGTTGATGTGTTGAAGCAGGAAGAATGGTCATGCATAAGAATCTGAGCCACTTTGACAAGAACCAGAGTAATGTTCTAGATGACTGGATCAGAACCTCTCCAAAACATCAGACAGGTCTTGTGGGATGTTCCCAGTATGCCGTGGTCAGTACCTACAAAAGCTCTCCAGTGAAGGACAACCAGTGCATTATGAATGCTCATTGAGGTCCCACCTCACAACTGGCAGGACTTAAAGATTCTGCTGTAAAGTCTTGGTGCCAGATACCACAGGACACCTTTAAGGGTCTGGTTGAGTCCATGCCTTGAAAAGTCAGACCTGTTGTGGTGGCACAAAGGCGACCCACTAAATATTAAGTAGGTGGTATTAATGTTATGGCTGATTGGTGTATATTTACAGTATATTCAGTTCCTATAATAGTTAAAATGACAACACAGGCACCACCGAATGTCTGCATGGTGAAGAAGGCACAACAGCAAAAGTCTCCCACTGCACCCACCAAGACTTTGTCCCACCGCGCCCACCAAAGACTGTTTCCCACTACTTTCTCACACTACAGCTACATCTAATTCTATACCCAGTGCATGTAAATATAATGCAAACAATTTTTTATAGTTTTTTCTATCTATATGTCACAAAACCGTGATGGATGGTGATGTTCTCTCACTTTTCATGGCCCCAGGTGGTCTCTGTGGGGTAAGGCAGTTTTCGGATGCGGATAAGAGAGTCGTACAGGGATGGCTGTAGACACTGGGCTACGCAGTTTGCCACTATTACGGAGAAAATGGTGGGGAAAATGTAGTTGATCTGACCGGTCAACTCAAAGACTATCATCGCTGTGGATACAGTGTGAGTGGCTGCCCCAGACATCGCAGCTGCACCTGTAGACACACAGCCAAAAACAAGATGTGACACACAAATGGCGGTACTGTTTCATGTCATTGGTGTAAAAAATATCAATTGTGCAGTATTCAGGACTCAACCATCACACCTCCCGAGTTCTGGAACAATGTCTCAAGGACAATATAATCATATATGGACCTTTTTGGACAATACAGGCCATATTAGGTCGGACCTAACACTGCTTTCTAAAGCAAGAACCAACTGTTAAGCATGGTGGTGGTAGTATGATGGTTTACGGATGCTTTGCTGCATCATGATCTA
Source organism: Acestrorhynchus altus (assembly GCA_034509495.1). Taxonomy (NCBI): domain Eukaryota; kingdom Metazoa; phylum Chordata; class Actinopteri; order Characiformes; family Acestrorhynchidae; genus Acestrorhynchus; species Acestrorhynchus altus. Next base: position 26,809,721 of record CM067517.1, on the reverse strand, counting down.
CATACTGGCTTCCAGTGAAGAAATTTGGAATTCTGCTTAGTCAGATTTTGGGCACTACGTGGACAAAGGTATTGGGACGCCTGCTCATTCATTGTCCAGCTCTGTGAGACACATGAACAAATACAGGAAAGTGCAGTGTGTCTGTATGTGTGTGTTTGTTACCTGCTACTGCATAGCTTCCTGGTACTGGAGTGTAGAGGGTGCCGTTGGAATGAACCCCTGGAGGTAAAACCACAGCTGCCACTTCACCAACCAATCTGCCGAGGCCTGCACCTGTTCAAACCAATATATATATATATATGTGTGTATTCAACTCTCTCTCTGTATCACACACACCAACACCACCATATAAACACATGCAGTATACACACTCACCAATGACGAAAGCTGGCACGAAGGCTCCGCAAGGTATAGGCATGGAGATGGCCACTGCAGACATGAAGAACTAAAGGGAGGAGAGCTGAATGTAAGTCATATTGTCTCAACATCTATGTGGAACCCAAAATGTACACTATATGTCCAAATGTTCATGGCCACTCCTTCTAATTCAGCATTTATCTACTTTAAGCTGCACCCATTGCTGTGCAAATGCACACACAGAGCTTGTCTAGAACCCTTATTGAGGTATTGCAAACAGGTATGGGCTAGAGGGGTATAAAGACCCCCATAATTTAGCTGTGGAGCAGTGGAACTATGTTCTCTGGAATGATGGAGCTCCATTCTGTACTTTAGGGATGGGGAGTTGGAATGAGGCCCCTCAATCCCTCTTGGAGCTCGTATAAGAGTGGTTCCCTTCAGATTGCTTTGAACTTGGCTGATATGGGTGAAGTTGTGGAGGATGCTGACCTTCATGACGAAGGAAATGGCAAGGGTGCCGAAGACGTTGACGCGCGGATGTCTCCAGGCCACGGAGTAGTCCGAATGGTCAAAATGTTCCTCCTTTAAGTGCTTGGACCACGTGTTGTTGTCAAAAAGGGCAATCAGGGTTTCCCTCTGTGTCAGCTATGTTCAGGACAGGCAAACAGAAATAGACAATTATGACATGAAGCATAAAGAAAGTGTTCATAATGAGCCCCACATAGCAAACCTCTTAGCTTTTGGAGCTCAAGACCAATTTTGTGGGATGTTTTCATAGTTTGACAAACTTTAGGAGACAGTCAGACATACCAGAGATCGTTTTTTTCAGGAGATACTAAACAACTCAAATTTGTCTTCATTACAAATAATATACTGTATATATTAAACATAACAGCACTCGATCAATACCAAAGTATGTGTGTAAAGAACATTGCAAACGTAAGCTCATTTACAAAAGTGCTTCTTCTATGGCAGGCGTCAGAACTCCAAGTTTTAGACTGATAGTCACGATCTCTGTGACCGGGGAGACCGAAATACCGGAAACTGAAGCTCAAAGTATTGAGCTTGTTTTAAATCAATACTCTTGGTTCGCAGTGTTTGGCTCAATAATGCACAAAACATGTTTTTTTCCAGCTTGTTTAGCAAGCTGATTGGTTCTTTTTGCTGAAGGGTGGGACTTTATCTGTTATTATACTGCTGTGGAGCAGTGAGAGGGCTGGAACTGCATGTTGCCGACCGCTGTGGCATCACTTAACGAACGCTGTAGCATCGTGTAGCATTTATAAGACTGTAATCCCAGAGCTGGCGTAGTTTTGAGAGTGCAGTGTTTACCTGGCCTGCCATGAACTGTCCAAATCCAGGGGGAAAGGTCAGGGTGGCAATCACAAGAGTGACCAGAGCTGGATACAGCACACGCCTACACACGCACACACACACACACACACACACACACACACACACACACACACACACACACACACACACACACACACACACAAATATATATATATATATATATATCCCAGTAGAGATTTACATACATATAGTAATGTTTTAGGATTCACACACACACACACACACACACACACACACACACACACACACAACACACACACACACACATACACACTCACGTCTTGACAAGGAACTTGCAGATGGGTCTGGGACTCCGAATGATGCGGACCATCACACCGTTCATGAAGACAAAAAATGCTCCAGCAAGGCCACTCAGTACACTGAGAGAGGGAGGGAGGGAGGGAGGGAGAGAGAGAGAGAGAGAGAGAGAGAGAGAGTTACAATTTCTCTACACTTTTTGAAATAATGAAAGACGCTTCAGATGGTTCTTTGAGTGATGCCATAGATAGGTTGAAGAAACACACACACACACACACACCCACACACACACACAGACACACACACACACACACACACACACACACACACAAACACACATACATACCCCAGGGCAGAGAAAGACAGAATCTCGAGAAGCTCATAGGGATAGTCCTGGCGGAACCACGTCTTAAAGAGAGGAGTGACAGTTTCTGTATGGAAATAAACATCTGTTCTTTATTATTATATAATAACACTGTTATTACAATATATAACAGTCATAGAACACTTTAGCTATTTATAAATATGCAGAACCTATATATGTTAACTAGAACAAGACAGCAATATATTACGTTAATAACTATAACAAATATATTGCTAAATTAAATTTAGTCACGAAGAACAATAGTTTTCTAAATGTTCTAAATATTAGTTTAGTTTTCTAAATATTTACTAAATTTATACATGATTTTTCATCATTTTTAATAATTTACAGGATAAATAAATACAAAAAATTTGTTGATTCCCCTTCTAATGATTGCATTCAGCTACTTTAAGCTGCAAACTTTGCTAAAACAAACGTGCAAATGCGCACACAGCTTGTCTAGTCCCTGTACAGAACTACTGCCAATAGAATCCATGCATAATGCCAGGCAGTGAGAGGGGTATAAAGCCCACCAGCACTGAGCTGTGGAGCAGTGGAACTGTCTTCTCTGGAATGATGGAGCTCCTTCTAGTACGTTTGGGATGAGTTGGAGAGGTGGGGAAAAAGTAATGTAGTAAACATGCATTCTGGCAAAGCTCTTGTGGCTAAATACAATCAAATTCTCATAGCAATGCTACCAAAATATAATAAAGAGTAGTGACAGTTACTCCAACAAGAGCAGGGTAAACTTTTTTAATACCCTTGATTTCAGACAAATGAATGTGCAAGTGTCCCAATACTTTCGTCCATATAATGTATAATACAATGGTTTATTTTTGAATGCGTAGATTTTTTAATAAAAAATGAATTAATAATAAAAATAATAATAATAACAGTAATAGTAACAACAACAACAACAACAACAACAACAACAATAATAATAATAATAATAATAGCAACAACAAACCGAACTGTCCGCTGCACATTGGCAGTAGTCTGAACATGAAGGCACTGATGGTGGCGGCGAAGAAAGCTTTCCAGTAGTCTCTGACTAAAAAGAATGATGAAGCTACTTCTATACTGTACAGTACACCTGCAAAACACACACACACACACACACACACACACACACATTGCTTGTATGCTTGTAAGACAGGCAAACCAAAACCCCTATATACTGTAAGTGCCTGCTGTAAAGGTCCAGATGGTGAGGCACTGTTCCACTGTGCTTGCATAAACATAATCATCGTGGAAGCCATCTGACGGAAACCTTTTCTGTGCCATTAAACAAAATGCATAAATTGGCTGCAGGCACAAATATGTTCTCACCTCCTATTGGAGATCCGAAACAGCAGGCCAGTCCAACAGCGCAGCCAGATATCACCAACTCAATCTTCTGTGAGTCTTTCTAACAACAAATAGAAATGAAAGCACCTCATTGGTTTCTCATTAGTACTGACGAGACCACATAGGCAAGTCTGGACTGACTGCCATCAGTTGCATGACATTGTTTACACAAGTGTTTACAATAAAAACAAGAAGCACAACTCATATCTGTATAAAAGGCCAAACAATGAATCTGACTTTTATAGATCTGACTTGGGACTTTCCTCAACTAATATCTGGGACAGTGACATCATCAGCCCCGCCCCCTCTTTCTGATCAGTCAGAGTCTGTATGCAGGTTGTGCATCAGCCCCGCCCCCTCTCTCTGATCAGTCACAGTCTGTATGCAGGTTGAGCATCAGCCCCGCCCCCTCTCTCTGATCAGTCAGAGTCTGTATGCAGGTTGAGCATGTACAAACGTGCTCTGGAAGCTGATTTGGCATTTAAACCGGGATTTAATTCAGATTAATTAATAATTAGAGAATACAGAATAATGAGATACAACTTTATCTTGTTTAGGATATGATATATGATATGATATGTGTATCATGACTGTAGATATGAAGCCTAGAAAGCGACATGTAGCTGCCTGCAAAATCCAGATCTCGGGTTCCAAGAGTTGAAGGCTCTGTGATGCGTGTCACCATGGGCTCTTATGGATTTACTTCATTATACAACAGATACTTTTAATTTATTACTTAAATAAAGTAGTAAGTATATAGTAATACTGATAAACATAAATTAAGTTACTTAAATAAGGTCATATTTATTTTATAAACTTATTTAGGTACTGTTTAAACCAGCCATTAGGGGTGTAGTTTGTGCACTTCTGGCCCGGATAAATGGTGAGGGTTGCGTCAGGAAGGGCATCCGGCATAAAAAGGGACCAAAACTATAATGAGGATCATAAATATGATGATCCGCTGTAGTGACCCCTAAAGGGAGCAGCCGAAAGAAGAAGAAGATTTAGGTAGCGTTTAATTACCTTTTTAACATTCCCAATAAAAGAGGCAAATCTGTACAGCTGTGCAGCACAAATGCTTCCGATGTGCACAAACGGGCTCTGGTAGAAGAAATAATACACAAAATTCATACACTCGGCACAGACTGACCAGCAGGGTCAGAAACCACACACTGGTGTAAATAAACTTCTCTGTGTGTGTGTGTGTGTGTGTGTGTGTGTGTGTGTGTGTGTGTGTGTGTGTGTGTGTGTGTGTGTGTGTGTGTGTACCTCTTTCCCCAGAGGCATGCCACTGCCCAAGGCACAGGTGAGGCCGACGAGTTTGGCCACCAGGGTGTTCAAGCTGAGATGGTCTTTGACGTTCACCCCTTTAACAATTGTCTTTATTTCTGGAATTCCAGATCCTGTTGTGGTCAGCAGGTCAGTGAGAGACAATCAGTTATTAGAGCATATATATATGCTCTGTGTGTGTGTGTGTGTGTGTGTGTGTGTGTGTGTGTGTGTGTGTGTGTGTGTGTGTGTGTGTGTGTGTGTGTACATATAGTATAGAAATAGCTGCAGGAATAGCTGAAGGACGTTTGGGATTGCAATGCTTTTGGGAAGGAATATTAAGGTTAAAATTGTTGACCAATATGGACAAGTTGTAGACGTTCCTAACGGTGTCCTGTGATGATCCATCCCATGCAGCTTGAATGTTCTCACTCAGTTCTGCAGATGGTGTGGTGGGGGTGGAGTGTTGATAGAGCGTCCAATAGCGTTCCACACATTTTCAATCAGGGACAGGTCTGGAGACGAGACCGACCACGGCGTAGTATCTGTGTCTTCAAGGCGAGATCTTGAGACGGCAGCCGTATGTGGACAAGAAGAGGAAGGACCACTTGTTGCAGGACCTCATTAACGTAATGTTGGACAAAACTGGGACCTGCTGGGATTCTGAGGGAATCCATGACAGTCTACTGCAGTTGACTGAGTCCTATTTTGAGTGTATAAACAGTATGTACAGTATGTATTTATAGTATGTTGAGGATATGCATTGTGTGTTTGTGGGTTTTACCAGCAGCTTGTGGTCCTACGAAATAGGTGAACAGTGCTGCAAAGCTGATCAGTAGTATCGGAATGGAGACCCAGGCCAGATACTGCAGGAACACATTACTGTGTGCCTTCTCATACATCCACCTCGTACCTTCCCACAGAGAGAAAGCACATTTAGAAGAACAGACATTATAGAGTAACCACAGAATAATGGATCTTAATTCATAGTGGTTACTTAACGTTTTTTAAAGTCCTAATATTTACTGCTGCTGAATAATTCACGATAGATATGGAAAAACTCATAGTGGATACTGAACTGAATAATTCATGGTAGATACTTGATTGCATGTACTGAGTAATTCATAATGGTTATTGAATAATTCATAGTGGACATTCAATCTTCTCATGTATTTTAATAAGAATTGATTTATTGACATATAACAATAAATATCAATTTAAGACTTAAACAAAAATGGTGGTTTATATTTAAACCCATCACACACGTACTCTCCAGGCCAAGGTCAATGCCGAAGTCCATGCCCCAGCTGAGGACGGCTGGGATGATTCCCACCATGATGAGAATGATCCAGTCACCTCCCAAGTGCCACAAGGCAAACTTCCGCCACGGCGGGCTACAGACTGCAGAGACAAGACAGCCTTAATGGACTACATGTTCTCAAAGTTCTCAAATTGGTCTATTCTGATTTGACTGTGGTTGCATTACAGAAGCATTACAAGCAGTCCCTGATTGAGTGCTTCTTCCAAAATTAAACAAACTCCTGGACATTGTGGACGATGCCAGTCACCCTCTGCACACCGTCATCAGTCACCAGAGGAGCCTGCTCCCAAGTGGAGGACCAATAGACTTAAAACTCTTATGTCCCACACGCCACCAGACTGGGGGGGGAAGCAGTAACCAGTACCCAGTATCCTGTAACCTGACCACTACAACAGTGAAAGTTAGGTCAGTGCAATAAGAATGTGCAATAATATGCAATTCTCCCCTCATTATATATATATATATATATATATATATATATATTTATATTATTATAATATTATTATATACATTATTATTTTCTTCTTCCCTGTCTGTACTGTATCGATACTGCTGCTGGAACCCTACCAAAGTGATCAATTAAGTTCTATCTAATCTCTCTAATATATTTTAAATACAAAAAAAAAATGATTGTTTCTGTGAAGAACCTTTAAAATTTTCAACATCCTGGGACCACCAGTGGTTCTGTTATTTTTCCTTTCCCTGGGAGAAGGTAGGAATAAAGAGTTTGCATTGCTTTACCCCATTAGTAATCTTTAGGGTGCAATCAACATCATGAATATAAGAGGTGAAAGTGTTCCAACATTGTTTCAAGTCAAAGAACCAAGTCAAACTCTTAGAACCCAAGATCCACATTCTGCGAGCAGTTACATGCCCATTATCTAGGCCTCATAACTCAGGATCAGAGCAACTGGATTAAATCCCAGTTTAAAATAAAGGTGGTTCCAGTGCATGTTTACTGCTCTGTCCACATGTACATGATCAACCTGCATACAGACGCTGACTGATCAGAGAGAGGGGGCGGGGCTGATGATCAACCTGCATACAGACTCTGACTGATCAGAGAGAGGGGGCGGGGCTGATGATCAACCTGCATACAGACTCTGAGTGGTCAGAGAGAGGGGGCGGGGCTGATGCTCAACCTGCATAAGACTCTGACTGATCAGAGAGAGGGGGCGGGGCTGATTACATTACTGACCACATATTGTGTTATAGAGGAAAATGAGAAGGGAGGAGCTCTCTTCTCTTAATATGTAACCTCATACAGTGTTTAAATTTCAGAATAAAAGTTCTGAGAAGGGATAATACGAACATAAATAACAAAAATATAAAAGGATATTCAGGTTTTTTATTTTAGTTGGACCACTGAAAGTTATTTTATTTTATAAATATCCTTGTCAATCTAATCATTATAATTAACTATTGCTTTACAAATTTGTGCCCTTTCAGCACAAAAACACTCTGGATAATCCAACAGGATTTCTGAAATGTTTTTTAAAGTGTTTTTTTTTTCATCCTTATAAAATAAAAATAAAACACCTAAAAAATTTTTAATAAAACAAATATTCCAAAAAGTTAATACACCTAAAATTTTTTACACCTAATTTTTTGGTTAATTAAAGTACATTTAACTACACAAATATACTGCAAATTTGGCCTAGGGTTTTAACTAATATTTAGAACTTGCTTGCTGTATTAAACGAAAAAAAATTGAGTCACTTTCACAAGAACCAAACGATGGCTTGATGACTGCGTCAGAACATTTCCAAAACGATGACCAGTGAACTGGCGAAAAGGCCACAGGCACCGATGACTCAGTGATATGATCCATTGAGGTCCCACCTCACGACCTACAGGACTTAAAGGATCTGTTGGGAATGTCTTAGTTTCAGATACCACAGCACATCTTCAGAGGTCTTGTGGAGTCCATGGCTGTTTTGGTGTCATGAGGGGGACCTACTCTATATTAAGCAGCAGACAATGCAGAAATTAAAGGTCACAAGAACAGAAAGAACAGCCTGCTGGACAGGGGTTGGACTTGTTGACGTTAGGCTGCATGGACAGACTCACACACAGTATGGTGTTGATGGGGCAGCAGTGGAAACTGCCCAGGCTTACATTCCAGCTGCAAATCTCTGAGAAACCTGTCCTGAAACCAAAACAGCCCAGTCATACGCACCCATAACAGAGACGCCCTGAGGAGATGGCTGCGACCATACAGTAAACACTCACTGGAAATACTCCGATTCTAAGACTTGCTGACAGTGTTCTTTAAGCTTTGTCCCAAAAAAGTCCTCAAATGTTCAGGGATCCCTCATCTGACTGTCCAAAATGACTAAAAACACACTATTCCAAAAATTCCATCTTCTCAAAATTCCAAAACCTTTCCAGTGAATTCTCAAAGACATCCTTCAGCAAGTTTCATCACAACACGTCTTAAAGGAAGGAGTGGGTCATTATGTCTCATTACTTTAACTTTATTTTGAAGGTCTTTGTACCATGCAAAGGGTAAAGGGGTATTCCAGTCTAAAACTGTGGGGATGTTTTTTTGTAGCAGGAACACTGGGAGACTAGTCAGGGTTGAGGGAAAGATGACTACAGGGATGTACAGATACGTCCTTGATGATAACCTGCCCCCATGAAGCTCTGGACCTCAGACAGGGACGAAGGTTTATCTTCCAACAGGACAGCGACCCTAAGCACACACAGCCAAGATAACAAAGACGTGGCTTTGGGTCAACTCGGTGAATGACCTTGAGTGGCCAAGCCAGAGCCCAGACTTGACCCTGATTGAACATCTCTGGAGATATCTCAAAATGACTGTGCATTGATTCTCCCCATCCAATTGATGGAGCTTGAGATGTTCAGCAAAGAAGAATGGGAGAACCTTTGAGGTTTGAGGTGTCAGAGAACTAAGATGAAATCCCAAATGTGTGAGCATGAAGGTGAAGATCCAACCTTATCCCTGAACTGGGGTAACTGTCTGAACTCTATTAAGGTGATGTTGGGATGTCGCAGGGTAGAGTCACTCACATTTGGCCCATCGGCCCCTTCTGGACCCACGTGACTGCTGCCTTTCTGTCAGATGCCGATTGACGCTGCTGTCGTCTTCTTGTTCGTTCGAATACATCTATTAAACACATGCAGTAGAAACATCAGTTATACATATTTAATATGTACAGTACTCTTCCAACATTTTCCTTGAGAACTTGTGAGCTAGTTCGGAGAACAAAACTCGTTTTCAGATTTCTCCTCTTGGATGCATGGATTTGTTCAGTTCCATCCGCAGCTCTAGTGCCTGAACGTCATTTCCAAACCAGCTGTTGGATGAAAACTATAAGTAGCAACCCACGAGGAGAACTTTGGAGATGTTTCATGGAAAACCACAACGTTCTGTAGGAATGTTATTTGTTTTTTATTGTTTATAAAAGTGTTTCCTACTGAGGAAATGAACACTCACTGCCCAGATACAATAAGGGTGCAAAAACAGTTGCACAAATAGCTGCACCCTGAAGGAAGTGTGCCATTTCAGTGTTATTGGGAAGGAAGAAAAACGTCCCCAGGAATAAGTGAAATATTTTTTTGATGGGCAATATTGATCTACACCTACAGAATTCGTGTCTCTCAGTACGGCATCGGGTTTGACGCAACATGCCAGACGTCTCTCCATGGACTTGTAGAGGTTCCTGATGGTGTCCTGTGATAATCCAACCCATGCAGCTCTATCTCATACGTTTGGTGATACAACTGGTCACAGGAAGGTATCTGTGTATCCAAAGGAGTAGCTCACCAAAGTGTGTGTTCAGAAAACGTAGGACCACTGATTGCGGGACCTCATTAATTAATGTAATGTCGGACTGTTAAAGCGACAAATCATTGATCTTGGTGCTGAACATAGTGTCCCCACACACTAATTCATTAAAGATGGTACTAAAGATGACCAGCAGCTCTGCATTTTAAAGCTCTAAAGCAAGGACATTCACTCCTCATCTTGTATGTGGTGTTTTTGAGCACTGAAGGCCCCACACACCTCTGGAATGAGGGCCTCCAGGACCTGGAGCGCATCCCACTAGACATCATATCATCTCATGAGATCTCATAATTACAACTAGAATATTTGATCTCACATTTCTTAGAATTATTCTCTATATTATTCTATAGAATGCGCAGGAATGGGTGGACTCACCTGTGTCTGTGGCCCCTGCAGCGGGCTCGTTTCGGAGGCATTTCCAGTCATTTTGTGATGCCAGGCGTGAGGTAGAGGATGAGGTTTCTCTACACTAACAGTGCATGAGCCGGACTACAGACATCTGGGAATGCGGTGCATCACCTATCGTAGTGTTCACCTATTTTATACAGGTGGAGGATGAGTCTCCACCCACCCACGCCTGCCTCTTCCACTGTGACCGACTTTGGAACGTTGTTTGTTTGTTTCTTAAGAAGCAAAACAGTACATCATTTGTAGACTGCATTCATTTGTTTTCCCAGCTTCCACTAACAGCCCTTATGTGAGCTCTGAGTACATTTTCCACTCTGCTTCCAGCATGCCGGGGTTTGGCTTGTTTTGCATGCACACAGGGCCTTGCAAAAGTATTCAATCAGACTTGTTTGGTTTACACTTCCACAGGCTGGTCCAAACAGTATTTTTGATGCTACCACCCCCAAGCTTCATATATATATATATATAAATATATCAGCCATAAGCAAGGAAAACAACAGGGATCGTTATGCGGACGACCTAATCTTCCAGCCTGTTTGTCAGAAAAGTAGTCGATGTGTTTCCTGATTGCTACTTGCTGGTCACTTGATGACCTCTGTGACCTCTGTACAGTACCGGGAATTTACAAAACATTCACCAACACGAGGAAACTGTTTACTCAAATCATTTTTCATAGAACCAACTATATAATCATACCCGTAGAGTGGCACCAAAAATGATTGTTCTATTAGTACAAGTTTTGACAACAAAAAACAATACTAGAATCCATGCAAATTAAAGAAATCGGAGACCCTAAAAAAGGGGGTCTTAAACCGTCTTCACAACAGCCACTTGTGGAAACAGTTTGAGACCCCTGGTGTAGGGTGTACTGTAGGTGTCAGGAGCACCCCTATGAGTACTTAATGTGCCCCTCTAGACCATGTCAGACCATATTTTCAAGTCACCCATGTGACCCCCATAAGACCCATGTGTCTGAGACCCCTGCCCCAAAGTCACACCTAAGTGGGTACACACAAACAACGGGTGCAAGTGGGAGTAATGGGATATGAACCGATCAGAGGGTTTCACACTAAACCCACTCTGAATGGGTTTATGGCATTCACTTCCTGTCACTTCCAGAACAGCTTACTGTATCACGTTACACATGGATGAGAATGCAGAGTTCGGGGTCTTTCCCAAAACCTCTTATGTTGTGAAATTTTCCCAGGCATGCAATCAAATCAATCCAACCTTTTTCTGCTCTGGAGAAGGTGGTGCTGTTACCCACCACACACATCTTCAAACACAACTGCACTAGTTTTCATGCCTGCGGAACATCTACGGTCCAAAACTCAAGTTCTGTGTTCTTGAGGGCGCAGCTGTTTGAAGCCTTACTGAAGAATAGATCATTAACCAATTTCCATCCGTACACACATCTTCCAAATTATCTACTGGTCATGGTCACAGCTGTTCTGGAGAACGGCAAGAATACCCTTACACAGTGGTCTGAAATGGCCAGTTCATGGTGGAGGCATAATGATGTTTTGTATTCTGATTGGCCACTATTTTACCATCAACAACATCCCATATAAACTCAGAACACCCGGACAGGGTCATTGTTGGGTTTAGAGAGTAAATAAAAGGGCAGTAGTCGAGGCGAAAGCAGGGATCTTCACCACTATAAAGACGTTTCTCTACAACAAACCATTTCACATCAAAACCCTACTCTGGGTGTCTTCATGTATGAAATGGCAATTTAAAGACTTTCTCGAGGCCTTAAAAGCTCTATGCATTTCACCAGGTGTTGCTGGACTCCTCTTGTATGATGTCAGATCACCTTTGACCTCGACCACATACTGCTACAGAAGACACAGATACTACGCCATGATCGGTCACATCTCCAGACCTGTCCCTGATTGAAGATGTATGGGATGCTATTGGACGCTCTATCAACACTCCACCCCTACCACACCATCTGCAGAACTGAGTGAGAACATTCAAGCTGCATGAGATGGATCATCACAGGACACCATTAAGAACCTCTACACCTCCATGAAGAGACGTCTGGCTTGTTGCGGAAAACCTGACGCCGTACCGAGAGACACCACGTCTGTATGTGGAGATGAATTCCTGGAATTCATGCAATCCTGCTCTTCGTTTGGGCTACAACTCTATGTGCCTCTGAACGTACTGATCATGTTTTCACTTTCACAATGTTTTGCATTTGAGATAGAAAGCCAGAAATGATGGGAAAAGGTGGCCAAACAAGGAAAGACTCCAATCGGACTCGTTCAGAGAAACTGGAGATGTGTGTGCTTTGGAAACCTTTAATACTATTTACATAATATAGTCCAGCTCAATGGTTCTTGATCACAATGCAGACAAAGCTCTACATAATACGCACACACACTTTGCTGGTACTGAGCTACTGCTGAGATTGGGACGAATTCGTTCTTGGACATTCAGAGAACGGGTTCATCTCTAATGAAATTCAAAGAACCGTGTGGGGTTAAAGTTTCTGAGAACAGTCACAGGCAGCTGCCAAGTTGAAGGACATGATAGAATTTCATTTTCCTAATCATGTAATGACTCATTTGCGGACCTCTGTTCTGTTAATCACTTCATGTAAAAGTCCTCCGGACCTTTGAAAGGGGTTCTCGAGCCAACTGAACACTGTCACCATATGTAACCATGGCGACATCTATTATGAACATCAGATCCAAAGCAGTGCCTTTGCAGGGTAGATGTATTTCCCCCACTTCAATTAACAGTGTACATACTGGCCTCTATCTCTCTCTCTGTCTCTCTATCTATCTATCTATCTATCTATCTATCTATCTATCTATCTATCTATCTATCTATCTATCTGTCTATCTATCTATCTATCTATCTATCTATCTATCTATCTATCTATCTATCTATCTATCTATCTATCTAATGATGAACTCTCTCTGTGTCTATCTATCTATCTATCTATCTATCTATCTATCTATCTATCTATCTATCTATCTATCTATCTATCTATCTATCTATCTATCTAATGATGAAGCCAAACTGAAGCATATGTGATCGGTTGATTGAATACTAGCCAATTTCGAACAGAATCAGGTGTCACTTCTGGTCATTTAGAATGAAAACCTGCAGTCACGTCGGCCCACCCATGACTAGAGGATGACCAACACAAACTGTGCAGAAACAGACGAGCTTCTGTCTCTGACTTTACATCTACAAGGTGGAGACACTCGGTAGGAGTGTCTAATAGAGTGGACAGTGAGTGGACACAGTGTTTAAACACTCCAGCAGCACTGCTGTGTCTGATCCACTCGTACCAGCACAACACACACTAACACACACCACCGTGTCAGTGTGACTGCAGTGCTGAGAATGACCCACCACCCACATAACAGCTGCTCTGTGGTGGTCCTGTGGGGTCCTGATCATTGAAGATCAGGGTGAAAGGAGGAGAATAAAGGATGCAGAGAAACAGATGAACTACAGTCTGTAATTATAGAACTTCAAAGTGCTCCTGTGTGATCAGAGGAGCTGATAGAGTGGACAGTGAGTCCAGAAACTGTAGGTGGTCATAGTTTTATGGATGATCGGTGTACAGGTATGTGAAAACCTACGCCATTGAACTTATGTGAAGATCTAAACATCAGTGTAAAATGTCACGGTGCTGCAGCAGGGTCTGGAGACCTTTCCATCATAGAAACCACTCTGAGATCTTTATTGTATCAGAGGGGGCTTGAGGAGACTGTAAGACTGTCTGTATAAAAACTGACACTGAAACATCTCATGGCTGAAAGAATTCCGCATGGAGGAGCGGAAAACCTTTCTTCCAGCTGATGTCAGAGAAATTATAGGAAACACTGAAATTATTTCAGCTACTGGGGCATATGGGGTCCTAATGTTTCCCCACAAAAGAATTGAATTTCTAATAATTACATGATTTTTTGGATGATGGGGTGTCCTAACTTTCACATGACCATACACACGGTGGGTGAATTGGCCATGTGTGAGTGAATGCTTTGTGTGTGATATCCTTCAATGGACCGGTGCCCTGTCCAGAGGCTTTTCTTGCCTTGTGCTCATCAATTTGAAGTGAGTTCCGGACCCCTGACGCCGAACAGGACAAAGCAGTAAGAAAATGATTGGATGAAGGGACGAATAAAAGACCTTTTTTTCATCTTTAGAACTCAAGGCCAATTTTGTGGGATGTTTTTGTAGTTTGACATACTTTTATTCACTTTTATTCACCAGTAAAGTATTTGTAGGACACAGTCACACATACTAGATATTGTTACTTTCAGGAGATCCTAGCATACTCAAATGTAAATATTTGTATGAATTCGATTATGTCTTATTTTTTTGGCTTATAGGACAGAAAACCTCCTTACATCTCTGAGAACTGATCATCCAGAAGGTTTTTGAGCTGGAAATTTAGGAGAAAGGAGAGTCTGTATGCAGGCTAAGCATGCACACATGGACAGAGCAGTAAACATGCACTGGAGATGAGTGAATTCATCATCACACTGATCACTGATTCATCATCACGTGATGATGAGAGCACCAGGGTTAGGACCGTGTTATGATATGTCTGTAGGTTACTCTGATCCTGAGTTATGAAGCCTAGAAAAAGGCATTTAACTGGCTGAAAAGTGTGGATCTGAGGTTGTAAGAGTTAAGGTCATTTAAAATGTGCTCATATTCATTGATTTTTACTGTGCAGTTGAGGGGCAACATTGATGAGCCAAACCTATGTCCTTGGATACTTGTAAACTCCAATTCTGGATGTTATAGAAGTTTTTCCATTATTTCCAAAATAATCCCAAGTTTTGCTCTGAATGACTGAATGCTGCTGTGGACGAGAGTCATCCATCTGACCATCCGAGCAGATACTGAACCTCCTCCGGCTGTCATAAGGATTACACTCCTGTAGATGGCAATGTATCTCCACAAATACACTGTATATAGAGGGAACGTTTGGGATTACTGGCCTATATTTATCCAGGGCTGGATTTGATTTTTGTGTTTTTTTTTGTTTGTTTAAAGATGGAAATAATAATAATAATAATAATAATAATAATAATAATAATAATAATAATAATAATAATAATAAAAGACCTGTGTTCATGTGATTATTCTGCATTCTATTTATTAGAATTGATTTTTTTTTAAATAAAATACTCTTAAATACATTAATATAGTAGCAATCAGTAAAAGTATGTTAATAAAAATGCAAAATATACACACCTGTTACAAATAATATTATTATAATGACATTATAAATAATGTGTAAAAATAAATAGAATTAAGTTGTGATAACATTAATATTCAGTGTGTGTGTGTGTGTGTGTGTGTGTGTGTGTGTGTGTGTGTGTGTGTGTGTGTGTGTGTGTGTGTGTGCATGTGTTTCACATGGCCATATGTTAGATAATCCGGTCCTTTATCTCTCTAACTCTGGCCTGCTGTTTTCCACTCCCTGCTGTGTGATCTGTCGCTCTTGTTGAAGATAAGAAGCTGATGTGCTGACTGGATTCGACTCTGTCCTTCAATAACGTTATAAAACCTGATCACAGAATCATTCACTGATTTTTAATGAACAACATAGTCATTAATAATCACCTGTGTGTGTGTGTGTGTGTGTGTGTGTCTGTGTGTGTGTGTGTGTGTGTGTGTGTGTGTGTGTGTGTGTGTGAGATCTGATAGTAGTGATGTGAGCTCAGCAATACAGTAATATGTCCAGGACATCCTGCGACCACATGTTGCGTCATATGGCACGGCTTCCAACTGGCGTTTTTCACTCCTTTCTGGTACGTGGTCTTTTAGGAGTGGACACACTACACATTACACCATTGGTTGTGATGTAGTCCATGCTATCGGTCATTTGCTGGATGTCTTTGTCAGGGTCCAATAAACGTTTCCATTAACTTTCCCAAGACCTTTGACCAGCATCAGTGAAAAGCCCACATTAATAGTATTTGTGAATGGGTTCAGGGGTCATTCCTAATCTGGTTTATGCTGGCTCAGAGGGCAGGATTGGTGGATGGAAGAGGCAAGGTTTCCTTTAGTTAATGGCTCGACCTGGAGAGACGTGGCCTCAATTTGGTCTCATCATGGTCTCAGTCAGAGTGTCCATCCTCTGCTTCCTTCTGACCACTGGGTTTGCTCTGTCTGGCCTGGCCACTGCCCCAGGTAAGTTCACGTCACCTAGCCTGGGATTGAATCTGACCATGTAAGGTCAAGCCTATGTGTGTTTCTTTCCTTGTCTTTCCACTGTGCTTAACAGTTGGAGATCCTGGAACCTTTCTGAAAAGCATCAGGTTCCTTTAGGTGTTCCTTTGAAATCTTGGGATATTGCAGTGACAGCTGCATAGTAGAAAAGTGCACTCCAGAGTCTAATAAGCCAGCGTCTCCCAAACCTGGTTCTGGTGCTTTCCTGCCATGCATATTTTGAAGATTACTTGCTCCTAGATCATTAAGGAGACCTTATAGAATTGCAGGGGATACATTGAAGCAGGGAAATCTCTAAAATGTGAAGCGCCAGGTTTGAGAAATGCTGCCATTTACAGTGAAACATGGGGTTTGACTTGCCGTTCTAGAAGAACCATACAAGCAGTTGCTCCAAGAAACTCTTTCCAGTTCCCTTTACTTCAGAGAAATAGTGAATGGGCAGGTGTCCCAATACTTTTGCTCACATAGTGTGTAGAGTAGGGAGAACTCAGTATACATAATCCCTACAGATGTTCTACGGTTATCAGTTGCAGAAGACCAGCTGAGGAGAAACATCTGGAAGCTCTGATTTGGTGGCAAGACAATCTGGCATGATGGATTGACTCTCATGCCCCTTTTTCGTTCAGGGGTCTTAAGGGGGTCTGGCTGGATGTAGGCTGCCTATAGCAAGAAGGAAGCTTGCGTTGTATATGCCATTAGCTCTGCTATCTCGGCCCTCTCTCGCTCTGCTCACCTGTCTCCAGGTTTGGCATTAGATAACGTTCCACCCACTGCAGGTTTTCTCTCTGCAATCCCACTAAGCTGTCAACCAGGCAGTGAGTTGAATAACCATTAGGAGAGTGTGTTGGTGTGAGAAGTGGGAGTGTGCTTTTCATTCAAACTGTGTGTGTGTGTGTGTGTGTGTGTGTGTGTGTTGAATACATTTCGTAACATGCTTTTTTACCCTCAGTGCTGGAAGCCGCATAAGAACCAATTGGTGATGAAGGCAATGGAGCCAATTTGCATAAAGAGAGCCTGTCTGCTCTCTTTTATTTCCATTCACGTCACTTCAGTGGAGATGTGAAACCTGAGGTCTCCTTTTCTATATGGAGAGATGGAGGTGATATAACCGAATACATAAAACCTAAAGACATTTCTTTACTGCGTCATACGAGGAGGACCTTCGGACCCCCTCCCCCCTTATTTACTAGCTCTGAAAACACCTCGAATTAGAATCCCATGTAGAACCTCAGCCACTAATGATTCTTCAGAAAGGAAGCCGTAGAGGCGGTCAGGCCGTCCTAGCAAGTTCAGCCCCAGAGCAGACCACAAGATGAATAAAGAAGTCTCCAAAGTTTTCTAAAATACCTTCACAGGACCTACAGGTAACTCTCGGCACTGTTGATGTCAAAGTGAAGCATCTACCATCAGACAGAGACCAAACAAGAGTGATTTCCCTACGAGGTGTTTGAGGAGGAAACCCTTGCTGTAAATAACCCCATCAAGATAAGACACTCCAGAGAACATCTAGACAAAGAGCAGGACTTGTGGAACAATGTGCCTTGGACACATGAATCCAAATGCACTATTTGGGCACATTTACAGAAGACGTTTGGCACAACTGACCCTTGTACCAACTGTGAAGCATGATGGTGGAAGTATGATCTCTCCATCATAGAAACCAGTATGAAATCTTTACGGTATCAGAGGGGGCTTGAGGAAAATGTAAGACCGTCTGGACCAAGACTGACGATGAAACATCACATAACTGAAAGAGTTCCACACGGAGGAGTGGGAACATCTTTCTTCCAGTCGATATCAGAAACTGATTGATAGTTATTGGAAACATAATTGATATGATTTCATATCATAACATCCAAATTGCAGCTCTATTAACTACATTTTGAAAACGATTTAAAAAACATTTCTTCACTTGTATGTGTTTTTATTTTGATCACCTCCTTCTCTCAATATAGTTCAAATGAAAATCAAAGGTTTAAAATCAAAACGAGTGTGATTGGTTCTGATCTGGTTGCTGAGTGACACCTTGTGGATTTCCTCCAGATCTGGTGAATTTCTGAGTTTTGTGTGTGAATGCCCAGATATGGACTAACCACCCCCACCCTGTGCTTGATGCAGTCCTCCAAGTGGACAGTGGTTTCTGCTACAGCGGCCTACGTTGGCCACTGCTTCTCACTGAGTGTGATTGTGATGAGTGCTGGTGACCTGCTGGTAAGGTTAGGCAACCAGCCTTGTGACTGGGAGGATGCCGGTTCGAATCCATGACCTGAAATGCCCTCGAGAAAGGCGCTTAGCTCCCCAACTGCTCCTCAGGTGCAATGGATAGGGCTGCCCACCGCTCCAGGCATGAGTGCTGACTGGCCCTCTGTGTGGATGGGTTCAGTTCGGAGGATCAATTTCCCTGTTTGCAAAAACACCGTGGGACTACGAGGAAAAACTCCAAAACCCAAGTTTGAAGAACCTTTTTCATACATACAAACCAATTGTAAACCAAAAAATAAAATCTGAACGATTTTTTGAGGAGGCATCCTCAGTCATGATGCCGACCCAGCGTGGCCCAGCATCCAGGGATATTGTACTGTACGTCCAGGATTGGATTAAAGCCCTGAAATAGCCCATAGAATGGCCAGATTGCAGAGATTTCATCTAATCCAGAAGTCAAAATCCTATTTGAAGACGTCAGAGCAAATGGATGCAGAGATGGATGAAGACAGGAATTCCCAGCGTTGCTCTGGGCTATTCATTCTTCAGCCGTGCGGGCGGGCGGGGCGTGATGGCAGAGCAAGCTCATTAAGCTGGACTTAGTCGAAAGACTTCAGGCAGAGTTTCTACGGCTGACCTCGGAAATCAGATTTAGACAGATTAATGTATTGTACTGAACTACTGTCAGTAAATCACGAACTCTACAGCCTCAGCAAACATATAGATTAGATAAAAATATACCCGGATAGACGACCTGTTTACCTGTAAACATTACATAACAGTAGAATAAACAGAAATAAACAAACACGATGCATTTCTCACCTACACCAGGTCTTGTTTTGTATATTTTTCCAAAGTTAATGCCAAGACGAATTGATTTATTGCTTAACATGAGAGGCACCGGGGTGATAAAGCAGACACGCGCCAAAGGAGTGCCGTACTTCATCACAGCCGTGCGGTTATGAACGATAACACACTCATGCTCTGTTTTGTGCTTTAATACACAAGTTACTACAGTTCAGAAAAGAGACAAAATAAGAAAATGATGAACAGAGCCATTCCTTCACTCGCTGCTTCTTGATACGTCACAGTGGCAAACTCCACTCACTCACTGCACAGCCTGCAGCTCCTTCTCCGTCTCCGTGGTCTGAACCCAGTTGCTGTTCTGTACGCTGTGTAAATCATTCTGAATGAGTAAACCAGTAGAAATGTTCTACAATCTCTCTCTGCCATCCAGTGATAGGAAGAAATGACCTTCTTGTGCTAAATTGCCATTTTTTACCTAAACATGTTTTTGATTAGACAGCAACGACATATTCCAAACTTCATTCTGGATAGAAATAATATCATATAATAATAATATATTTAATTGGGTTAATTTGTTATAAACTCATTGGTAACACTTCACATTAACTAACAGTACTTAATTGACACTACATAAGACATTATTAAGCATTATTAAGAATTTGAGTGACGAACGAATGAATTCACAGTTATAAGACACCCTTTCTAGACACCCAAGCATGCTTCAGATCAGCTCTCTTCACATTCAGCACTCCCAACACCCACCAGCACGGAGTGACAGCCAATTATAGGTAGAGAGTGCTCAGGGTGCAACTGGCTGCCACTTCTCAAAAACATCATTATAACTGGAATATTTAGAAAATGCTGAATAATGTCTTACGTAGTCTTGATTAATAACCAGTTGAGACATGACTAAACCATGTAGTTATGTCATGTGCTGTCATACGTGCTGTATGTTGATGCAGCCTTATTGTAAAGTGTTGGAAGTGAAGTTCATGACATGTAGACGCACAGAAACAATCCAAGGTTATTTGGAGGATAATATTGTCACTTTAACTTGCCTTTCCTTCTGTAAACTGTCAGCTTTCCTGGAGTATTCCCCTTAGTCGGCTCTTCTGAGCTGGAGGATTCCTGTACTTTTCAGTGGGTGTGTGTGTTTGAGTGTGTTTTAGGATTCCCAGGCTCTCTCGGCTGCAGTGCCGGTTGGGGCGTAATGTAAGTTATATAAGTGGCACATTTTCTTTTTCCCCTTCAGGAAGCAGAACGAACCTGCAGAACACTTATTTAACACATATTTAGTCAAAAGAATAGGGTTACACAATGTTTCTGTGTGTGTGTGTGTGTGTGTGTGTGTGTGTGTGTGTGTGTGTGTGTGTGTGTGTGTGTGTGAGTGAGACGAAAGCTCAGACTAATGAACACACACATTCCAACAGAGTGAAATCCGCAGACCAGTGGGTTTTTATTTTTCTCTTTTTTATCATATCTTAAACACACACACACACACACACACACACACACACACACACACACACACACACACACACACACACACACACACACACTCCTCTCCTCCCTCAGCTCCCGTTGATGCAGCAGATTATGTAATAATATTGAAATTGTATATCTATAAGCAAAACATCAAATACATTGCTTAAGGGGTTACGCAAAACATCGTATATTACCATATCGGCTTAGTCCTTCATCAAACACACCGCTCTTCACTCTCTCACGGCTTCAGGGCCGTGGGAGAAAGCAGAGCAGCATACAATGAAATCTATAACATTTCTGCGAGGATGTTATGAGTCATGGGACTCCCAAGCGGTGCAGACATATATAAGCGCTGGCCCTGTCGTCGGGAAGCTGTTGGTTTGACGCCTAGTGAGACCCAGAGAGCATATCTGGCCTCGCTGCCTCTGAGTGGGAGGATGGACTGACCTCTTACCTTTCAAACAACCTGATGTCAGCCAGTGTGGACACCTTTAAGCTGTGTCAAGCCAAGTGATTTGTCAGGCCAAGAGATTCGAACCCATAACCTGCTGGTTGACCTCTCTCATCAAAAGACCGCTGTTAGAATTTTGATTGTATGTCCACAATGCTCAGCGCTAAGTCCACCTAGGGATTTGAACCCACAACCCTCTAACTGCTGTTTGCCTTCTTAATTTTGATTGTTCCATGTCCAGAATGAAAAACGGGAACCCCCAGGTGGTATCTGATCGTCTTAGGGATTTGAAACTACAACCTTCTGAGTGTTAATGTATTAATAGGCTACTATTTGTGTTATGAATGTTCTTAATGTGTGCATGTGCAGAATAAAACATGTTGGCACAGTCAACCTAGGAATTTGAACCCACAACCTTCCGATTTATGGCTCATTTCTGTTATCACTAGTCTAAAGACTAAATGATGACTATATGTATCCAAATGATAAAAAAAGTATAGTTTCTTGGCACAACCAGGGTATCCAGTCAGCCTGGGGCTTTAAACCCACAACCCTGTGCTTGTTTGATAAAAATGTTCTCACCACTATTCTACTGTTTGGATAATGACTGCTCGTAATGTGCAAGTAAGTTTGTTTGTTTTCTTAGTTGAAGAGGAGAACCCAGAGTTTTGGAGGGTCCAGGCTCAGACTACACTGAAGTCGTCTCTCAGCAGGAAGCTCAACACAAACGTGGCCAAAAATGTCATTCTGTTTCTGGGAGATGGTGAGACCATACAACACTCAACGAATTGCTACCAAACTCAACACAACACATTCAAACCTCTATAAACTGCATTGATGGATTGATTGTAAGGTGTGGTTTTAGGGATGGGCATAACCACAATCACTGCTGCTCGTATCCTGAAGGGCCAGCTGCAGAACCGCACGGGAGAAGGAACCGTCATGACCATGGACACGTTCCCTCATGTGGGCCTTGCTAAGGTAGATACTCAATCATACACACTCGGTGAGCATTTTATTGGGAGCTAATACTGGGTACTCCAATATTCCACATGATGTTGGAAACATTCCGAGATTCTGTGTGTGTGTGTGTGTGTGTGTGTGTGTGTGTAGGTGTATTCAGTAGATTTTCAGATTCCAGACAGTGCTTCCACAGCTACAGCATATCTGTGTGGGGTGAAGACCAACATGAACGTGGTGGGTCTAAGTGCAGCTGCACGAAACGGAGTGTGTCGTTCTGAGAAGGGCAACGAGGTCACGTCTATTCTGCAGTGGGCTAAAGATGCAGGTACACATCCTTACACACACACACACACACACACACACACAATAATCAGAGTGCTATGAACACAATAGAGTGTGATTAAGTGAGGAAATGAAATGATGGAGTGAGTGAGAATATCAAGAGAGTGAAGAAGAGTGGAGAAAGGCTTGAGAGGAGGAAGAGGAGGAGGAGAAGGAGCGGGAGGAGATGGGGCTGAGAGGTAGAGTGAATAATGAGAGAGCGATTAAGTGAGAGAGTGAGAGTTTTGGGGGAGGAGTGGGTGAGGATGGGCAGTTCGATTTAGAGTTGGAGGTGTGGTCGAGGGACAAGGTGAATAATGAGAGAGAGAGAGTCAGTGCGTAATGTATAAACGAGTAAATGTGAATGTGAACAGCAGGAGGACTCATCCTTCCTCTCCCCCTACCTCCGTTAAAGCCTTCTGTACGACTGGAGGTCATACTGTGTACCCCTCTGTCTGACTGTCCTACTATCTATCTATCTATCTATCTATCTATCTATCTATCTATCTATCAATCTATCTATCTATCTATCTATCTATCTAGGTAAGTCAGTGGGTATAGTGACCACCACACGTGTCCAGCATGCCACTCCAGCAGGTGCCTATGCCCACAGCTGCAGCAGGAAGTGGTACAGTGATGCTGATATGCCAGCAGCAGCCAAACGAGACGGCTGCATGGACATAGCTGCCCAGCTGCTCAACAACACTGATATTGATGTGAGTGCGTGGGTAACTCTGCAACCAAGAACCAAAACATTATGACCACCTGTCCAACAGGCGGCAACAGGCTAATCAGCTCATATCCATCAGTGCATGGATTGAACGAGACCTCTGAAGTTGCCCTCTGCTCGATCAGACACAGATCAGACGGTTACAGCACATCCCACAGATGCTGATTTGAATTGGGTGGGCATTCTGTGGGCATTCTGCAGCTATGCAGACCCATACACAGTAGGGGTGCTGTTCTGTGTGCTAGGACATTCCTCCCATAACCATCCATAAACACGTGACTTATGCCGGAGGAGCTTTTCTGTTGGATTGGCCCAACAGATTCCATCCAAAGCCCTGTAGCTGGTGTGTGGATTCTCCATCTTGGACCACTGTTGGTAGATACTCACCACTGCTGACCAGGAGCCCCTACAAGCCTGGCCATTTTTCAACCCAGTTATCTGGCCATAACCCGTCAAAGTCTTTATGCCTGAACATTTGTATGTTCTAGTTTGTTCACCTCCATGTATATATATCTGTTTAATCATCTGCAAATATGTGTGTGTAGGTGATTATCGGTGGAGGCCGTAAGTATATGACCCCCAAAGGCACGGCGGACCCTGAATACCCCACGGATATGAGTGCTAACGGCAAGAGACAAGATCAACGCAACCTGATAAACGAGTGGATCAGCAAGAAGAAAGGAAAGGTAGAGTGAAATGGCAATGGGAGACAGAACATGGACTTGTGAGGACCATCAAAATAAGCATTGATTTCCAAATATCTAGACCTTCTGCATGCCTTAAGGGTACGAGGATGGCAGGGCAGAGTAGCGAAAGGGAAGGAAAGAATGCAGTGAGTCCCTATATAATTGAACTCATGCCGGGTTCCAGTGGAAGTCAATGTAGACCAGTAACATCAACAGCTCAGGAAATGTCATCTTTACTAAACTCTTAGAACCCAAGATCCAAACTTCTGAGGGTAGTTAGATCGTATTCTAAGCTTCAGGATCAGAGTAGCCTACAGACATGAGACACATATAACACACTACCATACTTAGGCTATCCAGCATGTTTTCTGCTCTGTCCACGTGTACATGCTCAACCTGCGTGCAGACTCTGACTGATCAGAGAGAGGGGGGGCGGGGCTGATGACATCGCTGACCCAGATATTGGGTTATAGACAAAAATGAGAACCGAGCGGCTGTTTGCTCTCTTTCTTTGTACAAAACCCTACAACAGAGTTCTAAATGTCTTCCTCGGGTTCTCTTAATTAACACTGAAAACTGAGCCATCATCTGTGTCACTAACCCATCAGCTGGACTACAGAAAACTACCTAAAATCTACCCTGAAACTGACCAGTACGGTGGACATTACCAATTATGAAGATCCACCAGGTTCAACCCAGGGTTAGAAAAACCCTGCAGGGTTAAGACAGTGAGAGATGCATAATATTGACAAATTGATGTTTTGCTTAGGTGGCTCATTACGTGTGGAATAAGACTGACTTTGACAGAGTGGACCCAGAGACCACAGATTACCTGATGGGTGAGTAAAAACACAAGTTTACAAACAATGCTAGCTTCAATACTTAATACAATTTATATGATTTATTACACACTATACATTTTATATACAATACATTTTCTATTCTTAATTGCATATTTAATACATTTAATATACCTAATTATATAAAAGGTATACATAATTACATAATCGAATTTCACATATTTTATTGCATATTTATATACAATATATACATTCTTCATAAGTGTCAGTAACTGTGTATGTAACTGTGAAGGAATTATATACTTGGAAAAATATTTATGATACTATTGGTTTATTTGTGCATGCCAATACACCCACCCACACACACCCACCCACACACACCCACCCACACACACCCACACACACACACAAACTGACAAGGGACAACGTCTCAAGCTAAGACGGTTACTCATCATCCATCCACCTCACATATATATTTTTTCTCCAGCCCTGTTTGAACCCGCTGATATGAGGTTTGAGGTGGAGAGAGACCCACTCATGGACCCGTCCATCATCAACACTACAGAGAAAGCCATCCGCATCCTACAGAAGAACCCTAAAGGCTTCTTTCTGCTGGTGGAGGGTAACTGATGAAGCAGGCAGTCGATCTTTTCATCAGTCAATCAGACGTCCAGTCAATAACTCAGTAAATCAGTTCCCCCTCATATCAATAAAGCCGTCGATCCACCGAGACGTCGCGGCTGAGAGTGTAATTAAGCCAAGCAGTGGATGCTTGTGCACCAACAAGATGCTTTGTGTTAAATACAGAGCTCGATCACGACCCACTTGTTTTAAAGTACATATGGGGCCGTCCAGACTTCTGAGAGAGTCCAGTCATCTGTTGGCCTCTGAGCGTTTTACTAAATTAATATCTTCATTTACGGTATTAAATGAATAAGTATAAAAGGCATCTGTCAGCAGAACAAAAAAAAAAACATAAAAACAAAAATAGAATTAAGAAACTGGACCAATTTTCAGTTTGTGCCTGCAGTTAGTGAACAGTTAATGACCAGATATACACAGAAATTGTAGATGTTGCATAATAATAATTCGAGGTTTTGCACAGAACATGTTTATGTATTGCACTTGTACCACTCCATCAGCAGCAGATATTGCACATGAATTAGAGGTAGGATAGGATACAGGTCCATGTGGTGTGTGATAAGGAGCACTATAATAAAGTGAGGTGTGTAATGGAGTGCACTACGGTAGTGTGTTTATGAGAGTGTCTGAGTCTCTGATTAGGGAAGTTCTGAAGGAGTTTCAGAAGGAGAAAAGAGCTTCGGTATCTCCCCTTTACACATTGCAGGTGGAAGAGCTGGTCACTGAATTTGCTGCCCAGTGCGGCAAGAGCTTCCTGAAGTGGGAGAGCTGTTGTCCATTATGGATGCAAGCTTGGCCAACATCCTCCTTTCTGAGGAGCTTGTCCAGTTTCTTCCTGTCTGATGCCACCTCCCCAGCAGACAATGTCATAGAAGGTAGCTGATGCCACCTCAGAGTGATAAAAAGAGCAGAGTTCACCTGGACTGGAGCCTCCTCCTGCTCTGGCCTGTCTTATACAGGGTGTGTGTTGTCAGACCAGTCCAGTGTGTTGTTTAGATGAACACTCGGGTAGTTGTAAGTCTTGACGATCTCAATGTCCCTTCCATGGATGTTCACTGGAGTGGGAGAGGATGTTCTACTGGCTCCAGTTCACAAAGTCCTTTGTAGCTTCCCTTTATTCCCTTTCATAGTCATCTGAGCGTCCTCGGGGGGGTTTCTGGAGGTGATAGGTTGAGGTGTTGAGGGTGAAGAGGAATGGGGACACGACTGTTCCCTGTGGAGCCCCTGTACTACAGAGCAGTGTTTCTGATGCACAGTCCTTAAGTCGTACGTGATATGGTCTGTTTGTGATGGTGATCCACCCCTGCTCTCTCCATCTTGCTCCCTAGTAGAGTGGGCTTGATGGGCTTGTTGGCATGTGTGGATCCTCCAGTCCATTGCCATCAAAGAAAACTCCCAAAAAAGAGCAGGAAAAACAACACTGTCCTCAACATGTAAACCTATAATATGACAGGGACTACAAAAAAGCTTCACTAATTTAGAGAACAGAAAGTTTGGATCAGTGACATCATTAGCCCCGCCCCTCTCTCTGATCAGTCAGAGTCTGTATGCAGGTTGAGCATCAGCCCCGCCCCCTCTCTCTGATCAGTCAGAATCTGTATGCAGGTTGAGCATCAGCCCCGCCCCTCTCTCTGATCAGTCAGAATCTGTATGTAGGTTGAGCATCAGCCCCGCCCCCTCTTTCTGCTCAGTCAGAGTCTGTATGTAGGTTGAGCATCAGCCCCGCCCCCTCTCTCTGCTCAGTCAGAGTCTGTATGCAGGTTGAGCATGTATACATGGACAGAGCAGTAAACATGCACTGGAAGCTCCTTTGGCATTTAAACTGGGATTTAATTCAGTTGGAAACCAGTGAACTTTGAGTTTTCTGAGCAGAATCACTCGCTGATACTTCATCACACAATGATCAGACCAACATGCTTAGATAGAGTAAATCTTGTCTGATCCCAAGATATGAAGACAAAGCTGCTCACAAAATGTGGATCTCTGATTTTAAGTGTTAACAAACTAGATTGAGCATGCAAGATCATCCTGTATCACGATTTGACTTGATTCTTTGACAAACAGTCACTCGAACCCATATCTTTAATAGTGTTGTCTCTCAATCACCTGTCAGATAGGTTGATCAGCCAATTGCTGTGTTGCGTACACAGGTGGGCGTATTGATCAGGGTCACCATGAGAGCCGTGCCTCCATGGCACTCCATGAAGCTGTGGCCCTTGATAACGCTGTTGCCCGTGCCCTGGAACTGACCGACGAGGACGAGACGCTGACCGTCGTCACTGCTGACCACTCCCACTCATTGTCTTTTAATGGGTACCCTTTCAGAGGGAACAGCATTCTGGGTAAGTGTGTGGGCGAGTGCTTGTGCAATTATGTGCTTGTTTGCTCTTTAAGCTCTAAAGCAAATCTAATTTGCTTGGGTGGGCGGTGCACTCTGTTTGATTTTAAATACAAATCTCTTCTCTCTTGGAAAAGACATGCTCCTATCTGACTAGGGTGTGTGTATGTGTGTGTGTGTGTGTGTGTGTGTGTGGGTGTGTGTGTGTGTGAAGGTAAATCTCCTCTCTTTGGATTGGACATGCTCCCCTTCACCACTCTAATGTATGGCAATGGCCCTGGACACAAAATCACCAACAACAAACGACCGGACATCCGCAATGTGGACACCAGTAAGTCAAACACACTGATGGGTCTGGAAGCATTAGGAGGCAAATTCCAAAAAAAGCTTCCAGGGAGCAGCTGTGTGGTTAGGGAACCAGCCTTGTGACTGGAAGGTTGTTGGTTTGAATCCCTGACCTGGTAGTACATGACTGAAGTCCCCTTGAGCAAGGCACTGAACTCCACAGTTGCTCCCTGGGTGCTGAGGATAGGGCTCTGGACATGTGTACTCACTGCCCCCTGGTGAGTGAAGTCACTAGTGTGTATCACTGTGTGAGGATGGGTTAAATGCGGAGGATTAATTCCCGTGTGAGCACAACACAGTGGGTTAAAAAAGTATAATTACTAATTATTACTACTAAGTATTTGAGGTTGGGATTGTAATGCTTGTGGGAAGGAATATTAAAGTCACCATGGACAATGATCTTTATATTTCTATCTATCTCCGTCTCTCTTTCAGAGAGTAAGAACTATGTCCAGCAGGCTGCAGTTCCCCTGGACTCTGAGACCCACGGTGGAGAGGACGTTGCAGTTTTGGCCCGAGGCCCGATGGCGCATCTTTTTCAGGGCGTGAACGAGCAGAGTTATTTGGCTCATGCCATGGCCTACGCTGCATGCATCGGTGACAATCAGCAGCACTGCGCTACCACCACCACCACTAACAGTAACAATGCTGCACGGAGCTCCATCCTTCACTCACCTCTCAGTTCTGCCCTGTCTCTGCTGTTTGGGGCAATAATGAGTGCACTGCTGTTCTGAGAGAGAAAGAGTGGAAAGTGGATTGAACAGTTAATTCCTGGACTATGATTTTTCAATCATCAGTTTATGATTAATGTTTCCATTTTAAGTGCGTGGTGAGTGACTTGATTGCACACCGAAACTAAGTGATGATCGTCACACCTAAGTAGGACCCTCCCAGTACCATGCCACCAGTGATGGGAGGGTGAAGTCTAAAATTTGTTTCCTCCATGTCACAAACCACATTAGTCTCCCTGGAGAATAAGGCCATACCAGGCGCCATTGGCACCATTAATGCACTACAACAGCACCAACCATAATCCTTTGAAAAGTCCAGCTCAGCAACAGCTGGTAGCTGGTTTCAGATGGTCTAAGTAAGGGACCAACAACATGTGGCTCTTTTATTGTCCTCCATGGCACCTCGGCAATCAATTTACACATGAGGTCCCATCCTTCAACAAAAAGAGCCAATCAGCTTGGTGGTGACTGATAAATGTGACCAAAATATGCTGAAAAATCACACTTTTTTGTGCACCGTTGAGCCTAATGCTACAAAATCCAATCTTATCATTTAAAAAGTTTTTGAAAAAGTACTTTGAGCTTCCAGTATTTTTATATCTCCCCATTCAAGTAGATTGGAGCCTGGGCTTTATTATTATCAGGGTGTGAACGAGCACAGTATTATTATCAGGTGTTGCTATGTGACCATCAATCTCTACACCGATTTTCAGTGGCTTCGACGTTGGTTGGATTTTGGTTGAAATAGGACAAGTTGGCTATTCTTAAACATTGTATTGCAGACCCCTGGTTTAGGTGGTCAAAGTGGTTGAAAGGTGGACACCAAGACAAAAACATACCCTGTGATGGTAAACTAGCAGGTTACCCAATTCCTGACCAGTATTGCATTTGATTTTGGTCATGCTTGACCATGCTTGAGTAGTGTTGAGCTGCTTGGTCTTCCAGGTCAGGCACTTGGTCAGTACCACCTAAACTATTAAATGAAGCCATACCTCATTCCAGTCAAAAGCTACATCAGCTTGAGCTGACAAGAAATATTTAAAGAAATGTAATTAACTTTATGAAGAGAACACCTTGACAACTGTGAAGCATGAGGTAGATGTATTATGTCTTGGGGTTGTGGAGCTGCCAGTGCATTGATACCACATGGCTTAAATAAAAATGCATATTTTTAACATTTTGGGGGCACACTTGCCAGATTTGGAACAGCGGGTATTTGGGCCAAATCTAGACGACCTTTGGGCCAAACATTCATTGATATTTCGGGTGTTTAAATGAGGCCAGGGTTTACTAAAGCAATTTTACATTTACTGTGATGAAACCTTCTAGGTCCCGTGTTTGTTAACAATGTTCTTCCAGCCTCTCCTGTTACCTTCTAACTATCTCAGCCACTTAGCTGATCACATGCCTTAGCTGATCGGATAAAAAGGGGTCAGTGACCAATCATGTTCATTCGATTTTTCGTCAGACAACTCCTTGAACCATCCTCAGTGTTATCACACATGAAGCAAATTCAAGCAAGCTGGTGATCCCATAATTCCAAGGATCCGTAGAAAACAGGGAAAATGTACACACGACTACGTGTGAAATCCAGTGTCAGTGGGTTTATGGAAATGACTGATAAACACACCAGCCGTTCACGTCATGTCCCTCTGTGTTTGATCCTTGCAGCTAATTAGTGTGTATGTGTGTGTGTGTGTGTGTGTGTTTGTGTGTGTGTGTGTGTGAGAGAGAGAGCGAGAGAGAGAGAGAGAGAGACTTAATCTCCCATCCATTACAGTACTGCAGTGTGTGCTGAACCTGTTAAACACACTTAACCTCACACACATCACAACCAATCAGATGCTCAACACAGTGAAGCTGCTCAGATAAACATCAGCCATCTACACCCGTACAGAGAGAGAGAGAGAGAGAGAGAGAGAGAGAGAGAGAGAGAGAGAGGGAATTCGTCAGCCTGCCATCAAGTGGCGCTACAGCACTGCTTAACTCTGCACTGCACCGAACACTATGGGAGTAGGGGATGAGGAGCTGGGTGGAGCTGGAGGTGGAGGTGACAAAGTTTGAGGAGTCATTATATGGACGTTTGTCTATTTTGTGTCTGTCTTCTCCCATATTGTGTTGACAGTTTTCCACTTTTCCTGACCATGAGGCTCCTGCAGTCTATCTGACATCTGAGTTGCAGCACTGTCCACTACAGAACTCTACCACACACGCACACACACACACACACACACACACTATTATCCCACTCTATTGTACTTTATTATCTACTCTATTCTACTATATTTTCATACTCCATCCTACTCTGTTATCCTATTCTACTCTAGTATATTCTACTCTTACTCTATTATCTTACTCTATTCTATCCTACTCTACTGTCCTACTCTAGTATATCCTACTCTACTATCTTACTCTGCCCTATCACACTTTACTATCCTACTCTAGCCTACTCTTCTATCGACTTGTGGCTCTGGTTTTCTAATGTGTTTAAATAAAGCTTTTATTAAACCACTTTAGATAATCAACCTTTACAACATTTCAATGCGGAACACGGAGTGGAAGTGACTCAAAGGGGCTTTGTTTACACATTTCACCAACACATACACCAATGATCAAAATAAACGCTACACCCCACTGGGTGGCAATTGGCACTTGCCTAAACAAAATGGGCTGTTTAGCCCCAGGTTTCAGCCTTTTTACACCGGTGCTCAGTCCAACACCCTCCGACACCACTTTACTCTCTTGTGTGAGGCTGTGGAGCTGTTTTGAAATGTCACCGGGGGCTCATTGTCCTCATGAACCCCAGGTGCACCACAATGCCTGCAGGGCGCTACCCCACTACCTCACTGCCACAACCCCTGTTACACACACACACCAGAGAAATGTCATGAGTGTGACAGCTCGTGTCCAGCTAGACAGCAAAGAATGTCCATAAAGTGGGTTACTGTGCAGTGGCTTAGTGGCTTAGTGTGGAGCAGGAACAGTAGAAAAGGAACCAGTCTTTTCTGCTTTGTGGGTTGACAGAGCAACATCAAATTTTGGAAGGTCACCACTCACAGCTTGAAGAGAAACAACAATACTCACGATTCCATGATTAATTGAGGTAGAGACGCAGTAGAACTGAACGTTTGACCTTTAGACAGGGCTGGAAAGGCTAAAGCGACTCCTGCACATGGCACCTGTCCATCGCAGGGTACCATACACGCACACTTACCCATTCACATAGTGTGCATTCACCAAAGCCAATTCCCCTACAATGTATGCCTTTGGAATAGGAGTAAGCCTGGGAGTAGGAGTACCTGTAGGAATCCCACAATAGACACAAGGCAAACAGACCAAAGTTCTCCCAGAGAGAGACTGGAACCCAACCCAGAACTGTGGGCGCTGAAAATATTTGCAGATAAAGACAAATGTGTAGGATTTACTGACATTTTAAGAATTCCCTACAGATCCCCCACTTTCCGGGCTTTGGAAATACACAGGCACTCTTATTTGTCATGCTTAGTTTTTAACTGCAGTGAATTAATTGTTGCATCATTTTGCAGGACCAATTGCTCTACTGGGAGGAATAAAGTGTAATGCATAAACTTACCCATCTTCCTAAAAACAAGCTTTGCGTTATCTCATGTGATATGTTAAGGGTTATAAATGCACAATCAATAGTCCAGGAAGGGAACTCCACCTCCCTTCCTAGAACACCCCCTCATTAGCACATCTCTATTTTTTGCCGTACTGCATGGGACGCATTTATTGTTTGAGTTCTATTCACTGCTCTCCGACTCCCGGTCTGACAGAACCAAGTCTGTGTGCCTGCCTGCCTGCCTGCCTGCCTCCCACCAGCAGCCTTCTGTAGAGAAACGAGAGCACAAGAGGAAAGGCGCGGGCCTATGTTTAGCGCTCGGGTGGGCGTTCAGTGGTTATACAACCGTCCGTCTGCATGCACAAGTCTTCTGGAGGATTGTCTCTGCCAATAAACCCCTCCAAAAACCACCAGCGGGAAACGTTCAGAGCACAAACGTTCTTTTAATCGTGTATTAACCCAACACTGTTGTGGGATTAAGTCTCCCTTCAAAGGAGAAGTTCTGAAGCTCTGTCCCCCTGGACTAAGGTGTGTGATCATGGAACTGATGCAAGGCAAGAGTTCCCTTGCTGGTCAGCCTTAGTATTTCCAAATGTGCGTGGACACTCTTGATGAATGCATTCAGCTACTTTAAGGTCCACCCATTGCTGACACAGATGTACAAAGGCACACACAGCTTGTCTAGTCCCTGTGGAGAACTACTGAATACAATAGGACTCTCTGGAGCAGATAAATAGGAACCTATTGGCACCATGACTAATGCCAGCTGTGAGCTCTAGGGGTACAAAGCTCCCCGTCACTGAGATGAGGAGCAGTGGAACTGTGTTCTCTGGTATGACGGTGATTAGTTTAATACTTTTGGGATGAGTTTGGGGAGCTGGGAATGAGGTGGGGTGGTGATCATCTAACATCCTGGATCCCTCCCTGGACAGTAGAGACAGTTGCTCCATGAAGAGTAAGATAAACAGTTTTTAACATCCTTGATTTCAGAAGAAACAGTGAATGAGCAGATACTTTTGTCCATTCTGTCAGCTCCTCTGACCACACAGGAGCACTTTGTGGTTCTCTCATCACAGATTGTGGTTTTTCTGTTTCTCTGCAGACTTTATTCTCCTCTTTTCACCCTGATCTTCAATGCTCACCACCACAAAGCAGCTATTATGTGGGTGGTGGGTCATCACTGCAGTCACACTGACATGGTGGTGGTGTGTTAGTGTGTGTTACACTGGTACGAGTGGATCAGACACAGCAGTGCTGCTGGAGTGTTTAAACCCTTCAGTGTCACTGCTGGACTGAGAACTGTCCAGCAACCAGAGATATCCAGTCGACAGTGTCCTGTGAGCACTGATGAAGGACTTTTGTATCTATCTCTGACCTTATATCTACAAGGTGGACCAACTAGGTAGGAGAGTGGACAGTGGGTGGACATAGTGTTTAAACACTCCAGCAGCACTGCTGTGTATGATCCACTCATACCAGTCAAATCAGATCTGTTGAGGTGACTGTCCACTGTTACTTGTCAGAAGGAGGGAAAGAAAATTGTCTTGTCATCTACAGATCCATCACCTGATCCTGATCAGTCCCTTCAGATGACCTGATTCTGCTGGATCAGGAATTCCACTGAAACCGGAAAATAAAGGGATCAGACCACCTTCTCACTGGGTCCAGTCTAAATCCCTTAGATTAAAGTCTAGCAGTCCAGCCTTGTCCTGGTGATCCACCGCGCAGTAGATTAGTGTTGAAGAAGTCAGTGGATCTCCAAGAGGAGGGCTGCTGACCAATGGACTTTGAGTCGATATGGAGGTGAACTGATAAACAAGTGTAAAGCCGAAATCAAGCCCTGCATCTGAAATCTCTCCAGAGACCTGAAATAAACGAAGAGACTGAAGATTTAGATGTTCCTCCTGTTTCAACAAAGCTCCTTCTCCCCCTTTCTGCCATTCTCTTCTCTTTCTTTCTTTCTTTCTTTCTTTCTTTCTTTCTTTCTTTCTTTCTTTCTTTCTTTCTTTCTTTCTTTCTTTCTTTCTTTCTCGTCCATTTCTCTTTCTCGTTCTCATCTCTCTCTCTCATCTCTCCATCACCTGTAGTGCAGAGGGTGGGCGGAGCCACCATAACCCTGTTCCAATCAGAGTAGGTGGGTGAGTAGTGAGGATGGAGGGGGCGGAGCTTTACTGAACCCCCGGGTTTATAAAGCCGGTCTACGCGCGCCGAGCGCTCGGTCTCTCTTTCTGTCCCTCTCTCTCTCTCTCTCTCCCTCTCCTACTTTCTTTCTCTCTCAGTGAGGAGCCGATGGTGTCGGAGAGCTCGATCGCGCATGCGCAGTCCGGCCGCCGCGGAGCCGAAACGCGCGCGCCGTCCATCCTACCCCGCGTGACGTAGTGGGTGAGTCTAACCGAGAGAGAGAGAGAGAGAGAGAGAAGGAAGAGAGATACAGAGAAATACAGAGGGAGAGAGAGAGAGAGAGAGAGAGAGAGACAAAAGGAAGGAAGGAAGAGAGAGGAGGGAGAGACAAAAGGAAGGAAGAGAGCTACAGAGAGAGAGAGAGAGAGAAAAGGAAGGGAGAGAGGAAGTAAGAAAGGAGAAAGAAATAGAGAGGGGAGGAGGTTTAGAGAGAGACAGAGAGAAAAGGAAGGAAGAGAGGGGGGAAATGAGAGAGGGGGAGAGTGAAAGAGAGAGGGGGAGCAAGAGAGAGAAAAGGAAGGGAGAGAGAGGGGCAGAAGAGAGAAAGAGGGGCAGGAGAGAGGGGAGAGAGAGAAAGAGAGAGAGGGGAGACAGAGAGAGAGATAATGGGCTGTGTCTCCTCTAAATCAGCTGTAGGTAAGATTCACCTCTTTCTCTCCTCGAGCTCGAGCTTGTGAACACGATGCTGCAGAGGCTTTGGCTGGAATGCGGCTAGTGTGAGAGTCAGAGTGACTGAGAGTGAGAGAGTGAGTGCGGTTCAACGGAGAGGATGCTGCTTCTGCTGCACTGCATCGTTAGCGCGCGATATATGTTTAGCTGCTGTTGCTAAGAGACCAGACCCCAATCGCCTTGTTTACCCACCGGCTCACACCTGCAAACCCCCTGGCTTACACCCCCAAACCCCCCGGCTCACACCCCCCAAACCTCCCGGCTTACACCCCCAAACCCCCCGGCTCAACACCTGCAAATCCCCCGGCTCCACACCTCGAATCCCGGGTCAAACTAAACCCCCTTCAGCTCAAACCACAAACTCCCCAGCACACCCTTAAACCCCCAAATCCCCCTAAGCTCAAACCCCCAAGCCCCTTGGCTCACACCCTTAAACCACCCGGCTCACACCCTCAAACCCCCCAGCTCACACCCCCAAAACTCCCTATATGTCGTCAAGACCAGAGTTGGACCTATAAGACTAACACTCAAACTCTTGCTAAGTTTCTAAAGAGTTCTTTAAATTATGCCATAAATAACCATTTAGAACTGTGTTCATGTGGAGAAACATCTGAAAGGCTCAAGACGGTTAGATGATGGTTTGTTTCATTTTAGGTCAGATTGTTGGCTTTATGATTTAAAACTGTCAAATCAATAATTTTTGGGATAATAATGGCCAAAGCACATCAAACAGACCTTTTAATACAAAAGCCAACACAGATGTTGGCAGTTGTTGCTCTTAAGTCATCTTCCAATACAGAAAGTGCCAGAGAAGGACTTGGAGAAAGCAGTGTTTATTAAAATAACACAGGGGGTCTTATCATCTCTGTCATGAGCTGGGAAAAGAAGACCTGGTTTTATCTTCTTGATTGTATCAGAGCAGTACCAACTTTTGGACAAAAAAGAAATACACCTTATTTAAGATGGCAAAACAGCAGTTATAGGGACTGCATTGCACCACAAGGTTTGATTTTTTTTTTATTTTGATTTTTAACCCTCATAAAAAATGGAAAATGTTAGGTTCCAACTGCCTGAACTTCATCAAATGCAAACAGCTATGGCATACCAGCTGGTGTCTAGTTCATGTTCATCCCATCCGTGTGCTCTGGCCTTTGAAAAAGAATCACTTTTGGTTCAGAAAGGTGTGATAATGATCCTTTATAGGTTTAAAGGGTCTTTATATTAAGAAAATGAACCCTGAGACAAGGTAGATTGTAGAGACAATGTTTAGAACTCTGGGTTATTGGTCAGGGGGTTGTTGGTGTGATACCCAGGTTTGCCATGCTGACACTATTGGGCCTTTGAGAAAATAACCCTTTTTATGGATAGAGGGATCATGTGGACCTTATAGCATCATGTGGTCCCCAAAGACCAGTTTGAGTTGGCACACATCTTGCCACTGCAATGCGAACAATAACAACTTCATTTGTTCATTTGTCAAAAAAGTCAAGTGCCGCTTAGAGGGCCAATGATGACACCACACATGAAGTTTAGGTGAGGTCATTTGAGTCTACAGATGGCCTGAGCTGCTGGTGGTCAATATGAGGTTTGCTCTTCCGCCTGTTGCTCGGTGTGTGGTGCCTAACCAGTCTGAGACCAGATGGACCCGACATGGTCCACCGGAGCAGACTGAGATATGAAATGGACTCTAGGCTGGCCATTGCACAGGATCAGACCTAGAGCAGAGCTGTCCCCTTGGCTCTTTAGTTTATTTTTGTTCTAGGCCTTTAGTGAGCCATGCCTCCATAGCTGTGCCCACATGGTGGCAGGCGTTTTGCCAACAGCTGTTTCCTGTTCAGGAAGGATTGCACTCTGCTTCTGGACTGAGCCTTTTCGCACTTTGTTGGTTTGGTTTGGTTAGAACAGTCGTTGGTGTGACTGGTCCGGAAGTTCGGATTGTTTGAATAAATCAGAATCCCATTTGGCCTCTGGAGTGCACACTGAACCCTGGCGGTTGAGCTTGGTCCACAGGGCAGTATGACAATATTTGATCAAATGATGAAACATTTGTTGGCTGGATGGGGAGGCCAACTCAGAAGGCTTTTGGGCTGGAGTTTGGAGCGACTTTGTGGTAGGTGTGTGAAACTAATCCCCCCATAGCTGGTGATCCTTGGAGAAGAATGGAGGAGGTGGGGTGGTGGCGGGTGCGATGTTGTGAAGGTGAAGGTATGTGAAGGAGTTCCAGACATGCTCCTCCTCCCAAATTAAGTTATTGATATAACTCCATTATACTTACTTGAATCATCTGAGTTATAGGAGTTATATGGTGACCTGTAGGGTGGACCTTTTTGTGTTGGCAGTGCAGTCTTCATGAGTAAAACCTATTGGCCCCACACACTATCAATTTGCACACTGGATGTGTTTTCCCCTCCTCACTAATCATGTGTAGTCATTTCACCCTAATAGTTTACAGTTTATAGTACTTACTGCCCTCTGTGTCGAAGGTCTTAGTTACCATTTTCTCCACTGCTGATGTTACTGGAACTGGTATTACTAGTGTGTAGGTTGATGATACATTGACCACTAACGCAGAATTCATCGGGTTTTCTTCATTTACTTCCCTACAAATAAAATGCACCACATGCATTGTTTGTATTCTGTTGAGGGTGTAATTTGAACTCAGTTGATTTAAGGCAAGGCAACATAACTCAGGTTTTCAAGTAAACTGTACTCAATAAGCATTGGTTAGTACAACACACACTACCACAGTATTCAACCTGACTTTAAGGCAGTTGGTTTGCATCCTTTTTTTTTTTAAAGAAGGTGAACTAATTACATTTTACAGTGAGTTTAACTGGATATAGTGCAGCATTTTTATAGTAATCATTGTAATAAGGGTTAAAGCTTTTAAGAATCTGCCACTAATAAAGCAAATTTTTTTCTGCATGTCCAAATATTCCAATAAAAATATGTACTGTAAATATGTCTTAAATATTGCTGTGGTGCACCGAAATATCAAAGTAAGGTTTTGCAGACCAAAATCATTGAAAACAAACGAGTGCCTTGCCTCAAAGTATAATTCTATGATTTGAACCTAACTTAACATCTAAACATTTTAGGGTCCGTTCACCACAGGTGGGTATTTCAGGTCGAGCAACTCAAAATCCACCCCAGGATTTTGTTCTGACTGCCAGGGCTGCTCTGCTGTAGCCCAGTTTTGACTTGCTGGACCTGAAATGCCCACCTCTGCCTTTCACCTTGTGTTATGTTTCCATATCAACTTAATATATCTTGGGACTGTTCATCCAATAAGCAGTTGAGAGCCTATATTTGAAAGATTTTCATGTCAACTGAAACCTTAACAGATTTGGTGAGAGGCTCTTTATTGTTATCAAATTGTCCAAAAAGTCCAAAAAGAGAGAACAAGAAAGAGAGAGATGTTTCACAGGCTCTAGTTCCACTGATTATCCAATAACAGCTCCTGGACCTCCCTGAGACTAGGTGTGCCCTTAGGCCTTGTGGGACATGACACCTCTCACGCGGTGACATTTTTCATCATGGATTTGGTTTCATGGTGGAAGCCACAAGGCCATCGCCTTAACAGACACCACAGAGCTCAGTGAAAAGGGTATTGGATGTCAACCAGTCCGCAAAACAAGCAGTTAAGGGTGCTGCAGGGACTGTGTGGGAGGCAGCTTTAGGAAGAGTGTTGAAATGCAGAAGCTGTTTGAGAAAGGTTACCCACAGGCTGCAACTTATACCACCTCCATCTCATTCTCTCTTGATGACACCAAACATTAGGGACCATTAGACCATTGTATGAAGAACGACTCGTACCCTAATGTATGAGAACAGAGACGAAAGATTAAAACGATTGCTATTTCTTCTTGCCCTTTTTGCCTGAACAACTAATATAAAGTCTAATAAATATACCTGTTATGGAAGCAGTGCCATGGCTTACGTGGGGAATGACACAACCTCGTTGTCAAATAAGGTTCTTAAGGCTAATCAGGGCTCACCTCAGGAGGTGTGATGCTTGAATGCGATGATGGCGCCCCTTGCTGTTCATGCACAGAGGTCCATGTGTTGATGACGTATGTGCATGAATCATTTGGGATTGTTTGTCAGGGACTTTGCGCATGTGCAAGCTGTTGCATGAAGCTTGAAGTAAGAGAATGAAGGGATGACAAAGCAAGAAATAAAGGAGGAACCCTGGCTTTTCTTGCAAGACCTATCAGTGTTGTGCCTTGCACTGTTTCCAATGCATGCATGACTGCATTGGAAAGATGCATGGAGTCATCCCCTCCGTTGGTAGCCCACTGAGAAGAAAGAGAGATCTCGTTAGAGTGCAACCATGTTGATATCAGTAAAACAAGCCAACAACTGCAGAACAAACAAGAGTCATTTGCAGTTACCATGGAAGTGGACGGAAGGCCACTCTTGGTCTATCTTGTGCACGTCAGCATCTTTTTCCTCTCTCACAGTGGCGGGTGGCAGGTTGCGTGTGGACTGGAGCGAAGAGGGTTCGCTCTCCCACCTCGCCCTCTTGGGCAACACACGGACCAGTCTGGCACGTGGCCTGGCTGCACCCTTTGAGGACCTGGACCACTTCTTTGAGGTGCCAAAGCCGCTCCAATCACACATGTTACAGCATTCAGAAATAGAAAGGCTTTCTTGTGTTTTTTATCCGGTCGTCTGCTTCCAGACACTGGGAGGGGGCACCTGAACTTGAAGCACCCCCCGTTGTGTTAATATGTTAGAAAGGCAAGCCATAAATAGCAG
Organism: Acestrorhynchus altus; assembly: GCA_034509495.1. NCBI lineage: Eukaryota > Metazoa > Chordata > Actinopteri > Characiformes > Acestrorhynchidae > Acestrorhynchus > Acestrorhynchus altus. The sequence continues at coordinate 26,769,325 of CM067517.1, read as the reverse complement.
GTATTGTGGTCCCTGTCAGTCCTGTGCCTTTCTCATCCTCATTACAATGACCTGACTGTGGGCAGATGGGAGGGCCACCACTTAATGAACTTGGCAGCTTGTCATAGATAAAGCAATTTACCTGAGATGAAGATGACGCTAGGAATGTGTGATAATTGCGTTTTTCTAGCTATTTTGGTTGGCACAAACATTGTGATTTATTACAACACCCACAGAAACACTGATGAATATTAATCTTTGACATGTGACCTCACAGGAGTGGCTGGATGGAAATGACCTACAATAGAAAAGTATTAAAGATGGTGCAGAAATGTCTGTTCAAGGTAATGACTGAATAATGCAGAATAAGTCCATTTACCCTGTAAACCTGTAGACCGTTTACCCTGTAGAATTAACCACCCCTTCCCAGTATGATACTCGCCCAATGCAGACATCTGCTGGTTGACATATCAGAATTGGAGCATGTAGAAAATTTGGTATGGCAGGGGTGGGCAATTAATCGAAAAACCTTCAGAACCTTGGAGGAAAGTATTAACAGAATGTAAAAACCCAAAATAATGATCATGTGCAAGTTTACGCCCATGACGATTATTTTGGGTTTTTACATTCTGTTAATACTTTCCTCCACGTTGATTGTACCGAAGAAAACTGCAGTGTCCATTGTTTGGAAACATTTTGGCTTTAGTGAATACTGGATACTGGAAAAAACAAAAGGCAAAAGAATCGTTAATCATTAAAAACTGAATCATAATCCAGGTAAAATGAATCGTGATGTTGATTTGAGGTCGTATCACCCAGCACTAGTATGAGCCATCTTATTACTCAAAATAAATAAATATTATTAGTTAATTTTGTTATTGATTTACAGTATGATTAATGTGTAATCGAGTAATAGAGACGGCAGTTTCCACTAAGGATCTAGATATTTCAGGCAATTTTACCCCCATTTGAAAATCACTCGAAGTTAATGAGATTTTAAGTCAAACATTGAACCTCATGGTGTCATACCTCTCGTAGTAAGGGGGGGGGGGTATCTCAATTACGTTTCCTATAATATTCAGTAATTTCATCATGTGAAGCAGAAAATGATTTTACCAACCTATCCTGCTATTATAATTTCCTAATTAACTAAACCATCCCAGTCGTTAAAGGCTTCATTCCACTCTCAGTTCCTCTCCTTGACTTTCATTAAAACGTTCACCAGCTAGTTTTCTAATTATCTGCAAGTCATTCAGAGTAATTAGCAACTCATTTTTGACGGCTTTTCCTGTCAAATAGAATCAACGAACAGTGAGTAATGTCGAGTCGGGAAGTGTTTGAATAAGAACTGTCACTTTTTGCTTACGACGGGGTGATGTGGTGGTTCTGTAAAGAACCATGATTGATCAATGAGTTTGAATGCATTCAGGGTCGTATGCCAGGTTGAGTATTACTTGATTCAAAGTTGGTAGGCATCTACAAACATCTACATTTCTACAACCATTCTACTATTAGACAGAAATCCTTAATTTAATATTATATTAAAATAAATGTACCATCTCTGACATCCCTGGCTTCCCATTACGGGGCCACCATCCGCACAAAGGGAAGGAAGGAACAGTGAGGGATATGACATTTTTTCGTGGAAATCTTTAAGGTCTTGGAGAGTGAGATCTGTAAAGTCAGGCACTTGTATCCTGTGTTTGTTTGAAAGAGAAATACTTTGAGAAATATCTTGACACATCCAGAAGATGTAATACCAACATCAACAGAGGCGGCAGTGTAGGACAGTAGTTGGTGTAGTTAGTGGATAACACCACTGCTGTTGTTGCAGATAACAGCAACTCTATCACCGCCCCAAAGGCTTGTTTATTCTCGTGAAGCACATCCACCACCATGACTAGGATGTTCAACTGATGTTACTGATGCTTATATGTCGCAATAGTAGCACTTACAGTTGTTTGGGGCAGCTCCAGCAGGGTGCTAATTCAGGAATTACATTTAATGTGTCTGTTCAGTAGCTCAGCTCTGTGAACCCAGCATTCAACAGGTAGAATTGCACTGTGTGTGTGTGTGTGTGTGTGTGTGTGTGTGTGTGTGTGTGTGTGTCTGTGTCTGTGTGCATGGGGTGTGACGTCATGAGAGAATCATGCCGCGTTTCCCGGGAGAAAGCCGTTCCATGGTGACTGGTTGCTATAGAAATGCTTGCTTTTTAGAGAGAGAGAGAGAGAGAGAGAAAGACTGAGAGAAAAGGAGAGTCAGAGACAGGGAGCAAGAATGAGGGAGAGGTAGAGAGAGATAAAGTACAAGGTCGAGACAGTGATAGGGAGAGACAAAGTGAGAGAGAGAGAAGTTGAGAGAGGCATAAAGTGAGGTAGAGAGAGAGACAGAGAGAGTAAGAATGAGGTCGAGACAGAGTGAGAGGTAGAGAGGGAGAGAGATAGAGTGAGTTAGAGGTAGAGGGAGAGGTAGAGAGAAAGAGTGAGGAAGAGAATGAGACTAAGAGTGCTAGAGGTAGAAGTAGAGGTAGCGAGAGGTAGAGGTAGAAGTTTACATAGAGTTAGAGAGGTGGTAGAGATTGAGAGAGGTAGAGGTAGAGAGAGGAAGAGAGAGGTAGAGAGGAGGTACAGAGGGTGAGGTTGTTGGGAGCAACGGTCGCTGTCCGGTGCTGAAGACGGTGGTCCTCGGGGGTCTGAAACCTGTTGTCAGCCCACTGCAACCCGGAGGCTCGTGAGGAGCATCTCTGTCTGGCTTTGCTTCTTATGGGCAGATGAGTGACGTCAGATGGTGATAACTGCTTCGTGCAGACAGTACGTGTGTATGTGAGGAAGCTCGCCCATGCTGTATGCTGTCTCCCGCACCACATTCAGTAGGCCAGTAGGGTGTGTGTGTGCGTGTGTCTGTCTGGGTGTGTGTGTGTGTGTGTGTGTGTGTGTGTGTGTGTGTGTGTGTGAGGAGAAATGGGGCTATAGAGAGGAGGGAGGGGGCAGCTGTTGCAGCAGGGATAGCGTTAAAGCAGCTCGTGCAGTTCTGTGCACCGTGGTCAGCCCACTGTGCACGAGGTTCCGCGCGACAGCCGCTGTACAGAGCACAGAGTGATGTCAGTAGCTGTGGAATGACCACACGTGCGCCTTCAAGAGAGACGGAGCTTGGGTGTGTGTGTGTGTGTGTGTGTGTGTGTGTGTGAGAGAGAGTTTCAAACTTGCAGAGTTTAGAAGTACAGAGACACCTACACAACATTACACCTGCAGGAACTGTAACGACTTTCCGTTGAAAACCCAAAGGTTTTGTTATTCTAGCTCTAACAGAAGGTCTGGAGATGTTTCTGCACTGTGCTCCTCTGAGACCCGTTATGTGTGTCCCAATACTTTTGTCCGAATACTTATAGAGAGAGAATGAAAGAGAGGGGGGGGGGGGAGTGAAATGGACAGATTTACCAGACGGCTGTTTTTCTTCTTTTCAGGTAAATGTTGACGACTCCTCCAACATGTTACCCAAATCCAGACGTGCGCTTACCATTCAGGAGATCGCAGCACTCGCAAGATCTTCACTTCACGGTAAACACACACTAACTCCACCTGTTACACATTATCTACACACTAACTCCACCTTTTAAACACCATCTACACTGACTGCACCTGTTACACATTATTTACAAACTAACTCCACCTGTTAAATGCCATCTACACTCTGACTGCACCTGTTGCACGTTATCTACACACAAACTCCACCTGTTGCACGTTATCTACACACTAACTCCACCTGTTACACGTTATCTACACACTACACCTGTTACACGCCCTCTACACTAACTACACCTGTTACTTGCTATCTACACTCTACACCTGTTACATGCTATCCACATTACACCTGTTACATGCCATCTACACACTAACTACACCTGTTACATGCTATCTACACACGAAGTACACCTGTTACTCACTATGTGCACACTAACTACACCTGCTACACACTAACTACACCTGTTACACGCAATGTAAACACTAACTACACCTGTTACGTGCCATTTACACATTAACTCCACCTGTAACATGCCATCTACACATTAAGTACACCCGTTACACTCTAACACACACCAATCCCACCTGTTACACATAAGCTACACCTGTTACATGTTAACCTCACACAGTAACTCCCCCTATTACACACTAAATACACAACTACACTATATAGTCCACCTGTGAAACACTAACTACACCTGTTACACGCTATGCGCACATGTTAAGTTTACCAACTACACCTGTTATACACTTAATAGCCCACTAATTACACTAATTATACACTAACTACACTTATTACACACTATCTCCACCTGTTACACACTAATCACACACTAACTCCATGTTACAAACTAACTACACTCTACACATTACCCAGTAATTACATTCTAACTACACTGTATTTGTACAGTTTTGTACTCCTGAAATCCACACTCACTGCACAGTCAGCCCATCACTGTGGTTGTTCCCAGTGGTGTGTATTTATGGGTCCCAGAACAAGAAACATGAACATTGTTAAATATCCAAATATTACCTTTAATAAACAGTCATTTTCTGCTTGAGTGACTTGTTTACTGACTGTTGCTGCGTCTCCACCGGACCACTGTAGTGGCTGATGAGTGGCTGAAACATATTACATTACCTCACCGTTATACTCATAAAACTGCATATGAAGTGATGTAATTAGTCCAATAAAGACGTTAGGTGGCCTAGTTGCCATGGCGACAGTGCCCTCATTGTCAATTACACTAAATGTGATTTTCTTCCATATCTATTTTTATACTTTTGTTTTCTAGTAATCTTCTAGTAATTAGAGTACCCACATACTCCTAGGATTTACACCCAGAACCAGCTGCCTCGATGTTAACTTGTTCAAATCTTAAATTGGTTGTATTTTATGTGTGTGAGCAGGTATCTCTCAGGTGGTAAAGGATCATGTGACGAAGCCCACAGCGATGGCTCAGGGCCGAGTGGCCCACCTGATCGAATGGAAGGGCTGGTGCAAACCCACCGACACTCCCAATGCACTCGAATCCGACTTCAACTCGTACTCGGACCTGTCGGAGGGTGAGCAGGAGGCCCGGTTTGCTGCAGGTAAAGTGTGTGTGTGTGTGTGTGTGTGTGTGTGTGTGTGTGTGTGTGTGTGTGTGTGTGTGTTCATTAATACAAACAATAGTAATGGAAATAGAAAGCAATACAGATGACCTCTCAGCCGTTAACCCCCTGCTGTGGCTTAATGGCTGCTGGTCATCATGTCCTCATCATAGGTGGGTCAGATCGTAGGCCAGCAGCTAGGCTGACCCAAAGCCATCACCGTTCACATCAAATCCAACGCAAGCCTGACCGCAGAACCTGACCCGGCCGTAACTCAAACCCAAACCCAACAGACTTTTGTCAGGAAGGACACGGCAGCATGTCTTTGTTTACAGGGTCTAGTGCCCCCTACAGACAGTAATCGCCGTTAGTTACAGAGGTGTAAAGCCTGTTGCTTTAGGGGTGAAAACAATTGGGAGTCTGTGTCTCTCTCTCTCTCTCTCTCTCTCTCTCTCTCTCTCTCTCTCTCTCTCTGTATGCATATATGAGGCAGGCTCTGCAGTGCAGGTTCTATGAAGGTTAATTAGTTCTCTCTTGCCCTGGTGTGACGAAGCAGCTTTCTCTTTCACTCCGTTGTTTGGCCACAGTGACTTGCAGGGTTTTCTGAAGGATCTCTCTCTCTCTCTCTCTCTCTCTCTCTCTCTCTTTTTCCACTCTCTGTCATTCACCTGTTTCTCCCTCTTTCTCACACTCTCTGCATCACATTTCCCCTCACTCCCCTTTCCTTCTAATTTTATTCTTCCCTCTCCCACTCTTTCTATTTCTTTTGCTCCCTCTTTCTCATTTTCTGTCCTTTTTTTCCCTGTGCCCCTCTCTCTCTCTGTCTCTCGCTGTCCCTTTCCTTCTCCATTTCGTTTCCTCCTCCTCCCTCTATCTCTCTGTGTTTCTTGCTCTCCCTTTTGTTCATAATTGTTTTTAATTGCTCTCTTTTTCCTGCCTCCTTCTCTCCTCCTCTCTCTTTCTTTGCCTCTCTCAATGTCAAGTACTCTTCCCATGACCTCTCCATTCCAGGACACACACAGCACAACAGTAGTGTGTGTGTGTGAAAGGCACATAGCCAGGGTCCTGCAGGGAATACCGCAAAAACACACCTCATAAACACACACATAGACACACACACACACAGACACACACACACACACACACCTGTGCACAATGATTCGCTCTGGATAAAATTGAACTGCTTACATCTGGGAAAACTGCCAGACTGAGAAAAACCTGCAGTGTGTGTGTGTGTGTGTGTGTGTGTGTGTGTGTGTGTGTGTGTGTGTGTGTGTGTGAGACAGAAGATGAATGGGCAAAATTGATCCGGGAGCCAACTCCCTTTTTCTGGAGTGGGAGGGGCAAAGCTGAGATTGGTTGATTAATCAGACAACCAATCAAAATGCAAGGGGAGCTGATCTCTGATTGGTTGGTTGCTCAGTGAAGGTGATGTGATGAAACTTTGGTCATCTATTCTGCTGTGTCATCCAGCCATACGTCATCATTGTACATATCTGTGTGTGTGTGTGTGTGTGCAACCTCATAACAGGTTGAGTACACACTGTCTTTGCTTGCGATGCTGATCTGCGAGGTCAGTTCTTGTCGAACAGAGGACACTGGTGTGACGTCATCAGTGTGTCATAGTGTGCCACATCTAGCTGCAGCTGAGAATGTCCTGTCAACGAGGGGGTCATGCCCGTTAAAAGAACGGTCCTGTTTGAGGACATGGGTGTCTAGAATGTTCCTCACTGCAGACGTACAAGCATGAATTACAGGATTGTGGGTTCAGGACCAGGTTTCCTAAACTACCACTGTTGGGGTCGTGGGCAAGGCCCTCAACCCTCATTGTAATATGTCCAAATGTTTGTAGACACCCCTTCTGACGAGTGCACTGAAGGACCTTAAGTTGCACACATTGGCGACACACTCAGCTTGTCTTTTCTCTGTAGAGACGTTCTGCCAATAGAATAGGACTCTCTGGAGCAGATCAGCATGAACGTATTGGCACAGTGTTCTCTGGAATGATGGAGCTCCAGCTAATACTTTTGGGACGAGTTGGGCAGTTGGGATGAGGTGAAGTGGTGGTCATCCAACATCCCGACCTCACAAACAATGCTCTTGTCATTAAATGCAATTAAATCCTCAGAGCAGCACTCTAAATTCTAAAGCCTTCTTTGGATAGACAGTTACTCCAAAAGCAGGATGAACTCTTTTTAACACCCTTAATTTCAGAAGAAACCGTTAATGAGCAGCAACACAAATCAACCATTATATTTTGACCACCTTCTTGTTTCTACACTCACTGTCCACTTTATCAGCTCCTCTGACCACACAGGAGCTTCATTCTTGTCTTTATCATGATCTGGAACATGAACATGTACCATTTCCTATGAAGGTTGTGCAAGCAATGCTGCACAGTAGAATAGTGCACCACCCTCTTGGCTCAGCTGAACTTTGATGCAGGTTGTTTTGGATTTGCCTTTTTTATCTCCCCAATTTAGAAATGCCAGTTACCCCCATCACATACCACGCGTCCTGCTTATGAACGTCTAAGAATAAAGGTACACAGGCCGAGCTGATGATGTACTAACAGTGTCTGTGTGTTCTAGGTGTAGCCGAACAGTTTGCGATTGCCGAGGCAAAGCTTCGGGCCTGGTCCTCAGTAGACGGAGATGAGTCCAATGATGATTCCTATGACGAAGACTTCCTACCTGCTAACGAGCCCACCACACAGAGTACAGGTACACACTCGCTCCAAGCATTCCCTCTAACACTGTTTTGATGGATTACTGCCTACTGTTTGTGGTGTTACCTAAGCAGCAGCCTTGCTCTCTCTCTCTCTCTCTCTTTTCTGTCTCATTGCTCTCCCTCATCTTCCTCCCTTCTTTTCTCCAGCATGGCACCAATGTGTATTGTCCCAGTGCCCTACTTTCTTCCTCTGCAAACATCCTTGCTCACTCATGCTCTCTCTCTCTCTCTCTCTTTCTGTCTCCCTTCATTTCGCTCCCTGGCGCAATTTGATATCCCAGCATTCATTTCTCCTGCAAGTTTAATGTGCTCGCACTGACTGATGGAGGCCGAGAGCAGAGAGTGCAATAAAAAGAGGAGGATGGAGCTTAGAGAAGAGAGCGAGAGCAAGAAGGAGCGAGAGATATAGAGATATAGTGAACGTGACTGTAATACAAACATGACATGTACTGTATGTCAAATCTGCAGACCGTAAACAGACATTTTGGGCACCTTCAGAGTCAGGAGGCAAAAGTAAAAACCTCTTTGGCAGAAATCATAACCTTTTTCGGGAGAAGCCTTTCAATTCTTGCAGCTGGAATTTCATTCATCAGAAAAGACCTCTGGTAAAATATTCTTTAATGACCTTGACTGTTGGGACAGAGTCGCTGGTAAAGTCTTGTTCTTGTGAACTTCCCTGGACTGCAGGACTAGTTAAGGATCTTCTTCTATGAAAAGTAGCTTTGTGCAAGCAATACTGCACAGTGGAAAAGTGCACCACAAGTCTGGGTTCCAAAGTTAAACAGGTTGTTGGCAGTTGGATTTGCCTTTCTTACCAGCAGAACAGACAGTGTAGAAACCATAGGCTAAAATCTTTCGGGTATCTTCTTACCCATCTTTACCCTGCTTTGTTGGTATTCTCATCCAGAATGCAGCAGCAGTACACGATGGCAGTGGTCACCCACCATCCCTCAAGACGCAAGGAAAACATGCATCCAGACTCTTTTCTGTTCTGGCACCAAAACGGTGGAACGAACAGACCCTGGGGGTCCAAACAGCTGAGTCCCTCACTGTGTTCAAACGCAGACTGAAGACCATCTGTTTCAGGAGGATTTAACTCCATTAAGATTTATACTGAATCTTGTTAGTCCCCAATCTGACAGGATCTAAGTGTGAGCAATCTCTGAATTCTAGCCTCGTCTGCGAGCTGATATTTTCTGAGTGAACAGCAAAGCACTTTTTGCAGGTCGCTCTGGACAAGGGCGTCTGCTAAATGCCGTAAATGTACATTTTTTATTTTCAGATCTCTACACAGTTGCTTAGGAGCTCATTTGTGTTTTGTCAGTACGTTTAATTAATGCCTTCAGCTACTTTCAGTTGCTGACACAGATGTGCAAAAAATTTAGGATGAGTTGGGGAGTTGAACCCTGACTTCACCAATCATCTTGTCTTTAAATGCAATCAAATCTTCAGCAGTTCTGCAGTTCTTCAAAATGTAGCAGTACTCCCCTGGACAGGAGAGACATTCTTTTTTTATACCCTTGATTTGGGGGGGACGACAATAAATGAGCAGGTGTCCCAATACTTTTGACCATTTTGTGCAGTTGTGTTAAAAATTTGATTCAGATTTGCTGATACAGGTCTGAGATCTGAAGGTGTCCAAACTTTTTCAGAGGCCTCACTGATGGTTTGATTGCTGTTTCAGATACTGTTACACTGTTGCACACTGACACTGACACAGCTGTACACTCACAGAAGGAAGAACCGTTCCAAAGCCAAAACTCTCACTCTGTATTCTGCCTCCACAGATCTGTCGTCGTACCCTCACTACCTGCGGGACCTCTTACACACACAAGTGTGCCAGGCCCACCTGCGGAGACGAGGTGCTTGTGAAGCTGAGAGCGGTGTGGCCTTCGACCTCTCTCCCCCTGTGGGCTCTCCGGCCTCTCCGTCTGACACGCTCTGCTCCAGCCTGTGCAGCTTGGACGAGCGGCATCCGCTGCTACGGGACCTTGGTCACCGTGGTGCCGACCTTGGGCAACGCAGCGACCACTTTGTCCACCGTGGCGATGCTGCTGCCAACCTCGCAGCTAAGCTCTTGGGGGCACTGCACGGAGGGGACGACCCACTGCTGGCACGCCTCCAACGGGCCGGACTCAGACGCGGGGGACACTCGCCTTGCTGCCCGTTTGAGGACGAGGATGCGCCGTGTAAGGACTGCGGGGGTGGGGTCTGCTGCCCTCCCGGATACCACATCCGGAGGAAGGTGTCAGACGTGGCCTCATCTGGCATCGTATCGCTGGATGAGGAAGAAGAGGAGGAGGATGAAGAAGGGGATGAAGAAGAAAGGGAGCAGTGACTTTACCATTCTGTCCTGCCTTTTCTGAATGAATGACTCAGCATGTTTACGTCAGGCTCCTCCCCTCTCGTTTTTGCATTCAGCTCTGCCTCCTCCGGCCTGTTTTTGTTGTTGTATATGTGCTGGGGAGGATGCGCCGGCATACCTTTTTGGGAAACAACACAAAGCGACAGTAATGAATGACAAAGACTGGAATTGGGAGCTATGCTTCCGAGAAAATTCATGCTTACAGACACTTGAAAACTGCAAAGTCGGCAGAACGGAGGGCTGAACTGAAACTGAAAAAAAATAAATAAAACTTCTGCATGTCTGGACCTGTGGACGCTCGGTTTTGGACTGTCCAGTTCTTTAGCACGGTTTGTGAAGTTCCTCTTCTGCCCTTTTCCTGGGTATCTCGGGCCCCAGCGCACTATGGGTCCTGGTTACTCCGTCCAACCCTACCCCCACCGCGTTTGCAAGAAACGGTTGCATCCTTTGGGCATGGCTGCTTGCTGAGTAAAACTCGAAAACTAGAAAAAAATCTGCCAAATGAAACTTCTTTAGCCTGTCACAATCAGCTCGGAGAAAAATGCTGGAATGTTGAATGTTTGTACAGTGACGGGAATATGTATTTCAAAACAAAGCATAAAAAGATCTATTTAGATTGTTTTTTGGGGGTTGAACTAGTTTTTTAACCACTTATTATTATTATTATTACTATTATTATTATTATTATGATTGTTGTTGTTATGGCATTCATAGGATTTGCTAGAATCTCAGTATTTGACGTTTTGTTTCCTTTGAATGGATTTAAAAGAACAGTTTTTAAAAATAAAATCTAACGATCATATTTGATCGATTCCCAAGATTCAGTTGATCAGCCAAGATGCGTTTGGTATTTGGTTTGGGCTTCTTCAGTTTGCATCGAGAGAAACTGAGCTAATGTTAGTATTTGGGGCTGCATGGTATTGAAAAAAATAACACCGCAACCTTTTTTTGTCTGCGATATGTGTTCATTCATTCATATCGGATGTGTCCTGGTCAGGGTCGCGGGGGGTCCGGAGCCGAGCCGGAATAATCGTGCGCAAAGCAGGACGACTCCTCGGTCAGGCCATCGGTCCATCGCAGGGTGTGATATATGGTTTATTGCAAAATAAAATAAAACAAACAGGAATTTTCACCAGATTTGACCATAATTTCAACATGATTTTAATAATGCATTAGGAATGTTTATCCAATATTGGAGTAAAAGGAATGAGACTGAATTGGGATGGGCGACGGTCTACGTCCATGTCTTGGTTGATTGGCTGCATCTGGGCTCAGCGATCTTTCATGTTCATTAGATTTTCCTCCAAACTAGTCCTTTAAAGAAACCGTAACAGAGTGGTAAAACGTTCCTGAAGGGCTGTGTTCATAAGGCTGCCAGACGTCTATAAAATCCCATCTACATGAGCGTTTATGGAAGCGTGACTTCCGGAGGTGAAATGCAATTAAAGGCAGCATTTATGTCAACTTGCACTGGTTTTAAATATTTAAGTCGGCTCATGTCAGGCTTACGTACCCGTTATGACTGCTGCCCTTCAGCACGGTGTTCCCGAATGTTCTTCGCAGGTGGTGTAAAAAGTTCCGTCCAAAAGAGACGTGTTCTCACTGACCGAGCTTTGGCTTGTGTCGAGGTCATTACGGGGGGTTTTTGCAGGAGAGTTCGGTCTATTTTTGTATGTGCGAGTCTTTTTCCGGACTATGTGGGTCACTCTCATGTCCGCGTCGTTGGGAAGACGCTCATCAACAGCTTTCTCCCTGTCTCTCTCTCTCTCTCTCTCTTTGTCTCTCTCTCTTTCAGAGCTATCACTGTGTGATATTGTCTGTACAAAGAACGAGTGTGAACAAAGCTGTTCTTTTTTATTTTATTTATTTCCTTTTTTTTTGTGTGTGTGTCTTCAGTCGCGTTTGCGGCCTTTCCTTCTGAGCCACTTTTCCAAACGTCTCATTTTCTCTTTATTCTCTGGAAATGTCAAGTACACTCTCTCTCCCACTCTCTCGAACTCTCTCTCCCTTTTCAGCGGCTAATTCCGTTTGCTGACTTTCATGTCACCGTTGCCATGGTTATCCGTGGCTACCTCGGACTAAATCACGAGGGCCCTTGAGTCCTTCAAGCTGCCCACTTCAGAAGCTCTGATTGGCTCCAAGGCTCTAAGAAACCCTGCCCACACGCCATGACAGAAATTAGCCTGCTGTCCACTTAGAAGCTTGTTTGTGTGTGTGTGTGTGTGTGTGTGTGTGTGTGTGTGTGTGTGTGTGTGTGTGTGTGTGTGTGTAATCGAGCAGATGTGCAGTTCGGTGTGTTTAAGTGTGTGTGGGAGTGTTCTGGGTGTCTCAGGGGAATGTCGGAATTCTGTGCCTTTACATAAGACCCCCTGACCGCTCCAAGACACCCGGGCCGTTACCATGGCAACAGAAAATTTTGATACTTTATTTTGATTTGGTGAAACATAATAATTCATTCATCTTTTATCAGTTTATTCCGATGGTCCAAATCCAGGTACATAACGTGACAAAAGTTTGTGGGCACCCCTGCTCATTAGTGAATTCAACTGCATTTAAGTGCTGATTCACACTCCCCTTGTCCATAGAAATCCATAGAAAGCACTGTCCAATGAAACGAGCTCTAGAAAGATGGATAGCTCCGCCCCCCCTCCCCCAAGCACTGGGCTGTGGAGCGGTGAAACTCTGTTCTCTGGATTAATGGAGCTCCAGCCAGGACCTTTGGAGTGGCCAGAACTGATGATCCAATATTGATGTCATTTGTTCTGAATAAAATGACTCGAAACAAGTCAAATGTCTAGAACCAAGTCGACTGCTCCTGTAATACTCTACAACCCCGCTGTCCTAACACTGAAGTGAGAGTTATTAATAACAGTAACAGGACATTTTTATCCTGGATGTAATTGATCAGAAGAGCCTCTGAAATCCGTTTTCGTACGTTTATCACATGTTATGTTCATGTTATGTAGCAGGTTTCAAGTAGAAGTTTTCCAAGACATGAAGAACCGGGATGTTCTGACCTCGGTCTGCAGTGTTTGATTATAGTGGGCATTTGGTTATACACACTTCTTACACTCGTATAATAGAATTCAATGGGGATTTGGTTATACACACTTCTTACACTCGTATAATACAATTCAATGGGGATTTGGTTATACGCACTTACACTCGTATAATACAATTCAATGGGGATTTGGTTATACACACTTCGTACACTCATATAATAGAATTCAATGAGGATTTGGTTATACACACTTCTTACACTCGTAAAATAGAATTCAATGGGGATTTGGTTATACACACTTCTTACACGTATAATAGAATTCAATGGGGATTTGGTTATACACACTTCTTACACTCGTATAATACAATTCAATGGGGATTTGGTTATACACACTTACACTCGTATAATACAATTCAATGGGGATTTGGTTATACACACTTCGTACACTCATATAAAAGAATTCAATGGGGATTTGGTTATACACACTTCTAACATTCATTTAATAGAATTCAATTGGTTATACACACTTCTTACACTCATAGAATTCAGTGGGGATTTGGTTATACACACTTCTAACACTCATAAAATTCAATGGGTTATACACACTTCTAACACTCAATAGAATTCAATGAGGATTTGGTTATACACACTTTTAACACTCAATAGAATTCAGTGTGGACTTGGTTATAAACACTTCTAACACTCAATAGAATTCAGTGTGGACTTGGTTATAAACACTTCTAACACTCATAATAGAATTCAGTGGGGATTTGGTTATACACACTCTTTTAATTTAATTTAAGTCCATTGGGCAAATACACACTTTGAAGTTATATCAAATCAAAGCAGTTTTTAAAGTAGCTTACTATAAACGATGGCACTCATCTGAAATCAACAACTCCACAGCAGGGAGTAAGATGTGTTTGGCTGTTGAGTAAAAGTATTAAATTCAGTCAATCTCCTCAGTGTGTCTGACAGTGTAGACTTGATTATACACCTCTAATTTGCTGGTATTTACTGGCACATATAACAACAGTATTCAGAGCTACATAGAATTAGAGGCTGATAAACACACTCCTAAGACCTGTAATAGAAGCCAATGGACAGTTGAGTATATTTATATATATTCAGTGGGCAGTTGGGTATATATACCTCTAATACATTATAATAAAAGTCAATGGGCAGTTGGGTATATATACCTCTAATACATTATATACCTCTAATACATATAATAAAAGTCAATGGGCAGTTGGGTATATATACCTCTAATACATATAATAAAAATCAATGGGCAGTTGGGTATATATACCTCTAATACATATAATAAAAGTCAATGGGCAGTTGGGTATATATACCTCTAATACATAATAAAAGTCAATGGGCAGTTTGATATATATACTCCTAATACATATAATAAAATTCAATGGGCAGTTGGGTATATATACCTCTAATACATATAATAAAAGTCAATGGGCAGTTGGGTATATATATCTCTAATACATATAAAAGTCAATGGGCAGTTGGGTATATATACTCCTAATACATATAATAAAAGTCAATGGGCAGTTGGGTATATATACCTCTAATACATATAATAAGAGTCAATGGGCAGTTGGGTATATATACTCCTAATACATATAATAAAAGTCAATGAGCAGTTGGGTATATATACCTCTAATACATATAATAAAAGTCAATGGGCAGTTGGGTATATATACCTCTAATACATATAATAAAATTCAATGGGCAGTTGGGTATATATACCTCTAATACATATAATAAAAATCAATGGGCAGTTGGGTATATATACTCCTAATACATATAATAAAAGTCAATGGGCAGTTGGGTATAAGCACCTACGACACATATAATTGAAGTCAGTGAAGAGTTGGCTATACACATTTCTAAGATCTCTCTCTCTCTCTCTCTCTCTCTCTCTCTCTCTCACACACACACACACACACACACACACACACACACACACACACACACACAGTAGAATTGATTGAGGATTTGGTTATTTCCATCATAGTTTAACTGATTGCTTGCCGCAAATGTGAAGATGTCCCTAAGCTTAAACTCCAGACAGAGACTAAACTCTAATCCTTGTCCCAATTCAAAGATCAGTCGTGGAATTACAGATCATCTAATAACCTCTCTGTACCTGAAGTCATCAGTGGGGGTCTTAATAGTGAATGGGTGACATTTCATATTTGTGGGGCAGAGCGACTCCAATGTGACCTTTTCCTTTTCTTCATCTGACACACTGTTCTATCAGGACACACTCACGACCCCTCTCTCTCTCTCTCTCTCTCTCTCTCTCTCTCTCTCTCCACTCCCCCAGGGGAGGGTTATGTAAAGAGTTGAGTGTTACCTTTGCCGACAGGCAATTAACCAGCGATTATAAAAATGGCCCACAAACTACAGAATGTCTAGCTCCATCTCTCTCTCTCTCTCTCTCTCTCTCTACTCCACTGTCCCACTGTCTCTTCTTTGACTCTCATTCTCTCTCTCTCCTTTCTGTTCTGTCTCTTGTTTAGTCTTTCACCTCCACTGTCTCCTCTGTTTCTCTCTCCTTCTTTCTGCTTTGTCTTTCAGTCTCTCCTCCACTGTCTCTCTCCTCTCTCTCTCTCCTTTCTGTTGTCTCTCTTGTCCACTGTCTCCTCCTCTCCCTTCCTAATCATGTATCGTTTTTGATGTTAACCACTTAAAAACGACTTTTTTTGTGCATCTATGAGCTCCCTGATTGGTCGTGTCAATGGACAACTTCACCGTGAGAAACGTCAAGACACATGTCCCAGTGGCCCTGTTTCTGTGTGTGTGTGTGTGTGAGTGTGTCTGTATGAAAGAGAGAGAGAGAGAGAGAGAGAGAGAGAGAGAGTATCCAAAAATAGAGCTGGGAGATGGTGTGTTAAACACACATTAGTCTCACCCGTTCACACACTCTTAATTAAGACTTCCTATGATCTCTCCAAGGTTTCAGCTATGAAATGATACACGTGTAACACACACACACACACACACACACACACACACACACACACACACACACACACACACACACACACACACACACACACACAGGTTAATTAGGCCATCTTGATCTCTTGGTCCCTTGGTGTTGAGACAGACAGACACTCTGAGACGGACAGACGTGACCTCTGGGTCCAGTGAACTGAAATGTTTTGAAATATGCGACACACCTTCTGCATCTGTCCTGTTTCGGAGATATCAATAAAACAGTCAATGCTCATGTGTGACACTTCACTAAGGTGTGGAATGAAGAGAGGAGTGAATGTAAATATGGGATAAGGATTAGGAATAATGAGGTGGAATGCAGTGTGGAATATGTGAACCGGAATTAGGATTGGTATAGAGTGTGCAATAACGAGTGAACAGAGGTGTGAAAGAGTAGAATAAGAAGTGGAGTTAGGAGTGGAAAAGGTGTGGAATGAGGTGTAACATAAGAAGTGGAATAAGGAGAGGAATATGTTGTGGAATAAGGAAAGGATAAAGAGCAAAATGTGGAATGAAGTGTGGACTAAAGTATGAAGAAAGGTATAACATGAAATAAGCAGAGGAATAAAGTGTGAATTATGGAAAGGAAAAAGATATGGAATAAGGTGGAATGAGGAAAGGAAAACATGGAATAAGGGCAGGAATAACATGGAATAAGGAAAGCAAAAAGAAGGAATAAAAATGCAGAATGGTGTGTGGACTGAAGTATGAAGGTATAACGTAATAGGAGGGAAATATGGAATGAAGAAAAGAGTGGGATGGGGAATCTAGTGAAGACCCCTTTTTGATACAGAAGCACAGCGTTAGCTGTTGTTTTTGATCCAGTTCAGCTCTGATATCTGTTTTGACAGATGAAACGTTAAGCCAGCCCACCACAGTCTCCAAACCAAAGCTGCCTTCAAAGAGAGTTGCTAAGTGACCTCTAGTAGGGAACGTCTGTGTCCCAATTAGCTCAGAGATGCATGAAGACTGAAAGACTGTCCTCACACTCCATGTAATGCAGATTTTAAGCTGCAGAAGTATCAGCTCCCTTTTTTTTTCTTTTTTTTTTTTACAAAAAAAAAGTTATTAGCAAATGAAAACGAATAGTTTCATTTATTTCTTTACTGTTTCATTTTAATTTTATTTGATAATTGATAAAATTTACTTGAATTGATCAAAATAACTTCAAACAGCATACAGTTAAAAATGAAATATTCATCTCAACATTTGAAACAAGGATAGTGTATTATTTTTTGTTGTAGAGTCAAATTAATTAAAGAAAAGCAGCATAAGGGTCTCAGTCATTTATTTATTTATTTATTTATTTATTTATTTATTTATTTATTTATTTATCTATTTATTTATCTATTTAGCTAGCTAGCTAAATGCTGACTGTTCTGATGCGGAAGAAGCCTCCACTAGCTATCTAGCTGAGGCTTCTTCCGCATCATAATTAGGAAGTCTAGGTCTCCAAAGCTTATAAACCATCTGACGTCTCAAACCTCATTTCAACAATCAGCAGCCATGGGCTCCTCTAAGCAGCTGCCGTGCACTCTGACACAACTGATGACCACAGAGCAGAAGCTGGTTCATCAGTTTATAATGTATTTAAGAAATGACAGCTAATAGTGGAGGGCAAGAGGAAGACTGGTGCGTGTATAAGCTTCGCTGAAGAGCCATCGGAAGAAAAGCTTTGCTGCAAGCTCACCACAACGTTCAGCATCACAGTTTTCACAAGGACATCTAAACACGTCTGGTGCATTTTTCAATGCACCCTGTGGAGATAAAATGTGCCTTTTTTTGTCAAGGTGAGTGAACTTGTGTTTGGAGAAAGAAAGTGCAAGATTTCAGCTGTTAAACATGAGGGTGGAAGCATCCTGCTTTGAGCTTGTGTTGCATGGATTCCGTTGCGAAAGCAAACATCGATCGTTTCATCTGTAAAAGCAGAGAATGCAGGTCAGTGGAGCAGGTCTGAATTAGAAACAGGTTGGTTTCTGTTGGAGTGTTGGATAAGAAGGTTGAACGTTGGGGTCTGGGCATCTGCAGCTTGTACTGAAGCATCCTGTCAAGAGCTTTTCCGTCTCTTATCACCTTTTCTGTTATTCCAGGAGTGCAGTGCCAGGAGCAAGACCATGTATGGGGAAAGGACAACATCACACTGATCCACAATGCACTGGAGCACAGATTAAATCAGACCCGCCGAGCAGCCGAGCTGTTCAGAGCCATAAGGGTGGAAGGAGGAATTCTTGCTTTCAAGCTTGAGAGAGCATCTGAATAGATTATAGGCTTCAGCATTGACCCTATTATTCCAGGACGTGTTAGATTATTGGTTGTAGGTATTCCAGGATTTGCCAGAAGGTTCCAAGTTTGCTCACAGATGTCAAGATTGGTGGAATGTACCAGGATTTTCCATAGTGGTCCAGCATTGTTTATAGTGTTCCAGGATTAGGCATATTATTCCAGAAGAGGTAACAGTCGTCAGGATTTGCTGAATGTTCCAGAATTTTCTCATAATATTATGAAATAAGTCACAGTCTTCTTGATTGGCTGAATGTTTTGGGGTTGTGCTTTGTGGTGCAGTTTTCCGGGATTGCCGTTGTGTTCTAGGACTATTCACCGTTTTCCAGAATTGGTCAGAAGCTCATAGGAAATGTTTTTGCTGGTTTGAATTCCAAGATTATCCATAGTGGTCACTGACTGTTCTGTCTTCCAAGATTGGTCATAATATTCTTGGAGTGGTCATAGTCTTCAGGATCGGTCATAGTATTCCCAGGCTATTCATAGCGTTTCAGGATTGGTCTTAGTGTCTTCCTGAGAAATCAGGTCACAGTTGTCTGTACCAGTTTTTTAGGAATTTCAGAATTCCCCATGGCTTCACTGGGCAATTCTTCCTCCTCTCGCACCTCTTCATCATCTTTCCACTCTTCATCATCACGGTACAGCTGCAGCAGCGTTAGTTCAATTTGGACAGAGGGCTCTGTTGGAACGGACCCTTCCTTCCAACCCTTCCTTGACCGTAGATCTCAAACTCTGTTTGAGGAAGACCCCCTGTCCTTATCAGCCTTTAGCAACCATCCAAGGGGGTCCTACCGACCAAACCAGAATGGTCTAGAAGATACCTTTCCAACTCGCAATGGTGACCTGAGTCCATTTGGGGGTTATAACGAGGACCGGGAGTCATTCGGAAGCTATGGAAACGAGAAAGAATCTTTCGGAGGTTACCAGGGAGACAGAAACTCCTGCACTAGGGGTTACCAAGGTGACCTGAGCCATAGGGATGATGTACAAGGTAAGAGCATAGGCAAGGCTATTTCTGTCAAATGGGATGGAATAAGGGGTGATGGAGAAGGGGGGGATAATAAATGATGAACACTACCATACCAGCATGTATTTCTCCAGCAAGAGAACCTATGCTACATGTCCAAATATTTGTGGACACCCCTTCTAATGAATGCATTTGGCTACATTTGATATCGCAAATAGTGCCTTGAGAAGTTCTGCCAATAGAATAAGATTCTCTGGAGCAGATAACATGAACCTACTCTCACCATGTCTAATGCCAGGCATGGGTTAAAAGCCCCCCAGCACAGAGCTGTGGAGCAGTGGATTTGTGTTCTCTGGATTAATGGTGTACCATCAAAACGTTTGGGATGATTCGGGGAGTTGGGGACGAGGTGGGGTCTTGATCATCCAACATCCAGGCCTCACAAAGGTTCTTGTCCTTGAATGCAATCAAACCCTAACAGAAAGCCTTCTAGAGAGAGTCAAAAAACTCTTTTTAATCGTTCGGAAGATAAACTGAATGAGCAGGTGTCCAAATACTTTTGTCCATCGTCCACCTTTACATTTGTTCAGTAATGGTGCTTAGGCTGCAGTTCTGCAAGTGTTCTGGAATAAGTTGTCATCTTCAGAATTAGGAATATTGTCAGGATTATCAATAGCAATCTAGGATTGCACATAGTGTGCCAGGATTTGGAATAGTGTTCCAGGATTGGTTACAGTATTCCAGCATAGGTTGTAGTCTTCTGAATGAGCCCCATTAGTGGTTCAAGACTGATTGTAGTGTTCCAGAATTGTCAATAGTGGACCAGTATTAATTGTATTGTTGTTGGATTTGTTGCAGTTTTCCACAGTTGTTCTGGAATAGGTTCCAGGATTATTCCGATATAGTTAGGATTGGCCATCGTGTTCCAGGATTGGCCATACTGGACTAGTATCAACTGTATTGTTGCAGGACTGGTTGCGGTATTCCACAGTTGTTCTGGAATAGGTTGTAGTTTCCAGAATTAGGAACATTGTCCAGGATAATCCATAGTGTTCCAGGACTGATCAAAACAGGATTTGTCATAGTGCAATCGTAAGGATTGTTGGAATAGCTGCCAATTTAGTTGGTATATATGGATTGACTGAGTTTGGAGGGACTAAATTGAGTAAACGCAACGAAAGTGTGTATTAAAGGGCACTAAAATATTGGTATTAGAGTCAGACTCTAGTCTGACTCTCTGATCGGCCTGCTCTGAATTATGGAGGAGATGTCAGGGAAGTGAAAGAGGAGGAGCACACGGCCATTTCTCTTCTCGGTCTTTATTTCTCCCGAGACGCTATTTGTCACAGATTGGGCTCCAGACTGGCCAGTGCCTCATGCAGAGTGCCGCTGTCATCCAGAGAAGGCAACAGAGGGAGAGTAAGAGAGGGAGAGAGAGCCATTCCTCACACACTTGGACAGTGGAGCTGTGGGCACTTAAAACCCGCATTAGATACAGTTGCAAAACACCCTCGGTGTGACTAGTGGGAGATGACACACGTGGTGGAGGAGATAAAGGGCCAAATGAAACCAAGGAGACCCAGTAAAATCCAGGGCTAATGTCTGAGGGAAGAGATTACCACAACAGGATGGAGAAACCAGCTCCAGCTTCAAAGTTGAACTAAGTGCCAAATAAATAAATAAACAATCCTTTCTGCGTATTTTGTTTAACGGAGATAAACTGCGTGGACCAAAGTAATGGGACACCCGCATTCATTATCGCTTCTGAAATCATTTTAAAGAGTTTATTAACAAGAATTGTTGGAGTAACTGCCTCTACTGTCCTGGGAAGGCTTGCTGTGAGGATTTGATTGCATTCAGTGACAAGCTTTGTTCATGAGATTAGGATGTTGGATGTAAATCTGCATGAGCCGAGTGAGAACATTCAAGCTGCATGGGACGGATCTTCACAGGACACCATTAGGAACCTCGACTCCACGCAGAGACGTCTGGCATGTTGCGTTAAACCCGACTCCGTACTGAGAGACACCACTTCTGTATGAGTGGATCAATAAATATTGATCAGATCTGATACATTTATCATCAGTTATTGATCCTGATAATCTTTATGTTCCTTTATGTTATATTGCAAGGCAATCCCAAACTTCCTTCTGGTGCAACTATTTTTATGTTGTTTTTTACGGTGAGAGAATATATTAAATTACTCATTTGTGTATTAATTGAATGTTTTGAGTTATGAATGCAATTAATTGCTATTAGAAAGATATAATTTCAAGGACTAACAAAACATGTAGACCTGGCTCAGTGCTGCTGGAGTGCTTAAACATGGTGTCCACTCCCTGTCCACTCCTACCTAGTTGCTCCACTTTAATATAAAATGCGTTGCTCTGTGGAGAGAGGAGAACCTTCCAGAAGAACAACCATTTTTGCAGCCCAAACAGAAACAAAAAGATTGAACTTTTTGGACCAGAGACATCCTTGATGATAACCTGCTCCAGAGCGCTCTGGACATCAGACTGGGATGAAGGTTTATCCTCCAACAAGACGACCCTAAGCTCACAGCCAAGATAACAAAGGAGTGGCTTCGGAGTGGACCGTCCAGAGCCCAGACTTGAACCTAATTGAACATATCTGGAGATATCTCAAAATGACTGTGCACCTATGTTTCCCATCCAATTTAAAGCAGCTTGAGAGGTTCTGCAAAGAAGAATGGGAGAACCTTCTCAAAAACATGTGCTAAACTTGTAGCATCGACTTCAACAAAACTTGAGGCTGCAATTGCTGCCAAACGAGCTTCAACAAAGTATTGAGCAAAGGCTGTGAATATTTATGTACATGTTATATTTTTGTTTTCAGGAATAAGACTGAAACATAACAAAATGTGCAAAAAGCACTGTATGTATGTACATTTGGATTTTCTCGGAGAACGACTTTTTGAAAACCAAATCTTTTTCCAAACGATGGCAAAACCGTGTCTCCAACAATGTTTTCTTCAACATTTGGTTGAATAACTTTCCATGACCCCTTTCAGACCCATTAAACTGTTAGGATGCCTAGTTCCATTAACCACCACCACCACCTCCATCTCTGTCTTTCCTTTTTTCAAGCTCCTTCTGGACAGGCTGCCAGCGTGGGTGTGGTTCAGACGGTGGGCAACAGTTACTACTTGTCTGCTGACATCAGCCAGTTTGAGCCTCAGGATGTGGTGGTGTTGGCCTACAACCACAGTGTTGTTATACATGCAGAGAAGGTTGGTGTTGACTGATGTTGAGAAAAAGGATGTCTTTATGGATTATTACTGTTTTCCCTGATAAAAAATCCAGCACAAGCACAAGTGTGTGTGTGTGTGTGTGTGCGTGCATGTACACCGTTCCAGTCAAACGTTTGGACACACCTACGCTCTTCAGCCCTTAAAGGAAAACACAACACACAATGTTTCTGTCCAGTTCTGTAAAAATAAATAGAAATGTGTTGTGTATTTAAACGACCAATAGATATTATTTCTGTAATCGTAGGGATTTTGTTCATTTTTTTGCTTCATACAACATATTTTATTGGTGTTAAATATAAACACCATTGAGGTGTTGATTATCTATCTATTGAGGTTTCCAAGCCTAAGGGCCTTTATGCAACCCAGACTCCAGATCCTCACAGTTGTCTCCCAACCCTACAGTACTGTTCAAACGTTTGGACACACTGACTGAATGCATTATAGATTACATCATTTGGCTACTTCCTTTGATATTGATATTAAAATCAATATCAAGTGCATTAAAAAGAGTTGATCCTGCTTTTGTTGGAGTAACGGTCTCTACTGTCCAGGGAAGGTTTGGGGGAAACTACTGTGAGGCCCTCGATATGCTGTTTATATCCAACACTGTTCAAATTTACTGTATGAACCAAAATATTTTTAATATTTGAATATATTAATAAATATGTTTATAATGAAAAATAAAGAAACATCCAGACAACTACAGAAATACAGTTGATCATGTGTTTTTACGTACACAAAACATTTATATTACATTAGAAATGAGAGAGAGAGAGAGAGAGAGAGAGAGAGAGAGAGAGAGAGGAACTATTTTCTCTGGAATGATGGAGCTCCATTCAGTACTTTTGGGATGACATGGGGATGAGGTGATCACCCAACATCCTAACCTTACGAATATTCTTTTACTCTATGCAATCAAATCCTCACAGCAATGTTCTAGACTAAACTCTTTAATACTCTCTAAGATGCCAGAGAACATACATTCCTACACATGGTCAATGTGTTTTCTGTCCTGATTCACCAGGTTGGAGATGACGGAAGCATCAGGGACAAGTTCATCCATAAGTCACTGCTGCCGGAGGACATGGACCCTTTGTCTGTGAGCAGCACCCTGACACCAGAAGGGACACTCGTGATCAGCGTGAGACGCAACTCCAAGTCACCCTCCAACTCTGTGACCTCTGCTGTCCACTCCAAAGGTCCTCTTGGTGATCTTTGAGCATCATAAGCAGAAACACAAATCTCACCCCAGTTCTGTTCCTAATATTGTCAAACATCTAGTCCAAAAGTCCAGCTCAAAGGTCCAATTTCATTTTTAGATTAGAGATTCAGAAAGCGTTTATTGGCCACCCAACGGCCTCTGAAAGTAGGGTTTCAGGGTCAGGGTTTAGGGTTTGGCTTAAATATGGTCAACAACCTTTTTATTCCAACATGAGGAAACATCTGCCTGGAAGAACACAGAGATGTGATTCTAGGGAGGACAACGACGGTCAGACAACTCTTGAGTTCTGTGAAAAACAGAATGTAATGTAATGTTCTGAACCAATGACAAAGAAGAAAAGAGGCTAAGAGAATAAAATTACGGAGAAGGCTCCACGATAAAGAGCGTTACCTCGGGACGCCATCAACATTTATGGCATCATCATAAAGATTTATGTTAATAACACAGTCACTCACTTTATCACGTTAACTTGTGGCATCCCTCCCTAGGAGTCTAGGTGTAACGAGAGTTTGACACGCCTGGGGATGCCACGTGGCGCACACATCACTGGAAATATTCTGGCTTTTATTATTATGAAATTATGAAGACTTTATGAAGCTTTCTCTAATATTTTTTAATAATATTACATATGATCAGTAAAAATAGCTACAATAAGGTTTTGAATTGGGACACCCAGGCACCCCTTTGGATTTCCGGTGCCCACATTGTTTTCCTGTGTGGCCCTTGCTACGGGTCAGCTCTGCTTCTGTAAAGCTCTCTGATTGACCTGCTGTATGATGGAGATGTTACAGATCAATAAAACTGAAGGAGTTTTGAATCAGACTTGCTCAACTTGTTAGTACTGTTACACGATGTGTCCTCTACGTGTCCAAATGTTTGGGGACACCCTTTCTAATAGTAATTATGCTCATTTGACCCAAAGTGTTATGCACACACAGGTATTAGACCTCCATTTTTCCCATCTACACGCTAATGATTTCACATATCAGGGGGCACACATGCCTGGAGCGGTGGGCAGCCTTGGTCAAGGGCACTTCAGTCATGTGTGCGGCGACCTTCCAGTCACAAGGCTGGTTCCCTAACCACCAAGCCATGACCGCATCCCTAATGAATGTGTTTGCTACCTTAAGCTGCATCCATTGCTCTCACAGATGTGCAAATTCTTATCTAGTCCCTGTCGGGAAGTACTGCCAATAGAATAGGACTCTCTGGAGTAGACAAACATGACACTATTGGCACCATGTCTAATGCCAAGCATGAGAGAGAGGGCTAAAAAAAACCCCAGCATTGAGTGGTGGTGGAGTGGAACTGTCTTCTGTGGAATGATGGTGCTCCATCCAGTACGTTTGCCATGAGTTCAGGAATTGTGGATGCGGTGGGGTGGTGATCATCCAACATCCTGACTTCCTGATTCCTCTTTTACTGAATGCAATCAAATCCTCACAGTAGGGCTCCAGCTTCTGGTAGAGTTTTCCCTGGACAGTAGAGACGGTTACTTGAACAATAGGAAGACAATAGGCTTGATTTCAGAAGAAGCAATGAATGGTGTCCCAATGCTTTTGTCCACAAAATGTATTTTCGAGTCAACACTATGGCCTCAGATGTCTTTTGTTGCTCACAAACCAACATCCATTGGAGATACCTCAATATGGTCTCCCCAAGGGGAGGTTGGCCTCAGGGATCCTCAGCTGAAGGAACCTTTCAATCACACCTCTGTGTGTGTTCATACAGAAGCAGTCAGAAACAGAAATCACAGTGCAGGACAGTTCAGTCTGAGATGAGGCCCATTTCGGACCATTAAGAAGTTCTGACCAAACTGGGTTCATATACATTAATATTGGGGTGCGTCACAGTTCAGTCCTGTGTGTGTGTGTGTGTTGTAAAGTGCAAGCAGCATGGTCCTGGATGTTAATCGGTCTGACACACACTTTTAAGAGCAACAAAATGAAATCTCACGCTTGTCATAACTCATATACCACACATATACCCCATGTCCTTTACCCCCCACCCCCACACACACACACACGGTTGTATGAAATGTCCTCCACACACACACACACTCGAAAAACAGTTAATCTTTAAGTTTCCCCTGAATTTTTTACCACAGCCCCATCCCTCATTTGACTGACAGCTCAAGAAATGAGTGGACACACACACACACACACACACACACACACACACACACACACACACACACACACACACACCTTTCAGCAATACAACAAAACTAGAACTGCAACTACATTACTGTAACAGGTATCTGTGTATCTAGAACTACACAGATTACCAGAACTAGAACCGATATCTGCAAAAACACAGAACACAGATGACTATACTGCACAGATATCTAGAGCCATTACACAGACACAACAAAGTATTCAGTGACAAAAATGTTAGCGAGGTTAAGATGTCAGATGATCACCACCCCACCTCGATCTCAACTCCGCAACTCATCCCAAAACAACTGGATGAGAGTCCTATTCTATTGGCAGCCCTTCTCTACAAGGACTTGTTTAGTATGTATGTGCAATTGCACATCTGTGTCAGCATGAGAAGGGGTGTCCACAGTGGACATACACGCCCATTCAGCCTTGCTTCATGCCAGTTCAGGGATTCGAACCAGCAACCTTCCAGTCACAGGGCTGGTTCCCTAGCTCTGCCACTTAAACAGGGGTTGCCATTTCTTCTCAGACTGGTAGTATTTTATTAGTATTCCCAAAGGCCTGTAGATAGTGGTTATATCTAGTACCTAGTTTAACATGGAGCTAGGAGTGTGAACTCTTTAGCTGGCACCATTCGGAGAACCGCAGTTGGGTCTGAGCTGTGATGGAACAGAATATTGGCCTTTGCTTTGAACCAGTTCAGACAGACAGTCAAATCAAATTTGTTGTTCCACATGTCCGGTATGTATCTGCCCTTTTCCTCGCAGTCCGAACGGAAGACAATCAAATCTAACCCGATCTTTTCAATTCCAATTTGGAGCGCAGCCTTTAAGGTGACTCTGCGGTTGCAGGGAACGGTCAGGGGCTGTTGTCTCAGATGAAAAGACAAAAGAGGAAAATCTAATCTGATATGACCATTTCTCTCTGCTGTCTGAACGTATCGCTGTGAAGCTGATCTGCAGGGCTGACAAAAGTCTCACGCACAGTTTGGCAAGAAAAAAATGACATTAAATCAACAGTCAGCCGTTCATTTTGTGACCTCCCTCCCAGACACAACTGACCCCCAACGACGTGGACACTTGTCAGTCCAATCAGTATTTAATGAATGCGACAAAAGAGAGACATCTGGACATGGGAATTCAAACATGGTTTTCAAACTTCAGGATCACATTCAGGACCAGTCCTGGACTTGCTTCATCGCTGGTTTACTTTCAGTAGAATTCCATTGGAATTGTGGAGCGTGCAATTGTAAACGTTCCACATTTTTTTGCAAAGTGGTCAGGCTTCGGTTCACCCGTTTATCACTTTTCGTTATTTTCCTACGAACACCTAAAGAACAGGTTTCTGGAGTCAGGGTGTTTCACCATGCGGGAACACCTGCAATTGAGGAGCTGTTCTCGGAAAAGGTTTTTGGTAGGGATGCGTGGATCTTCTCCTAAATACCGATACTTCCGATACATCGTGTTCACGTTTAAGAATCGATCCAGCTGGAATCAAAAATATAAACATTTGTTTACTTATTTAGTATAAAGGATGTGTATTAACATCTGGAACCCTTCGGCCAGAAGTCCAGAGTGGGCAGGCAATGCCACATTAACTCCTAAAAGACTAAATGAAAATAAATAAATAATTATTTATATCATCTCTGTAAACATTACATAAGCATCAATGAAATGCACGAATAAGATCTCGGATGTAACGCAAGGCAAATTATGCCCGTTATGCTTTCTAATTATAAGCACGTTGGCCATGAGTTAGAAAAGGTGAAGAACCCCATGATGCCTAACCACATCAGTCTCTGCAATGCACATTGCACCACCAAAACTCCACCCAGTACAACCAAAGGCTCCCCCAATACACCCTAAACCCCTCCCAGTACATTACGCATTTGCAATAGAACAGAATTTACTTTTCTTCATATGTGAAAATCTGAAGTCTGTTTATAGAAGCTGTAGTGTTGTTGCGCCAGAAGAACCAGCTGGGGGGGGGGGGGGGGGGGTTTGGATGCCTCATGGACACCTTCCTTATTAGGTGTTCTCAGCATGTCAATAAAGTTCTATCTACCTATTTCTGAGCAGGAGGAGGCCCCAGGGAAGACCCAGGACACACCGGAGAGATTATATCTCTCAGCTGGCCTGGGGACGCCTTGGAATCCTAAATGTGATGGAGAAGTGGTCCGAGTCTCTTTGCTTAGGCTGCTGCCCCCATGACCCCCCAACGAAGCTCAATTTTCAGTGACAAACATTTTCATGTGACCAGGAGGCCAAAACCCAGACCAGAAGCTTGGTTTATAAAAATATCCGGATACGTGAACCAGGCCTAACCGGACCAGGTGTAAACAGCATCTGAGAGCCATAAACACAGTTCAACAAGCTCAAGCGTAGTCCATTAGACTGTGGGAGGTCAATAAAAGGGTCTTCAGATGACTGTTAGAATAATGCCCACTCATTCCCATCGACACCCACAATCTCCAAAGGGGATTACGCCACTAAACCTCCATCATTTTATGGAGATCATTATTTACAGCCTAATGACACTAATCCCTGGAGATGGAGGGATCATCAGACATTCTGACCTCCCTTCCACCTCATCTCTCCAGAGAACCGTTCACAGAACTCGCACCTGAAACGTACCCTGGGGCTCAGCAACCTACTTACATCCTGCCAACCAATCCCAGATCAGAGACATTCTTTGGTGGTTCCAATCAGAAACCAAAAAGTGTGATGGGAACGCCCTTCGGCGACAGTAACGAGCTCAGTCCGTGGGAGCATATGCTGTTTATCCATTTAAAAAAACCCACAAGGGGCTAAACAAGTCTGTGTGTGTGTGTGTGTGTGTGTGTGTGCGTGTGTGTGTAGATGACAGACTAAACACAGACATCTGAAAACAAGAACAATAAGACGTGGGCTTTATGTTAAAGTCTCTTTATTCATCCCTGATACAAAACAAGGCTTTATTTCTCGATTCTTTTGTTCTGTGGAAAAATAGCAAGGCGCACTGAGTGTGTGTGTGTGTGTGTGTGTGTGTGTGTGTGTGTGCTCACGCACTTCGGTTGTTTTTCACACACTGCTTTTTCTTTTTTCATTATTTTCTTTCTGTTCCAGAATTCCCTCGGGTTATTTATTTATTTTTTCCATCATCCGTGCGTTACACTAGCTGACGTCGTCGCAGGGGGGACTACGCAGCATATGGGGTGAAAAGGTTAATTCCCGTCCATGTCACACGGGCACATGAACCATTATTGCACAACTTCATTACCTTCAAATCGTTCACAACAATAAGACGATAAGAATAAGAACAATGACATTAATAACAAAAATAAAACTATTGCTCTACTTGATTGATTCCGTTTAAGTGATTGTTAATAAATATGCATGTGGCTAGCAAATATGCATTTAGGCTAGCAAATGAGATCAAATGGGACACGCAGGACACGCAGGACAACAAACCAACAAATAAACACAGGAACAAAAAAAACAAGAACAAAATAAGACATTTTTAAAAAATTACGGAATCACTTTTTTGTCCTTCTGTCCCATCATTGAGAGAATCGGGGGTGAGGTGGCACTACCATCTCACTCGTATTAGCTCTGACGTTGTAAGGAGTGTAAATGTGTGTGTTTACTAGGGATGTGCGACTAATTTCGATTTTCGATTTTCTGCATGAACTAATCGACCAACAGACCACAATTCCTGTTTAGGTTACAGTGGGCAAGTCGTAGAAATCCCGTTTAACTACTGAAAAATAGCTGGAGAGTAAACGAGGCGGCCTCGCCACGAGTTAATGAGCTTACAGGTCTGACGTATACTAGACATTTAGCATACAGTAGATGATACATTTTTCTTTACTTTGAATACATTAAAGAAAGTTAACATCCAGCAAACGTCAGCAGGAGTAACTAACACCAGCTGGAATAAGTTAACATCCGGCAAACGTCAGCAGGTGTTAACTAGGTGTTAGTTACTCCTAGTTCAGATAATGTCTTGCTAAAACCTCAACTAGTAAACATCTAGGTAACATCAGATGGCGTGAATAACATCTCATTGAGGAACAATTATTAGGCAACATCGGGCAGAGTAGTGAACATCTAACCAATGTTAGCCAGGCAACATTTTGCGAACACATTGGTGTTTTTCCAGTTATTATATTAGTCATGATATGTTTATCAGGTTTCGTGATGTCAAATTCACCTCAATTTCAAAAAAACATCTGTGAGACGTTTCAAATGTGGTACAGTACAATCTAACACATATGATCCGTCCTGTTATGTAGCTGGAACGCAGCAAATACTTAGTGATTTACGTGAATACTGTGATCAGAAACGGCCAATCGAGTACTGAAGTATCGGAGCACATCCCCAGCGTATACTCGGCAAACCCTCACTTTAATCACATTCATTTAAGAAGTACAGGCACTTAATGAGATGATGTTAAACATTCATTCAACATCCTTTTTTGGCCTCTGCTGAGGCCATTCCATTCTGAAATGTTAGAAAAACACATACAAAACATTCAGGCAACATTACACTGCTGCCATTCAGGCTGCAATGACTAGAAGTTGAAGAAACCTGTCTGAAGATTGGGTATACAGTTCCCCCAAACGGGACAGGAGTCACAGATGTATGGCAACAAAATTTTCCATGGTTCCTCTTTTCACTGTTCCTGGACCAAAATAAAATCAACTAGACAACATATCTAATTGATGTGTGCTAAATGTCGCTACTCTAGCTGACATTAGCTAGATGTTCACAACTCTAGATGAGACTGTTAACATCAGCTAGCGTAGGCAACATCTAACTAACGTCAGCTAGTGTAGGCAACATCTAACCAACGTCAGCTAGTGTAGGCAACATCTAACTAACGTCAGCTAGTGTAGTCAACATCTAACCAACGTCAGCTAGTGTAGTCAACATCTAACTAACGTCAGCTAGTGTAGTCAACATCTAACCAACGTCAGCTAGTGTAGTCAACATCTAACTAACGTCAGCTAGTGTAGGCAACATCTAACCAACGTCAGCTAGTGTAGTCAACATCTAACTAACGTCAGCTAGTGTAGTCAACATCTAACCAACATCAGCTAGTGTAGTCAACATCTAACTAACGTCAGCTAGTGTAGGCAACATCTAACCAACGTCAGCTAGTGTAGCAAACACCTAACCAACGTCAGCTAGTGTAGCAAACACCTAACCAACGTCAGCTAGTGTAGCAAACACCTAACAAATGTTAGCTAGTGTAGGAAACACCTAACAAATGTTAGCTAGTGTAGGCAACATCTAATTAATGTCAGCTAGTGTAGTCAACATCTAACTAACGTCAGCTAGTGCAAGTGACGTCTAGCACATGTTAGCTAGATATCATCTACTCTACCTGATTTCAGATCATGTTAACCAACATTAGGAATATGTTATCTATACTAGCTGACATTAGCTAGATGATGACGAGTCATCTATTTAATGTTAGTTGACATCTAGCAAACATCAGCTACAGCAGGTAAAATAAAACATTCAAAAGACAAAACAAAACAATACACATTAGCTTAACAAAAGGAAACTGTAACAATAAACAAGGCATGATTTTAAGTTAATTCGCTCATTACTGTTATATGTTAAATGATATTAAATATATTAAATCTGTAAACCTAAAAATCATACTTCGAAGGTACGCCATCAAATTTTATACTCGTCCTCCACCCACATGCAAGCGACTGTTGATTAAAGCTTATTGGTCATGGAGGGATGTTGGACACTCGTCAGCGGCAAATCAACTGGAAGATCAACACGACTTAAAAAAAAAACAAAGAAAAACATACAAAAGCAACAAAATATCCATAAAATAACAAAACAAACAAAACAAAAAAACGGATTTAATAATATATTAAGACAACTTTTTAAATTGTAGAATTTTGGTTGTTTTGCTCAAAAATTAGGACATCTAGCGGCCTCTACGTGAAGATACTGAGTGAGAGAGCGAGTGAGAGAAAGAGAGAGGGATGTTGAATGCATATATGTGGACTGTGCTAAAAGAAAAACCCACGTTCTCCTAATTTATCACAAACACAGTTGATCTGCAGCTTCACACAGAGACAATACGAAATTTAACACACTCGTGAGGCCAGCTGGAGAAGTTAACATCTCACTAACATCAGCCAAACACAAAAATAACATCCAGTTATGTCAGCTGTAGTAGTTAACATCCAACACGACCTACAACACCAAACATCTGGTCAACATCTACCATTATATACCACATTCAGTTCCAAAGACTGGGTAGAACCATCACCGAAGAGCACTGAACTCAGGACCACGTTCAGGACCAGGCTGACCAGTCTTGGTTGACCTCTCCCATCAGAGGTGTTTCTAAGTAACAGCAGAGCATCTCTACAAATACTCCAACCATCCAGTCTGACACCAACAATAACACCATCTCATTTCTCTCCATTCTGATGGTTGATGCGATTAATACGTGTCCTGCACTGCTGCCACATGAACACGTACAGGTTCAGGTGTTCCAAATAAAGTGCTAAGTGAATGGTCAGTCTCAAAATTTAACGCACTAAAATATTGTTAGTGGACATCTTTATATCAGCATCGAAGTGTTAAATACAGTAATGACTGATCCAATAAAATGCCCTTCTTTCAGAAAAACCTTGTATCTCCACTCCCAGACAGGACATATTTGGTCTCTAAAAGTAGGCTTATGGATAAATGGATAGTAAAACATAAATTATTATTAACAAAAATCTTATAATTCAGTCATTTGTGCTCAAAATGTGCAGAGAATTGTAGGTTTGGTGTCTGCAGACAGCCTCCAAACTTATTTACACTGAGAACGTCCACACGTCGTCGTCGTGTTTGTATCGGGGCGCCCAAACGTTTGCTTATGACTCTTGAAGCTCCAGTACAAACCAAATGACACCGAACACACACGCTATGTGTTGGCTGATGGCTTGACTAGCACTAGTCAGCTCTTCCAAGTGGTTGAAGACATCGTGGCACATCATCGTTAGGTTAATAACTGCAGTCAGTTCAATAAATACAGGAATAATACAAATAAATACTAAGTGTTCCTTTACGTTGTTCCGACGCTTTTGATCAACTTCAAGTGGTAATGTTCAGTCAGTTTCTCCTGAAGGTGTTAAAAAAAGTTCATTTTGGAAGCCTTTGCGAAAACATAAATAAAGTGCATTGCTGGTAGCTAAACTAGCGCAAAATCTGTAGTGTTTACGATAAAATAGTTACAAAAATAGCCCGTTTAGTGGTCAGTGTGTAAGCCCCTTTAATAAGGGTGTAACGATTTCATCGATTGCAGTATCGAAAAAATCGAGTTTAAAACTGTATGGCTGATGCATCCTTTGTGGTTTTCAAATGGTTTACCGATTTTTAGCGGTAAGTACTCAAGAGTAGTGTTTGCCTAGACTAGTGGCAAGAATTAACGGAAAAAAAGTGAAGGGCGGGGCTTATTACATGCATTCACACACACTAGAATGACTGGACCTTTAATAAATTAAATGTTAAATTCTAGACGTTGTGAACTTCGCGGTTTGTTATAAATTACACACTACAAATGTAGCTGATGTTAAAAATGAGAATCCCCCCTCGCGCTTGCTCTCTCTCTCTCTCTCTCTTTCTCTCTCTCTGCTTTGTATGAGTTCAAAATCTGCATTCCCGCAAAAAGGAATAACGAGAGAAAGACTGATGAAATCTGGAGGAATCTTCCAGGTTGCGATTGAAATCGTCAGGAAAGCATTTAAAAAACAAACATACACTCGCGCACTCACACTTGAGCACCCGCTCAGAGCTGCGAACAGCAAATTGAGCTCTAGTGTCCTCACATTCTCAAATAAGGAAAATAAAAATCAGTGCAGAAGGGGCGGGGCATGAAAGAATGTGAGGGAGAAAAGGGTGGAGTCAAAATGGGTGGAGTCAAAAAAAGAAGAAACTAAACTCTTAGTCGTAGCACGAAACATTCCAGAGACGTTCCGAATATGTTTGAGTGTTTTAGGATTTTTGAAGGTTCAGGTGATTTCAGCTGTCGGACACCGCGCTCATTTGTCCGTCCGTCTTTTCATTCCTTTCATTTTTCTACATTTTTTTCCCTTTTTCACCCCCTCCCCACCTCATTGGGACTTCTCATCAGAGTCTGAGGGCTGGTGGTCCTGAGGCAGGGTCAGGTTGGTGTGGCGGTTCCACAGTTTGTGGAGCTCAGTCACTTCCGCATCGCTGCTGCTGGTTCCGCTGTCCCTAAAACTGGCCAAAGGGGGGCGTACTTTCACCCCCTTTACTGTCACAGAGCCTTCAATGGCCTTGCGTAGCTGCGTTGTGGGACAGAGGTATGAGAAAGTGAAACATCTTCGAAAGTTACAAATTCAATAAAGTTCAAATTCAAGAAAAACTAAAGCCGAGTTTGTCGTATGTCCTGCTTTGTCACCCGAGTTTATTCAGTTGCTCTGCATTTAGTGGTCATTTATTAAGCAATGCTTGAGTTTTTATGAGTCATTATTCATTGACATATTTAAGACGACAAACAACATTTTATTGACATGAGGGCCCTTAAATATAACACACACTAACCATCAAAAACACCTGCACCCCTTAAGAGTGGTAGTGGGTCACCTTCAGTGGTGAGTCCTGCTTTTGTCTTGGTGGAGACCACCAACGAACCAGTGTGTGGAGGCACCGCGGTCAGCACCAAGATCAACGGGTTGTTTTCACACGTCCAGAAGATCTGGTGTCATCATGGCATGGGAGCATTTTGGTACGATGCCAGATGACCTTTGATCTTCATTACAAGCACTTCGAAGCCCAACGTTACATTAATGAGGTCCTGCAACCAGTGGTTCTACCTTCTCTGAACACACACTCCGGTGCTCTATTCCAACAGGACAACTCTCGTCCACACACTGCTGCCGTCTCAAGATCTCGTCTTGAAGAGACAGATACTACGCCGTGGTTGGTCTCATCTCCAGACCTGTCCCCGATTGAAAATATGTGGATGCTATTGGACGCTCTATCGACACTCCACCCCTACCACACCATCTGCAGAACTGAGTGAGAACATTCAAGCTGCATGAGATGGATCACCACAGGTCACCATTAGGAACCTCTTCAACTCCATGAGACGCCTGGCATGTTGCGTTAAACCCGACACCGTACCGAGAGACACCACTTCTGTATGTGTTTTTTATAATTTATTCTTAACTTTTTGATGATGAAAGAATATTCTGTTAAGAACGTAATTATGAAGATGCATTAATGACTACAAGACCTAATTATACTATCCCGAGTTCTACGATTGTTTGAGGGCATCTGAATCTTTGCCAGGTTGATATGGTATTCTGTCTTGAAGTCCAATTACACGACCATGATGTTCAGAAACAGTGTTATGAACTGTACACATGTTGGTAATTGTAGTTTAAGGACCCTGATATCAATATAATCTTGTAAATTCATTAAATGTGGATTCAGGCACAAGCCGTTCATGAACACAAACTCAGATGCAAGCAGAAAACATATTTCCTGCAGGGGAACCAAACTGGTACGTACCTCTCGCAGCGATACGACACCTATGAGGCGTCCAATGCTAGTGACGTAGGCGTGGTCCAGTCCCAACAGAGAGAAAATGGTGTGAGTCTGAAACACAAGTATGAATGAGCCATTACTGGGACACCTTCTCATCCGATGGTGCTTACAAAACCAAGGGCATTAAAAAGAGTTTAACTGTCCCCACTGTCCAGGGAAGACTTTCTACTAGATTTTGGAACATTGCCGTGAGGATCTGACTGCATTCAGTGGCAAGAGCATGTCTTTTGATCCACTGCTAATTCAGCATCACTGGAGATCAACTGCCAGTTCTAGGTACCTCAGATACCAGAGAGCTACTTTAGATAGGACTGTGCTGACCGATAGGGGACAGAGAGGGTCAGTACCTACCCCAGAGAGAGTTCAGGTGATGAATGCTTCTGATAAACAATTTACTGCTATAACGATTAGATTAACGTGGATTTTTAGAATAAGTCAAAAATCAACTTTAATGTCCTTTAACTCTTTTTTTTAATTCATGTATGTATCAGAGCCCTTCTCAGGACTTTTATTTTGAAATTTGAACACCGTGATTAAAGAAAGAGAGCCAACAGACTCCCCCCCCTCCCCCCATCTCGTTTTTCCTCTGTAACACAATATCTGGGTCAGTGGTGTCAGCAGCCCCACCCCTCTTGCTGGTCAGATGGTTTCCGACCCCAGCTGCACTGAATGGCTGCTATGGCATTTAAACTGGGATTTAATTCCTCC